>JAJMSI010000018.1:0-334406 GCA_030558325.1 Wilhelminamyces tanticharoeniae | reverse complement strand
CATCCAAAACATCCAAACATCCAAACATCCAAACATCCAAACATCCAAACACGCGTATAGAAACATCCAAACATCCAAACATCCAAACATCCAAACATCCAAACATCCAAACATCCAAACATCCAAACATCCAAACATCCAAACTTGCAGAATGCAATATATCCAAATAGGAAATTACACGAAAATATGGGGTGCGCCCTTCTGCAGGTATACGAGAATGGCCCAAGTCAACAATTTTAGGTTTCGAAGTGGGGCTCGTAAGAAGCACCAGTAGTATTCTTGAATCACATCGACGCTGATAATGGTTAACTGGAAAATGCCCGGTGAGATTTCGCAGTTTCGAGAATCTGGGGTATGCGTCAAAAGCCTAAGAGATGAAACCCCGCATGACGTTTCACAAGCGAGCGCACAAAAAGGGGGGACCTTGTCACGTGTCTCGCCAACCACAATAAGAAAATCCCATCCTATTATTCATTGCGCATTACACTTCACTATGCGGAGTTTCGAGTGACTTAATGGGTGGACAAGGTGCCGCATGTGGAAGGGCGGCAGATGAGTTTTATCCAAAAGGGGTAATATCGGTAATCTATTTTCTCTTTAAGTCCGTCGGGCGCGTCAAAACTGCCTGTTCGCGATAGGGACCCTGATGAGGGGGTCAGGGATCGAACAGACGATGAGATGCAAACCAGGGACAGTTATAACCGATGAGAAATCCATCAACTGCACGACCGAAAACAAGTCCATCCGCTCACGTTTGCGTCTACAGCGGAACTTGTTCATGAAGCCAGTATCACCACGGTCCGATATTCGTCAGTCCCTTCTACAGTTTCAAAGCAAACGGAGACCAAAAAAAGCTTCCATAGGCAAGGTAATATGTATTCTTTGGAGACGCTCTTAAACAGGTAACCCATGATTGTTGTTTTTGTGAGAGAAACACTCTTTATAGTATTTTAGGCACATGAGTATTCGCTTAAACTGCTGGGTCACAAACTCTTCTGTGCAAAAATTCGCGAACGTGGTTAAAGGAATCCCCTACTTGCTTTTGCTACGGAAGGTGGTAGTTATTGAGTGCAACCATAGGATTGGTGTACTAGAAATTCAGGATTAGGGTTTTTTCAGGGCAACTTTTGCAAAATAAAAAGGTACCCTCAAAGCGAATAACACGCGCCTAAAGAGAGGAAGCCTTAATTGCAGGTAATACGAGCACCTTATTTGGTGCTCTAATGAAAGGGACGCCGTTGCCGTGAATGGAAATTCTGGGCGGGTTTTACCTGCCTCTGGAAGTTAAGCTTTCGGAGACGTGGCTTTCTCCATTGAAGTTGAAGCTTGTGTCACTGTTTGCTTCACTTCCGTGTTTATTGCTGTCTGGACCACCAGGATACTCGTGTTTCTAGATTTTTCTGCAATTTCATTGCTTGCCTGGTCCACGCTGGCGGTTTTGGTGGCCTTAGCATCGGCACAAGAGCAGTGTTTGATATCAATCGTGGTTACAGAGTTTACATAAGTAGTTTGCACGTTGGTAGGGGAACGTTCCGTATTTACGATGGACGAGGTCACAGACATTTCTGTTGTGGTGTATGAAGGGGGGTTAAAAGAGCGGCTTCGAGATCTGTGTCGAGGATGTGGTCGTAAAGGTTCTACTGCTGCTTCTGCTGCTGTTAGTATAAAAAGTCGTCAATGGATGCGTGGTAGATATTGGCTGGAGTGAAGGTGGGGAAGGGGAATGGTTGCCTGAAGAAGGCTGTTACTAGTTGGTATGACAGGCGAAGGTGCCAGCAGCAATGTGAATATCCAAAGCCACCAAGGGAGGCTCATGTACTGGTATAATCTGGTGATATTTAGAACAATTGCTGGATTTCGCTCTAGTTTGTGGACCTTGAGAACAGCCCCTGTTTCGCAGCCGATTGTTTTTCTAGCTCATTTGCCAGTCTCGGATACGGGGGCTGGCTGTCGCTCAGCGAAATTGGCCGTCGTTCAACAGACGAAAGCAGAAGTTGCTTCTGTTCCAAAGCAAAAGAGAACTGCTCGTTCGGTAAGCACATGCGCGTGCCTATGTAAAGTATGCCTCCCTATAAGCTTCAAGCGGATTGCGGAGATAATACAGACAATTCCAAGAAAAAACCCCACTATTGTTTAACCTCCACAAGGGTGCGGCTGCATTTGAGGGAACAGATTTTCTTTTCCCAGCAAAGAGAATGCCAGAAGGATGGAGAATGGCCTTGCCCGCCTTGTATGGGTTATAAGGGGCCTCGGCTAGTTTGCATTGGTATTAATTGGACACTGATAAATTACTAAAAGATAAAATGACTCCACTCCACAATCTGCTGCAGCTTACCAGGCGCTGTTTGGGACACGTAACATGCTGCTCAAAAATTTCTTGTCTGTTGTCTTCCTCACTCTCTCACTCACCCACTCTCAAGAGCTGCTCCACGGTGTCAGAAATGCTCTGCCCGAAAGTGACGGGTGTGTAATCCAAGGTCGCGTTGGTTGCACGGTTGTCGATTTTGGCCAAGTTTGCGAGCCTTTTGGAGTCATCACTGAGCGTGCCTTGCGTGGTGTTCTTCGTGGCCTGGAAGAACTTCTAGTGCAAAAAGTTTAAGATACTCTGGGCAGAGAACATGTCAGTGTTCACTAGCATTCTCTTTCCTTTCGCGGCCACCTTCTCAAAGCCTGCAATGTGCACCCTGGCGATGTCCCTCACATCAACGAAACCATTGTCGTAGGGGACAATCTCGGAGTCAGTGCGGGCGTTCAATAAGAACCTCACAACCTCACCAAAGGCATTCAAGTTGCCCCTGGCATCCTCATCGAAAGCCTAGGGGCCTAAGACAACAGTCGGGTTGATGACCGTCAATACAAAGTTGGGCTTCTCGACCTCCATAAAATCCCAGGCTGCTTTCTCGGCAAACGTCTTGCTTCCATAGTAGGCCATGATCCCCACTTACGGAGCAGGAATTCCCTTCTCCAAAGCCTGGTCATAAGTGATTGGGTCTAGTACTTCTCGGTAACCGTGAGAGCGGGGTTTCTGCACTCCAGAACGGATGCCACGGATGCGTAGGAGGAGGTGTAGACGACCTTGGTAATCTTGGGACCATACTTCTTGATTGCACTAAGGGCGTTTTTGGTGCCGTTGATGGCAGGAAGTAACAAGTCCTTCTCCACGTCGGTGGTGTCAAAGAAGAAGGGCGGGGCAGTGTGTAGGAAGACTGCCACCTCAGGGTGCTTCTTGACGTCCTCGTCGAATGCCCCCCTAGCAGAATGGTCGGGAACAACCTCGTCCGAGAAGCCTCTGGGGAAGTGCTCCTTGAGCTTTTCGCCCTTGGCAGGGCTACTGACAGATCTAGCCGTGTATTCTTGGAAAATCAACTCCTTGATTGTGGTGGCAGCGACATAGTCGGTCGCACCAGCGACAAAGACAGAGACCATTTTTCAGTAGTAGGTGAGAGAGGGTAGTAGCTGCAACAGAGGATTGGAGGTACTGGATAAGAGTATCATAGCGGGTCAATTTAGCTCCTTAAATACTCCCAGGACTGTTGAACCGTGACCGCCAAGTCATTTGCACTTCGTTGCAATGGCTGCAACAGTAGGAAGAAGAAAGCCACAAGCTGAACAGTGTTACCCAAAACGGTAACTTCGAGGGCAGAGCCTTGTCATTAGGCCCGGGCTCTAGGCCCGAATGGTAGGTCTGCGTAATCCGAATTCGGCTTTTTCGAGCTCAATGGGGCAAAATAGTCTGGTGGTAACTTGCCCCCCAAATACCAATGCCATGGCGCTTGCGGACTTAACTCCGGATAAACCTGGACTTATGCTGTGTGCAGTGCTCGGGCCGAAAACAACCCCAGTGACACATTCTTGGTGAAACACGTTTTTTCAGGCCACTGTAACTGAGGCTTTCCCCTAGAGACGAAAGTTTCGGCAGGAGCGTTTTCTCGTATATCTTTCTCTCTCGAAAGGGGCTTAGCCATACGGAGGCGGCTTTCTTAAATAACTAAGATATACACGAGCTTTCGAAAATGCGACCTGGCCTGTGTAATAGCCGGTGTACCAAATTCTATAGTGTTTTGTGGCTTTCTTTTTTGGACTGTCCTCTTGGTATTGTGATAGTGTGGGAACCTTGGTTTGTCTTCATAGAAGCGCCTTGAAGGAGACTTTCTTAAGATGTATTCCAGCGTACCCAACTGTCACACAACTACTTGAGCCCTTTCAAAATCATGCAATACACATCCGGAACCGCCCACATCAACGTTACATAATGTAGAAGGTGAAACAGAAACCTGAAACTACTTCCTATCAATATCTATGTATGTAAGGCTGCAAAATCACATATTGGCAATGTGGGCCTGTACTACCCAAAACGGAAAGGCTCATTCCCGATCGGGAATGTTGGTTGCGAAAACCGGGCTTCACTACCCAAGCCCTTGACGCATAGAAATTTCGATACTGATATTTATGTGGCTTATTGTAGAGTGCATAGAAGAAGTCAACTCCAAGGGCCGATTCTCCTGCTTTTGGGCCTTCTATGGGAGTATTTTAAGCAGAAAATAATGGTGCATGGGGCACATACCGCTTACAAGCACATTGTAGTCACCAAATGGCCAAAAAGGCCACTCATATCAACAATCCCCCTTCACAACCTCGTTGGCTCTATTTACGCGCTCTTAAACGGGCATAGATTTCCAATTACACTAAGCAGAAACAATGTTACTAGCCGTGGTGTACTTGACCTGGGCAAGCGAAATGGTCTTATCGGTAAGGTCGTAGTACACATAGGCGCTTCTCAAGAAGTTGTCACCCAAGATATTTCCGTTCAGGTCAGCTTGGATAACACCAAGAGCACATGTGCCGTCGTCGTTCTGGGCAATCAAGTTGGCGAGGGGCACGGTGATAGAAATACCATTGAAGTTGTACTTGACATCTGATCCCTGTAAATCACAAGGAATGCCCCAGAACTCTGTTCCGTCCCGATCATGCTCAAGCGTGCCTTTGTACTGACTACCAAGGGCGTTGAAAACATCAGTGGGTAAGTAGGTGAGGGTGGTTCCCGAGTCCAAAAGCACCTGGTCATTCACCAGAACAGCCTTACTTCCGAATGTCACCGTCGACAACGCCACTGTCAACTGGTTGGGGTCCTTTTGGGGCAACGAAACCAAGCGTCCTGAGTACTTAGCCTGATCGATTCCACCGAAAATGAGCGAGCCGGTGGAGGCACCCTGAGCGTTCAAGTACAACGAGTAGGATGCTTTGTTGGTGATGCCTTGCTGGGCCAAAAGCTGTGGGAAGTTTTGGTATTCAGGCTCGTCATCCTGAATACTAGCCTCATTTCCCGAGGGGCCGATACCGAAGATTCCGTAAGGGATCTGCGAGGTGGTGACATCCGCAAACTGCAAATTTTTGACTACATTTCCGCCGGAAGCAGAAAAGGCAATCTGATCGGTGGACCAGGTTCCTTGGGAGGTGGTTCCGTCGCCGTACTCAATTTCAAATCGAGTACCCAAGCTCTTGTAGGTGGAAGACTTCGACTTGTCAAAAACGCCATTGCTGGCCTGAGAAGCAGCATCACTGCCCGCAGCAATGACCCACAAATCCGAGGAACCGGTGTCGAAGTCCACCTGGAGGTTCTGTCTGTTTGAGCCCAAGTAGATGTCTGCAAGGTAGTACAGATCCTTGTTCGCCAAAGTGACGGAATCGGAGCCCGAGCCCTTGGCACGAGAAATGCCCTGATCCTTGATAGTGGAGTTAGTGGTGAGTGTCTTTGGGGTTTGGTGGACAGTGAAGTCAATCTTTAAAGGAGCTGCGTCCCTCTTCGTGATTGATCTGGCGTTGGGGACGGCTACTGCTGATGCAGAGCTAGCGAAAACCAAGTAGAGGGCCACGGCCATGAAGGTTTGGCGAGAGAGGGACAAGAGGGAGAGCATTGTTTATGATGATGGACGAGAAATCCTGGAGACGGGCCCCTGTTATAGGTTTGGGGTGACGCTTCCTCAAAGTCTGTTCACCCACTAGCAAACGCCCCACATTTGCAGCTGTTCCAGACCGGCAGGTGCGTTTAGAGTTGACCAGGACACTGAAACGGTGCCTCTCCATTGTTCGTGTCGTATAAGCTCCCTGCTGCAACTTCCAGACATGTGACAGAGTTGGTAATGTTCCTGCCACTGCAGCTCTTTCATTCCATGCTGCTGCCACACATTGACCTCCAAGAAGCTAAAAAGGGTGCGAAAAACGGATCCGCCAATCGGACACTGAAAAAATGCCATTTCAGAACAGAACTTACTGCTTACCCGGCAGTGCAACAATGCAGCGGCGCAGGGCCGTGTCAGTATACGGTGGAGGTGGCTGAGGCCGGGGCTACAAAGCATGCAGTACATTTAGATAAGCTACCGAGGCACCACTTGAAACTAGCTCCGTTAGGAGCGAAAAGCGGTGGAAAGAGGTCGAGAAAGTACAGAGCTTTCTGGGAGTTACCGGGTATAGGTTGGGATAGGAAAGACCCCAAGTTCGATACTTTTGTAACAGCTTCACCTGATCCGTCACGGTGCATGTGCCAGGAATAAGCGCAAAATATTCTTCTTCAATGCACCATTGGCGGCTTATTTTGTAGCACCTTCAGCTGCCCCGAGCATCATACAGCTCATATCACAGGCTTAAGACTTGTGTCAGCCCATTTAGGTAAGTCTGAAACTTGGAGCGCTGCAAAAACTGTGTTCCAAAAATACATGCGCACGACTCTAAAAAGTGACAACCCTGATAACGGAGATTCTGACGTCAGCCACCGAGGGGAATTTAGAAGGGTTTTTGGGTGGGTCAGTAAGCCCCCCACATTCGCAGAAATAGTTCTAATTACGTTCTTGCCCGATGTAGTGGTCTATGTTTCGAAAATGTCGGGGTGAGCATACATGCGGCACCGTTTGAAATAAGTTTGAAATAAGGTTTTGGGTAACAAATGGCGTGGGCTTAGGGAATTAGAATGCAGTATAAAGAAGTATGGGGCCCACTGTAGCATTTTCGTGCACTTGAATTTTCTACAGATATCCCTGTGGCTGTCCAGAATTCCCGAAGGGGTCGAAGTTCAAGTCCGCTTGCGTCTGAGAGCCCTAAAATGACCAAATTCCGGAAACTCCAGAGGTTCAGGGTCATTAGAATTCCCATGACATGCTCCCCGCATATTCCTGGGAAGAAATCACTCTGTGGAGAAGAGGCATTTTTCTGGAATTCCAAGCGCCAGTGCACCCTTACTTCACATCAGGAGCAAACGTATGGAATGTTATAATTCTAGGGCTCACTAGGTTGCACATTCTAGCAAACGCGGGGAATGCTCTAGAACGTGGAAGTCACTACATAAGAAATTTCCGAAGGGTAGGTCTAATGGTTTCCAGTCTTGTCCGAGGTGTCTCCAACAGCATCTAAGTGTGTCCGAAATCCTTAAGTCGCTCACGGCATTTTACGCTTCAGAAATGTGACTAACGGCCAATTCAACTTTCTCTAGCTGCTCGCTATTCCTGTCCTTGAATTTCTCGCACCCCACCCATCTGCCTCACACCGACTGGACGCCGGAGGGTCAGAGGTGAACCAAGAATGGGTAAAGGACCGCAACGAAAGAGCATATTTGGTTTCCACTTTGGCGGCGCCATATTAGACAATATCTCTAAGTCTTCATCTGTCTTACAAAAGCTTACAATTTGATGACCGCTTTCATTAGGAGCATACAAATTCAAGGCCTTACAAATGAAAGACCAAGAAGATCGGCGAACCATTCTTGTTGTACTGCATATTGTAGAAGTTGGCTTGAGTATTTGCACCCAGTGGGGCCCAAAAGCTTTTTTAATGGCAGGTCCTATCGTGGATCCTATCATACAAGTTGTGAGAGGTTTCCAAGTGAACTGGTACTGTTTTACGGTCGCGATGTGTGTTTTCTGATTTTTGGAGATAATCGGGGATTTTTTCCAAAAAAACATTTTTTAAGGAAAAGTGTAATGATTCGAGATAAGCAGCAGCACAGATCCATAGTATTTAAAGCATTCAGCATAGATTAACAGCGAGTAAGGGCTCTTATTTTCATAAAAGTTATCGTATAACAGTAAACTCCTGTGGGATGAAAGACAAGAATGAGGGCTCAGCTGGGGACATAGCCTTATATGACTATGTGAAGACCTGGGCATGACCTACAAGGCCTCGTGTACGAAATTGCACTTCTCAATTGGAAGGTTAAGAGCATAACGCCAACAATAAGAATATTATTGGGTTGTGAGTTACTCTTGAGGGTCGCCGAAGGGAATAAGTGAGAGTTATGGAGTTCTTCCTTATGCGTGCCCTTGTGGCCCTCTTTAGTCAACCTCTTTGTACAAAATGCCAATTATCATCGGGCCTTGCTTATACTTCTTAAGTCCCAGAATACTATATTACCAAGGAAATCCTGCTACACCTTGACACTTTATGCTGAACTTCTTTTGCATTGAATCCTTTGCCAACTTCGCCCCATGGAGGCATTTTCCAATGCAACGAAACGCCAGAAAGGAAAAAAGCGACTGATTCAAGGTAAGCAGCTGTACACCGCCAGGTAGATTCTTTACACCCGCGGTTAATATCCACTATATTTTCACAATACCCAGTTTGGAATACATTCAGTTCGGTCGTTTTGCAGCTCTCGAGATATAATTGACCTTCAAGAGAATCGAGGTGGTTAGATGGAAGCGATAACATCCTAAATGCGTTAAAAACTCTCTCGAAACAAGAACATACGAACTTCGTTCGTGAAAATACACAACCGTTAATTCGTAAAACGTTAAAATCATACCGCTTTCAAAAGTCCCTAGAGCTTGAAGGAGCCCTGGGAGAGGTGCTCCTCCAACTCGTATTCTCCCTGAAACTCGCCATATAAGCTTTCAGGGTCTGAGCTCTTGTACTCAGTATAGGCGGCTTCCTCGTCGCCAATAACCTTCAACTTTGCGCCCTCCTTCAACGCTGCCTCTGCCAACAACTGCACCCTGCACGAGTTTTCCATCAAACTGTACAAGTAGGCAGCCTCGTCGACGGTCTGACCCACGGTGAGTAAGCCGTGGCTTTGCAAAATCGCGCCTTTTCCACTGCCCAAGGAATTAGCAATGGCAACGCCCTCTTTGGCTTCCAAGGCCACTCCACCGAAGTCCTCGTACACAGAATGGCTCTTATAAAAGGTGCACACGTCCTGGTTGATCATCAGCAACGGTTTCCCCAACGCACCGAAGGCCTTTCCGTGTACAGAGTGGGCGTGACAGGCAGCATTTACATCAGGACGGGCTTTGTGCACAGCTGAGTGGATAGCAAAGCCTGCAGCGTTTATGGCTGCCTGGTTCCCATCGGGCAAGATATTGCCGCTTTCGTCAACATGCACCATATCGGATGCCTTCATTAGCCCAAAGTGCTTCCCCAAGGGGTTGATCCAAAAGGTATCCTTGTCCAAAGGATCTCTAATTGTGATATGTCCGGCAACACCTTCGGTGTAGCCGAATCTGGCAAAGACCCTGAAGGCCGCAGCCATGTGTTCCAAGGCCCATTTGCGCTCAAGATGCTCTTCTCCTGCGGCGAACTGCGGTACGGGATAAGGCAGGGGCATTCCCATGGCGAGGTTGTGGGCACCCCTCCCTTCGAGGGAGAAGTCTTTGGAGGAGCTAAGCGATTCGGTGTGTTCCTTAGTAGGTGCCATGTTTCAATGGAGCTGGAAAAGAGGCCTCTGAAGGGTATATATACACCGGCGCGTAAATTGCCGTTTTGGGAACAGCGGAGAGATGTGGAGGGGCTGGCAGGGGAAACGAAAGACCTGACATCGGGCCAGAAGAAAAGTCCCGACGAGGTAGAGGATAAGGTGCTAGAGGTACCAGTACGTTTCTAGGGATATTTAAAGGGAATTCGTAAGGGTGCGGTTTGGGGTTACCTGTTGCCAGTGCAGAAATACCAGAAGCGGAATCCGGGGTTGAAAAACGTTGCACGGGAGATGCGAAGATTTTAAGTTGGAAAGGAATATGGATAATCAACTTCGGAAGGTGCTGATATGTGGGTATAAGGAAGCGCACTGAGATGGTGGTGCAAAAGGCGTCGCATTAGTGTCGGGTTTGGTGTCGCACTATTACGTCTTTTGCAGTTTAGCATTCGCGCCTTTCCCTTTTGTCGCAGTCTTGCGGCTCCCCTGTCGCATTTTTCACATTCAAGCCATTCAAACTACTTTTTGCGACAGAAAAGTCTCCGCCCCACCGCCTATGAAACCGCTCTATTTCCTTCTTGTGACCCTTCTACCGCTAGCAGCAGCTTCTCCTGGCGACGACCTAGACGAGTTCTGGGATTGTCGCTTCCAGTGCGAGCAGATCACGTGCTATAACAACCCATACCATCTTGTTCAGTACGAGCACTTCGACGAGCTCCGAGCCAATGACCCCGAGTTCGAGCTTCTGCCGTTCAATCCTGCGTGGCACTTTGACGCCATGCCCCTCCTGTGGCTTCTACAGGCGCTTTTCTGGGACTGCGAGTCAAATTGTGACTATCAGTGCCAGCGTTTAGTGACCCGCGATAGAGTGTTTTCCGGTGACGAGGTGTACCAGTTCCACGGAAAATGGCCGTTCTGGCGTGTTTTCGGGGTCCAGGAATTAGCCTCCATGGTGTTTTCTGTCGGAAACTGGGCTGTTCATTACGCCGGAATGAAACACACCTGGTCAGCTATACAGGCCAACAAAAACGGCCCCAACAAGCCCGCAAACGCCCAGCTCCACGTTTTACTTTTCATGTCCGTGGTCACAACTTTAGCCTGGACGTTTCTGACCATTTTCCACGTGCGCGACTTTCTCATCACCGAGCGCTTGGACTATTACTTCGCCGGCCTCACGGTGCTCTCAGGCTTCTATGGAGTTGCTTGCCGCTACTTCAGATTGTACCTCCCCTCCAGAACGGCCCAAAAGTTCCTCTTCACCCTGGTCTGTGTGGCCGCCTACGCAGCTCATGTCTACCGTCTAGAAACAGACTGGCTGTACACCTACAACATGCAGGCCAACATTACCGTCGGTGTGTTGCAGAACATCCTTTGGGTACTTCTCTGCTTCGAGTTGTACTCTGAATACTACAAAATCGAACAGGCGCAGAAAGGAACACAGGACTTGTCGCATTTGTCATATGTGGACTCGAGAAAGGTTCTTCTCAGCTCATTCTATTTGCGCTCTCCCAAGTTGTTCTCGTTGTATCCGCTTTTGTTGTGCTTCATTGTGGTGGTGGGCATGTCGATGGAGATTTTAGACTTTCCTCCGGTCATCTATGACTTGGTGGATGCGCATTCCTTGTGGCATCTCGTGACCATTTTCCCGGCCTATTTTGGCTGGTACAACTGGATGGTGTGGGACATAAATGAGAACGTGGCGAGGGAGCTTGTGAAAGAAAAACGAGAGTAATTTCATGGTGAGAGGGATAGGAGAATGATTGTGCATATTCGAACATTGGGTAATTCATGCCCATATGGCATTGCTGAGCGAACCTATGGTGGTGCACTAGATGATGAAGGGGGACTATTCATTTCCCACTTCGGTTCTTATGGAAGGAAACGGAACCGATAGGTGGGAAGAGGAGCACTATGAAGAACGATGTCTCCTGAGATGGAGATGTTTTTCTTTGAGGGCCAGAATGCTGAAAGTGGGGATCTAAAATAGGACAGTAACGTTTCTAGTTTGTAGATAGCATACGAGGACATTTTATAAGGCCCTACATAGCGAATCGCTTCCATAAAGAAAAAATGTAAGATATGTTCATCCATAAGGTCCCTCCTAAGAGTATCTCTTGTTAATTGGAAAACACCCACTATATAGAAACAAGTCCTACCAAGCATCAATGCTGTCCATTTGAAGCATTCACGTCTCTTCATCACCGTTCGCTGGGCCTAGCCGCTCATATCCTCCTCCTCAGGCACATACGGCGGTGGCTTGAAAAACTCCTGATCCGCCTCCACGTGCTTCCTGAACGTCTCTCTGTCGTCCACATACTGGTACAAGTACTCCAATTCCAAGTCGTGCACCTGTCTCCCCAACATGATCAAGGAGTGAAGCGGCTCGCCTGAGTCATATTGCGCCAATTGCGCCAAAGTACCTGCCCTGAACGTCTGCGAGGGCGAGCCTAACCTGGACACTGCCACACAGGGCGTGTTGGGCGTGTAGGCCTTCTCGTCTCTCAACTCCTCGATCTCAAGTAACTGCAGGCACGCGGTCGCAATGTCCATGTAGCGTGGCGGCTCGTAGACCAAGCGGCCACGAGCCATGTTTTCGATGCTTTGCTCCTTGACCTTGATATCCAAGAGAAGAAGCGTGTGAAGCCCTATGCGTCTGTTTTCCATCACCTTGTTGTAGAACGAGTCTGGCTTCCACGAGTCTGTGAAGAAGACCAAAGAGACGGTCTGCCCAAACTGGTACAACTGCAACCCACACGCCCCCACAGCGTTCATCACCGAGGCGTTGTGGATGGCCTCTGTCTTGATGCCAAGCTCGCGGGCCCTGATAACGAGGTCGGTGTGGGTGGTAGCGCCGAAAACGTCGCCCACGACCAAGAAAGCGATGTCTTCAGAATCTGCTCCGTCCAAGATCTGGTCTGCACCGGTCTCCACGAGCTCCCTGTCGGCGATGATGATTTCTCTTCCATAGAATTTCTCCAACGAGGCCTGGTCTGCCGCCATCAAGATGGACGTGTACGCCTCGAGATAGACTCTTTTACATTTTCTGACAGTCTCCAACCCGCGGACGGTGATATCAGACTCGTATGAGAGCCCGAGGCCAATAAGATAGAGCATTGGTGGGTGAAGAGCCGATAGCGATGGGTGAAAAAAGCTCATCGCACATAAATAAACCACACTCTTCACAGCATGAAGACCGAAAACGCCCCAATGGACGAGGGCGTGCGCAAGAGAAAGCGCAGAACACAACAGGAGGTGGATCTCGACGCCTTTCGCTACCAGCAGCTTCTTTTGCGTGACAAAGAGCTCGAGTTGGACATCCCACCCAGGAAGAAAGTGCGGGCGCGAGGGGCACTGAAAAGAGCCCCTGAAATTGTCAAAAAGGAACCTTTTGAGCCTAAAATCGAGTCTGTACGTCCAGAAGCTCCTGTGACACTACGTCAGACGCGGTCGCAGACCCGCAACCATCACAGCAGTGTTCCTAATGTGACTCAGAGAGTGCCTGTGAAGCCCCGGTTCATCTACAAGAGCACGCCGATTATGGCCCCGGCTCTACGCTACAAATACCAGAATATGCCTCCACTGATAAAGGACGCGAGACAGGTTCGCAACTTCGCCCACAAGGTAGTTGTAGAGAACTCGTATAAGGACCTCATCAGGACCATCAAGAACAGTGCTAAAGATAACGTGATTGATTTTGGCATGCATTGGAGCCTTTTACCCAAGAACTTTGACCTCGAGAAGAACAGGTTTTCTATTGTGGACGAGGAGGCGGCACTGGCGCTTCTGAAAGTGTGGGCTTCGAGCACCCCCAACAACAACACCATTTTCAGCGACGATATCGACCTGTTTTTTCGGACGCTCAGCGACAGCCACAGGAAGGAAGAGTACGTGAAGAGATCTGTTCCATTGGTGTAAGGAGAATAGACTTGAAAGGGCTAGAAGAGTGGATGGTCCCTTTCTGGTGAAAAGAAAAGCATTTCAAGAAAGAAGGAAATTAAAGAGGAATTTGAGCAAAGGAAAACAGAGAGAGGAGGATTTTTGCATAGATGCAGATACTTTACACAACGGCATTTCCAAAGCATTTTACGAGCATATACAACAGAGGATTTTGAACCGAACACCAGCAATGGCGTGTTGAGAAAAGACAACTCTTATCATAACCCGCATCACAGCATACAACTCATATCCAGCACAGTCTTCAGAAATCCCCAGGATATATTCCCTCGAGACTCCCTTGGATAAAAATAAATGCTGGGGACTCACCTGATAGATACATTCAACGCTCATACTCGGCTATAAACACAACTAGCATTCCTATTTACACGTAGCAACACCAAACCTCCATAGAAGTCAATTCTACTCCACTACCAACCGGTCCACTATCTGCACTAGTAACGGCGTCTCGCCACCCTCGTTCGTCTCAATGAGATCCCGGGTCTTGGCAATATACGAGTGCAACAAGTCGCGCGTAAAGGCTAGTGAGCCCGTCTGGTGCATGCACTCTATAGCAGCCTCGATCAACTGGGGCTGGCGCTTTCTCTCCTCTGCTGTAGCAATCTCGTACAAAATAGAGTACACTGGCAGCAGAGCTCCCGATGTGCGCAAACAGTGCAAAATGGGCAACGAGAGCTTTCCTTCCACCAAGTCCTCGCCCTGGAAGCCCTTGTTGTGAGAATAGTTGGGGTCCACAAGATTGAGGTAGTCGTCTCGGATCTGGTACACCACGCCTAGCAAGTTGGCCAACGGCACCTTGGAGGACTGCCTGTACTGCGAAACAAGCTCGAGCAACTTGACCAGAAGCCGGAATAAGCCGCCCGTTTTGTCCATGACCATCTTCAAGTAGTCCTCGATGGACGGGAGATTGTTCTTGACCACATTTCCGCTGTCGCGCCAGTAGATGTCGAGGCCCTGGCCATGGTGCAAATTGAGCATCTCGTCCACGAGGATTTTTTGGACCTGGAACGCCATTTCTGTGTGATGTGCTCCCAAAGGGGCATTAGAAGGTTCCTGAGACGGATCCTCGCCATAGAACAATTTTGGGAGGTTAGTGGTGGCCCTCTGGAGGGCAATGAAGTACATCAAATTGGCCAGATTGAGCGTCAACGGCACTCCAAACTGCGTGTGGGCCGCAGGCAAGCCGCGGCGGAAGTCCAGCAGATCCTCAATGTCATCTATCAACAATGACAGCTCGTGGAAAACGGTGATGATGTCTGCTATTTCTGCTAAAACGGCGTCATCCGAGATGCCATAGTATAGGGTGTTGAACGCCACCAAAAAGCGCTGGCGTATGTTCTGATTGGCACCGGGGATGTCCTTTATATACGCGTACGGCTGGAGGATGCTCGCCGGTATGGGCAGGTGTATCCTGTTGTAGATAAGGTCGTCTATGTGGTACGCCATAGTTAAGCCCTCGTTCTCACGAAAAGTGATCTGGGGAAAAGGGCCCTAGAAACCTGTCCAAACGCACCAAAGAAAAAAGAGAAAAACCACCGGAAACCCGCCAAACAGCATACGAAGGCCCAATGGATAGAATAATACAGCTTGCAGGCGGTATTCCGCCCGTCACGCGCTGCTGGCTCATAGCCATCATGGCGCTTTCCGCGGCCACGCTGGCAGGCCTAGTGCACGCAAACCAGCTCCTTTTCGTGCCGGAGAAGGCGCTAACATCGCAGTGGTGGCGGCTCATTACCTCCTTCTGTTACTTCGGGGATCTCCTGGTCGAAACCGTTCTCCACATCTATTTCATCAGTCAGTCCTTTGGCATGATAGAGCAGCTGTTTGCGACCACAGAGGCGCATCTTCCGCGTCACTACCAGCTCCTGCTCGACTCCACTAGACGCAGGCGGCTTGACGAGTCGCTAAATGCTACCAAGACTGTCGATTTCGTGCACTACCTCACCATGGTGTGTGTTCTGATCGTGGCAGCGGTGACCGTAGTGTTCTACACAAAGAACGTGGTGCTTGTCCACCTCGGGCCCATTTTCGACAGTGTGATGATGTACGTGTGGTGTCGTAGCAACCCGTTGGCCGAAGTGCGTGTTTTTGGCGTCGTGATGAGAGCTGCCTACGTACCATGGGTTATGCTGTTGGGAAGCTGGGTGATGTCGCCTGAATTTCGCTACGACCTCATGTTCTTGACATCGGGCACACTAAAGGGCTTGCAACAGGTGCTTAAAAGGCCCTTTGTGTGGAACACGTTGGTGCGCTTCGGAATAGGCCACTTCTGGTGGTACACGCGGCTGTTCTTACTTGAAAAAGTCTACTACGATCTGTCTAGCAGCCGGCGCGAGACAACCTTGAGGGTGGCCAGAAAGTACCAGAAGCTGCCGCCGCAGGCCATAGTGCGCTCGTGGTACCGCGAGCTGCTCCTGACGTTGGTATTGCCACCATGGTACTGGACGATTTTGAGGAACCTAGAGGCGGACCAGGCCAGGGAGGAAAGAACTGTGGATGAGGTCCCAGTAGAGGCTTTCGCGGAAGAAAATGGGGAGTAAGGGGACCGAAGACAGCTACAACAGGAATCTCAGCGGCTTGGGCCTGTTAGTGATCAATGTGCATCTGGGAGAACCTTCCCATCCTAAGGCAAATGCCTGAAATGGAGCAATGGGCGACGAGGGCAGTGAAGATGTTTACAGCAACGGGTACAGGGCCTAGAGCTCAAGCCACCAAGAAGAGCCACCGAGGAGTATTTGCAGCTGAATAAGCGGAGCCTGCAATCTAGCTGGAATTTCCCAAAAGGGCGCAAATGACCAAAACAAGATTAACCTTGCGTTTCGGATCTCTCGGACGAAATGTGAGACACACCAACCCAGGGCCAGACTCTGAGGGCCGACCGAATCGATGAAAGCATCAGGCTTACCTAAGGCAGTCACGCGCCTTTTTCCCAGTCATACAGGATGTAGGCGTGCATGTGTTGTCTTCACATTGCCTTCTATGCGATGGTACCGATCGCATTCGCAGCTAAATAATGCACTAGAGCGGAAAAACACCATGACAGCACCAGAACTATTAATATCGCATAGACAGCACTGACGGCGCTATATAATACCAACAACACACTGTAAATACACAACACCCAAAAACGTCAATTACACGCGGTTCCCCACAGCCTCCGCCTGATGTGGCATTTTCCTGCACAAGATCCCCCGACAAGCGGCCCTGACCGAATATACGAAGCAGCAAATAGTGCCTGTGACAGGCCCACGAGCCCCACGGCACTTTTGCAGAATGCAGGGCGGTGCAGGGCGGTGCTGGGCGGTTTTGGCCACGAATCCGTGCCTGGGCCAGGGCTGGTAGCCTTTGGGCCGGGTTGCGGTGGGATAATTGCTGTAGCAGAACGGAGAAAGCCCCGGTAGGGGCTTTTTTTGCGCCCGGGCGGAGGGCTCTTTGGCCTCTGGCGCGGATTTTTTTCCCCTAGCGAGGGCCCTGGCTAGAGAGTGTTTCTCGCTGCGGAGGGCGGCGAGGAGGTTCTGGTACAGGAACATGGCGGGGAAATGCAGAACACAGCATTGGCTTGGAACGGTGTAGCGGCCAGCAGAAGCACAGTATTGCTGTACCTCAGGCAAAACACGGCGTTCTGGCACCCCCTTGCTTTTGCTTTCGCGCCCCTGCTGCATTTCTCAGCCATTTTCCCGCTATTCCCGGCCCTTTTTCCCCTGCACTGCCTTTTTTTCTCGCTACGCGCACCACGTATTCTCGCTACGTTTCCCACTTTCGTGCTATCGCTGGTACATTTTTTTTATCGCTGCGCACCGCCCTTTTTTCTCTATCGCAGATCCACTTTATCCCCACCATAGGCCCATTTTACTTCCCCGTTACACGCCTTTCCTGCCCCAAATGGCCTACGATCTTGTGGGTGTCATCGACGCCGAGGCCCGCGCGCCCCCGGGCCTCCATCCGCAGATTCAACTGCTTGTGGCCGCCTTTTTGCGCTACCTCAAAGAGCCCAGATACCAGCTGCCTCTCACCCTTCCGGAGCTCCTGAGGCTCTTCCAGCTCTTCTCCAGAGACCTTACGCTGGTGGTAATCCACATCTACGCGCAGCTGAACTCCAACAAACGCCAGCTCCTCGCATCCCTGGCCCATTTTGCCGCCCACCCTCGCCAGTTTGACTATCTCCTTGCCATAGCCGCCTACTCTACCTCCTCGCTCAAGTTGATGAAGAGGACAGATGCGGCAGCGGTGGCACAACTCAGGGTCTTCAACTACTACAAGCTCGTGACTATTTTTGGCGCCCTCGAGCTTGCGCAAAACCACCTTTTTAACTCCGTCTCTTCGGAAGACGGTCCCGATCCGGTCCGCTTGTACGACAAGGTTTTCCGCTTCGACCACCGTGACGTGGTCATACAGCGCTTTCTTGATGAGAAACTCAGTCTCCTACGCGCCCTCAACTTGCCTTTCGGTACCTTCAGTGAGCATAACGACAACGCCAACGACGCGCAGTTGGGTCGCTTCTTCGCGGATTTGAAGAACGTTCCCAACAAGGCGCTCGCAGGCATCCACACGGCATTCTGGACGTTAAACGAGTCGCGTACGCCGGCCTCGAAGCTCGCCTGCATCGTGTCCGTACAGAAACTTGTGATAGCGTTGCTCACAGAGCTATACCCCGACGACCACGCCAAAATCAACAACGATGTGCTCCTTCCTTCCGTCATTTACATCATCATCTACCTTCTCCCGGAGTCAACTGTCTACGACTTATACTTGAACTTCACTTTCGTAAAGAACTTCTTGAACCTCATCGACCCCTACAAGGTAGACATCACGCCCGTCAGCGGTGCCACGTCATTTGCGTCCTACGCTCCACTGGAGAAGCATCTCAGCAACAAGGTGCTCGCGAGTCATACTAAGAAGAAACCCAGCTCCAATCTTTATGAGCTTTTGAATATTGATGAGGCTAACAGTACAGACGATGTGTTTGAGGAGGCCCCAGAAGAGCCCATAGACTTCTTCCACAATGATAAGGATCTCGTTGACTACATACAGGCCAACCATTTCAACAACGGCGAGTTGACATACTATTTGACCAACTTCGAGGCCATTCTCTTCTTCATCCTGAACGTGACTCTTGATGAGCTCACTAGCTCCAGCGACACAGTCCCTGAGCAGTACACTAACAGCGACCTTTTGAAGCACTCATTGCATCGGTTGGTGGACGAGGAGCTCGCCAAGGACTTTCAGTTTCCTCTGCCCCCCAACAAAGATGACATTGAAAAGCAGGTGACCGACGAGTTGAACGACGCCAGAAACCGCTCCGGCTCCTTGCTAAACACCATTAGCAGCAAGATCAACGATGCAGCCATCTCTGTCAACCGGTCCAGATCGAACTCGTCCATAATGAACACTCTCAAGTCTTCCAATTCGTCCAGAGACACGTTTGCAGGAGCCGCAGACTTCGAGTCATCCATAGTAGCAGGTCCTGTTGTCGACAATATTGGAGAGGGGTCCATTTCTATTGTGAGGAACATTTTGGGTCGTTTCGGTCCCGTTCTGCTGATCAGAGGGTCCATTGACGAAAACTTGGAGAACGCAGACAGACAGGTGCTGGTGGTGGAAAGCAACGCCGACGGGCTCGACCACGTTAAACACAAGCGATCCAACTCCATCATCAACCGGTTATCGCCCAATCACTCGAGAACACGGTCTTCGTCTCTCGAAAACCAATTTGCATCTATTTCCACCCGAAACAACCCCAACGACTCTAAGCGCAACTCGCTCACGTCGAAGTTCACCTCCGGGGTTTCGGAGTTCATGACTAAGCTCAACACACCAGTCTCGGTGGCGGCTCTCGGTAACACCATTACCGACGCAGGTCACGGTTCTAGCTCTTCTCTTCACTCCTTGATAGCCCCCACCGAAGAGGGCACCAAGAGGCCCGATCTCAGCCGCAGCCGTACCACAAGCTTGCAGATTATGGACAAGTGGTTCAACAACATCTCAGCCCACCCCAACACCACCGCCAATGCGCCCACGACTGCCAATGTGGTGGCGCCGCCTTCTCTTCCCACAGTGGAGGGAACCCCGGGCCTTCTGACTGTGGACACCACCTCGAACGAGGGTTCTCTCTTCAGCGCCTCGTTTGGTGAGTTGACCAAGTATCAGCATCTCGACTTCGAGCAATTGACGGTGCACGATTTGCGGAATTTGAAGAGCTACTACGACCAGCTCTGCAACGAGTTGAATGTGTCCAAGACCGAGAGCAAGACCAGCAACGAGCACGATGCCGACGATGACAAACTCATCAACGACGAGTCCAGTTTATAGTAATGTCCGGCCTATTGCTGAACGCGTAGAGACGGAAATGACTTATATAGGGGCGTACCGTGGCATGTTGGTGTTAAATATATGCTGGGGGGCAAGATATAGTCGTCCTGTACATAGTAACAAGAGCATTCTTGGAAACGCACATCCTGCACATCCAATCTAGGGGCCACCTACCAGGCCAATTGCCCTTAGAAGCGCCGAAAAGCCCATGTATGACGTCCAACAGACCGACCGAAGGCCGAAAACGGCCTCACGACGCGGCCCCTGACGCCATTCGTGCGCCCACCAAAAAACTACGACTTGACAGCCTTCTTGAAGACCTCAGTCTAGATGACAGTGATAAAAAGGCCGGGAGGTTCTCTGTGAATCCCTCTTTAAGACTCAGCAAAGTTCATAAGAAAGCAGCCCACGTGTCTCCGGTATCTAGCATCGATTCCTACATTAGTGAGAGACTTTTTGAGCATTTTAACCATGTTTTACAGGCTTCTGGTGCGCTAATACGCTGGTATAATGCGCCCATGTTGGTGATGTACTTTTTCCAGAGGTGGGTTCTCCGGCTATTCAACCGTTTCAGCAAACGGTACTGCAGGTCTACGGGTCAGAAACAGCGCCGTTTTCGGCGCTATTATAACGTTATACAGCTTATAGAGGCACCGGATAACAACTTAACAGCGGCCTCTTTACTCGATATTTTGATCCAGGAAACCGCCTTAGAGCTTGAGATGATAAAAAAACATAGAACGGAGTCTGAGCAGGTTCGAGACGCTGCTTCTGCTAGAGACGTGAGCTACAATTATTGGGACCGGATGGGCCCTCTGCATGGCGATCTAGACCTCGATTACGGCCGTATTGAGGAGTTGGAAGATCTGGATGTTGCCGATATGGACATGGATTTAGGGCTGGTTGTGCAAGAGTCCAATTACGGCCTGTACTATAGGGATAACGATGACGAAATGGCCGACTAGGGACATGAAATGACGAGAGATGGTGTTTTTGTGGGTGTGATCGATGTTATTTGGTTACAATTACGCCAAAAACGGCAGTATGAGGGCCAAATATGGCTGAAATCCCTCGAGAAAGGCCCGGCACCGAGCACCTCCCTCTAACCCCCCCTGCAGTGGTTTCATGCTTTTTGTGATAGAAGGGAACCCTTATTTTGCAGCTGTCACCACCACCTCTTGGACCAGACCTGGCACTATCACCACTACCTTAATCTATATCTGCTGGAACGGAAACGTCGTAGCGAAACTTCGCATGTCGTCTTCTAGTTGTTAATGCACCGTTGTGCTTACGTCTGTTTTTGGTACCACTGTCTGTACCTCCCCAAGGAGCCCTACTCTCAGTTCTAACATGTAGGACCCTTCTTTCAGCACTTAAGTGGATGACAATTCTCCAGTACTTCTGTGAATTCTGAATGTTCCCTTCTGGAAAAGATGCTACCGCTACTTTTGTAACCCAGACCGCCAACACCCCGGACTTTTGCGGTACCAACAGAAATGTCGAATCTGCGGCCGGTAACCCTCTTTTCACCGATTATTGGCTATGATTCTCAACTCGCTTTGATTGCGAATGTCTATATACCTTCGCTCTGTGGAACCGTTTTGGCTTGCTCTCTCCTCTATATTTCGATGTCCACGTTTATGATTCGTTCATCTGTATAAAATGCCCTAATAAAAACTTGATGATAAAGTAGTGGGATGGGCGTGTGTGTATTGACACTCTGGCATTGTTCAACAGTGGATAGCCTTGTCCATTTTCGCAGCCAATCTGCACCCTCAAACAAAAAAGCAGTAACTATGGGATTACTCAAGATAACATACTATTGGCTAGGGCCATACTCCTTTCAGAATAGGTGAGAGGATAGCCGAAAAGATATGCATGTAAGTAAAAAACTAAATCTTTGTGCCGTGTTTGGTGGCAACGAAGCATTCTGAACCAAGCTGTGGGATATTAGGTGATGTGTACTGCGAGTTAGGAGCCAGGGTCCAGTCCCTCCCCTAGGAAACAGCAATCAGGATTATCTACGCTTCTCTGCCACCGTTTCTTTAACGATAAGAAAACTCAGTCGTCGTTGTTTCCTGGTCTAGCTGGAGGTCGCACTAAGGTAGTGTGTGAAGAGAAGCCAGACGGAACGGCACATTTAAAATGCTAATCAGCTGCTTATCGCAACGTTAATGCTCCACCCATAAACACCCTGAACAGCCACAATGCCGAATCTGTTCCACCTTCCGTATGAGGTGATTCTTGCAGTCTTGGAGCATCTATCTGCAAGTGAAACAGCGCGTCTTATAGAGTCGCTAGCAGCCCTGCAGGACCACCACACCAAGATCCTTCTTGACCTTCTCTGCCAGCGGCTATACGCCGGAAAAGTGCTCGTGGTATCCGGGAGGTCACACGATCGCTTCCCAGAAGGCGACGTTCTCCCCCTAGACTATTTCAGGAAACAAGTCGCATTGTGGGTTTCAGGGGCCCTCCTCCACACTCGGCCCAAAGTGCTCGAATTCAGGCTCGTGAGATCCGTCAAGGACTACAGTAGGTTTTATGGGGACCTATACGGACTCAGTGAGTTTTTGGACGAGTGCGGAAAGGGCATATACGGTGACTCTCTCGATCTAGGGAAGCTCCTGCTCTACATAGATGGAAATGTTGTCATTGCAGAGTCGCCCACGTCGCTTTCAACATCAATTTTGAATGTTCTTCTTAGCGCCTCTGGCCCTGAAAACCTCCGCACCCAATTCACGGCAGTGACAATCAAACTGACACATCTAGGAGACTACCATGTCCGAGATTGGGGTCAGCTTTTCGGCCGCCTTGTTAAGGTAGAAACCCTTGATTTGACTGGCAATGCGCTTTTTCTGCC
This sequence comes from Wilhelminamyces tanticharoeniae, assembly GCA_030558325.1. Classification (NCBI taxonomy): domain Eukaryota; kingdom Fungi; phylum Ascomycota; class Pichiomycetes; order Serinales; family Metschnikowiaceae; genus Wilhelminamyces; species Wilhelminamyces tanticharoeniae. Next base: position 311,610 of record JAJMSI010000018.1, on the reverse strand, counting down.
GTACCTTCATGGTGTGGATATTCTAGCAACACAATTCCGGTGGCCCCCCAACCTCAAGAGCCTCAATCTTGAAGGAAATCGTCTTCGTAGTCTTTCATTTTTGTTCTTGAGCACTCTTCCAGATACCCTAGAGAAGCTCCTATTACGACGGAATATGCTAGAATCTCTTGGAAACTTTGACGAGTACTTCCGTTTTGCAGAGTCGCTTCCGCAGTTGCAGGTGCTTGATTTGAGTGAAAACTCCATGCTTTCGCTGGTGAACGTGTTGGTTTTCAAGGAATCATCGGCGTTCCAAAGGCTCTGCGTGGGTGGTTGCAACATTGATGTGGGGCACTTAGTGGCAGCCGCCCGCCGTGACGGTTATAGCGTGGAGGTTTAGAGAAGGGACAATGAGAAGAGAGTGTGATAAATAAAATTGCAAAATAAGTGCAATTAAGGAACAGGAGGATGATAGGAGAGTATCTTCATGCTCCAGACCTGGTAGCGGGAATGTTGTGGTTATCAGATCCTGATTTCGACTGGTTTTTCGCAGCCTGATGAACTGAGATCTGAGAACGTAGTCTCAAAAGATACGAAGCCCTAACAGCACATAGGAGTGTAGAATCGCTAGTTCTTTCACGAATTTGAGTTTCTTCGTGTAGTTACTTCACTATATGATGTCAAAAAATCACTGTCTGATCTTTTCATCCTTCCCTTCTTCGTTTGTTCGATACCTCTTATTTGACATCACCCACAAAAACCCGATTTTTGCAGCCAGCAGCCACTCGGCCCGAAACACCACTTTCAAAAACTCCCGCTTGCGTTTATCTCCGGGAGACTGCTTTCGGCCCGCATTGGTCCGAATACGGAATTCTCCTTTTCCAGGGGAGCTATTAAAAGAGTAGATTGCCGATTTCGCGATCCTGCACACGATACCAAACCTGAAAGGTCCACCAACCTATACGACAAAAAGGGCATGTTTGGGACCGCACTTTGGGCGCGAAACCGGGCCTTTGGTGCCTCCTCAGTTCGCTTGGTCGGACAATGGCGCGGTTTGCTGTCTGCAAGGCGTTTTTCCCTTCTTTTTCGGGCGCCAATTCGCCCCACTACTCCCTCTTTAGTCCGCCAACTTAGATTCAACACCACGGCAGCTAAAACGGCACCCATACCTGCCCCCGAGGCCCCAAAAAAGTCTCCTCCGAATGTATCAGTGACATCCGAAATACATAAACTTCTCCGATTGGGGCGCCCCGAGCTCGGCCTTCTCGTGGCGGCATTTATCTGTTTAGTGGTGACCTCCACTGTGAGCATGCTACTACCCCTTATAATCGGCAAGGTGCTCGATACGGCCAAGGAAGATGATACAAAAATCGAAGATGTGAAGATTTTTGGCTTCGCAATGAACCATTTCTACGCGGGAGTGGCCGTTTTATTTGTCATTGCTGGTATCACCAACTTCAGCAGAATGTACCTACTTCGGTCTGTGGGAGAGCGGCTAGTGGCACGTTTGCGGTCACGGCTCTTTGCGAAGATATTGTCGCAGGACCAGTACTTTTTTGACGTGGGGCCCTCGAATACTGGCATGAAAACGGGCGATTTGATCTCCCGTTTGGCAAGCGACACCCAGGTGATTGCCAAAACGCTCAGCGGAAACATCAGCGATGGCGCCAGGGCGCTTATCAGTGGTGTGGTGGGCACATCCATGATGTGCTACGTCTCCTGGAAGCTCACCTTGTGTATGACAGCAGTGATCCCTCCGCTAGTGGTGTTGCTGACGGTATATGGAAGACGCATCAAACAGCTCTCACGTACTATCCAAGAGAATCTTGGCGAAGTCTCCAAGGTGACAGAAGAGAACCTCAACGGACTTCGCACCATCCAGTCTTTTGCGCAGCAAAACAAGGTGGTCCACAGCTACAACAAGGAGGTGCGAAAGCTCTTCAACACGTCCCTCTACGAGGGTCGGCTCAGCGCCATCTTCTTCAGTTTCAATGGCATAGTGGGCAATTTTGCGTTAGTGCTGTTGTTGGCTGTGGGAACGCGTCTTATTGCCCACGGAGACATGACGGTGGGTGACCTCTCCAGCTTCATGCTTTATGCAGTTTACACGGGCTCTTCAGTATACGGGGTCAGCAACTTCTACACGGAGCTTATGAAGGGCGTAGGCGCGTCCCAGCGGGTTTTTGAGGCTATTGAAATTCAGCCGCGGATTCCAACCAGTTTGGGCAAAAAGGTGGACCTGCTTCACGGTGATGTTGAATTCAGGAATATTACTTTCCGCTACCCATCGAGGCCCGATACGGAGGTTTTACGACGCTTCAACATCACCATCAAGAAGGGTGAACACGTGTGTTTTGTGGGTCCCAGTGGCTCAGGAAAATCCACTGTTTCGCAGCTATTGTTGCGTTTCTACGACCCTCAAGAGGGAACTGTGGTGGTCAACGGACACAACATCCGCGACCTCAACTTGAACTTCTACAGGGCCAACATTGGCTACGTTCAACAGGAACCCCTCTTATTCAGTGGGACCATTCGCGACAACGTGACATTTGGCAAGCCAGACGCCTCAGATGCGGAGATCGAGTGGGCTACCAGGCTTAGCAATGCCTACGACTTTGTACAGGGCTTTCCCGCTGGTCTAGACACTGAAATTGGGCCCTCTAGCAGCGGGCTGGCGCAGCTCAGTGGAGGTCAAAAACAGCGCCTCTCGCTCGCGCGCACGCTCATCAAGAAACCGGACATTTTGATTCTTGACGAGGCCACCTCCGCGCTCGATCTGCGCCTGGAGGAGATCGTTACGAGGAATTTGCAGCAATTGGCAGGTACCCGTAATATGACTATTATTCTGATCGCACACCGTCTTCTGACAATCAAGAATAGCAAGAGAGTGGTGGTTTTAGACGGAAACGGTGCCATCGTGGAGGATGGCGATTTCGAGCTGTTGTTTGCGGACCAGGGCAGCCAGTTGAATCGGTTGTTGAAGAATATCGATGTGGAGTAGGCACCATCGGAGGGGACGGGAGGGTGGGAAGTTGGTACCCTTGAGTGCGTGGAGTAAATGGCGCTGGCTACAGCTACACGGTACCCCTTGGAGCCGGGATACGGGATTCCAGGTTGATACTGAGTGTTTGGAAAGCCCTGAAGGCCAATCACGTGGTCTACAAAGCTTAAACTTGGGCAACCAAGCATCTTGCCTTCAGCATTTTCGAAATTTCAGTGGCATCGACCTCGTCTCCTTTTGGCCTTTTCGTCAACTTGGAATCCGCCGTTTCGTCCTCTTGTGCTTTGCCCCCAATCGCTCTTCCTTGTTCCCTCACTATGCCGCAAATACGTCCCCTTTATGACTACTCTTTTATGACATCTGGTGCACGGGTGTTTCCCCACGCTTCCGCTCCATCCTCGGTCTTCCCTGTACATAGTTAAGCACCGCACTGGGCATCTCACTGACTATCACATGCTCTCCGTAAGCTGGCTTCTGCGGGCCCCCGATCTAGGTTGAGGTTTACTGTAGGTCATCGCACAATCTGGCGCTGTACCGGAATCACAGACCCTCTTCAAGTGGCCCGAACTCGGGGCCTGCAAATAGGTGTAGTGCTATTGTCTTCTCCACAGACAATTTCTCCACGTTCAACAAACGACCATTTGCCACAGAGAAAACAACTTCCGACAAGACTAAAAGCGTCTATTCGAGTCTGAATTTACATTTGAATCACGCTCAGGTGATCTTCTTGTGCCAGTGCATATCTCCACATATCCGCACATAGCTCCACAGAAACAGGGGAGTCGAGCAGATTGGAAGAAGACAAGACTCAAAAGGAGGCCCACTTAAGAGAAGTCCTCAGACAACCCCCAGAACGCCTCTCCACAGACACTCTCATAGTCTCCCCCACCATGCCACTGGATTTCTTCCAGAAGGCACACTCAATTGACGCCACTCTTGGTGCCGGCTCCCCCAGCGACGTCTCGGAGTCAGCAGGCGCAATTCTGCAGCCGCCCGGCCACAAGCCGACGGCTCATACGCCGCTTCTCCGCAAAATCGCCCATGCCATTATCCCGCCCTTCAACATGCACCTTAACCCGTGGAACGAGGGCTCGGGCCCGTCTGCGTCTGAGACAGCGGCCCAGATCGCCCTGGATCTCAGTCAGATCAGTGCCGCTGAAGCCAACGACGATGACGTGGATATTGCCAGGCCCGTGGGCGAGCAGGTTCCTTCCGACTACCTCTTCAATATGCTAACCACAGCACTGGTATTCAGCGATAACGAGAGGAAGGACCCTCGGGTCCCACCAAACGCGCGAAAACCATCTACTCTGTACCGCCTCCCGCTGGTGGCGCTGCCCATACCACCGCCAGAAGATCACGACGGCACTGCTAGTGTCTCTTCTGCGTCCTCTACAGAGTCTGAAGGCTCGGAGCTGGATTCTGGCGCAGCATCTTTCAAGCCTGGCACGAGTATAGACGAGCTACTCCAAGGTCTAGGGGGACAGCTCGACGAAATATACCGCCAGGAGGTGGAGAATACGGAGCGAGAAATCGCAGACTCGGTTTCCCAGAGAAAATCCATTGCCACGTCCACCAGCGCCTCCACACTCCTCGAAAGCGATCAGTTCATTCCGCAGGAAAAGCGAACGCCCTTCCAGCAGTCTGTGGTGCAAAAACTCAACCCCCACCTCTTCCACGAGGGCGTTCTCATCACGCACAAGGAGGAGGCCAGCCGGCCAGATACCAGCGACCCCCAGTACCAGCTCAAGAAAGAGAACTTGCGGCTCAAGATCGCCGACAAGCTCAAGCAGGTATTTGAATTAAGCGACGACGACTGCTTCTACGCCAACTTTGACACCTGGATGGTGCGCGACGTGCTTCTCCAGGGCCATCTCTATCTCACCCGTGAGAGCATCTGTTTTTTTGCGTTCCTCCCCAAGCGATACACGGTCCAGGAGCCCAACTCCTCTCGGGTGGCTAGCCACGACGACTCATACTTCTTTATACAGTCGGGCTCATTGGGCATGAAAACCGCTCAATATGGCGACTCCTACTTCTCCTCCATGATCACTCATCGTTTCTGGGCTGTTTTGCGCCTGGAGACGTTAACCATCTACTCATCTCCCACAGACCTCTACTTCCCGATTTTAGTTATCGACCTCAAATCCGCGCTCGGGGCTGAAATATTGGACAAGCCAGCGGTTGCATCGCCCGCGGCGACGCTCTCTCCCAGAAGTATGAGTCGCCGCAATTCCAATGACAGCAAGCTATCACTCCTGCCCTCGTTGGCCAGAAAAGACTCCGTGGAGTCACCGGACGAGGAGTCGGACATTTCCAGCGTTCTTTCACAGGAGGTGGAGGATACAGAAAATAGCAGTGGCGGCGCATGGTTCAAGATCGTCACCAAAAAGAAGACTTACAAGTTCCACACCGACAACTCGTTCTCCGCAAGGCAGTGGTGCAACAACTTGACCAAAATAATCTTCCAATTGCACAACTCCAACTCGCGAAACGAAGTTTTACTCAAGATCCCCATCGAGAAGGTGATTTCGCTTGAAAGAAAGACGGTCTTCAGCAGCCCTGATGACGTAGAGGAGATTGGGCTGTCGGAAGAAGTCCCCCTCTTCTTCAATGTCAAACACATTGAGACGAACGATCATGAGGACCAGCTTCTGCGCATGAAGAGAAAGTTTCACAAGAATGGAAAAGTTTACGTTGCACCCGAACAGCCGGGAGCCGCAGTAAACTCCGAATTGTCGTCCAAGCTAGCTGAGGAGGGGACGCACACCAATGTGGAAATCAACGACACATACTTTCTTTTCTTTAATGCGGGCGACGAGTTCTACAAGGCATTCAACCAGATTATCTACGACAAGGCCGCGAGCAGCAGCGGTGGCTCTGATGACCACAAATCTATCCGAAGTGATACTTCGGTGCCTTTTTCAGAGAAGGCCAAGCGCGTGATCCGCCGCAATGAGCCCTCATTCACCAGAAGCAATCCTCAGTTAACGGGCCTCCCCAAAACGATTTCCACCTTGACCAAGGCCAACTATACCAGTCGAATTGTAACGCAGATCTTGCTCGCCAACGAGCACTTGAAGAGCGAAAATGATGCCATTGACAACGCCTTTCTCCACAACAACAACTTGCAGCCGACGAAGCCGGTGGTCACTGGCCAGGTTTCCAAGTTGAAGAAGATTGCAACCACGCTCAGTCCCTTCAAAAAAACCCACAACACATCAGAACACAGTCTGATAGTAGGAAAGGACATAGACAAGCCCAATACCGAGGTGGAGCATGTGGAGATGCCATCGCATTCCAGCAGCAAAATTGCCTTGCCCAAGGAGCTCTCGATAAGCGGATTGAAGAACTTGAATATGTCCTTTGAGACGTCGCAAAAGAATCTCGAGGTAGCCGAGTGTCGCTACAGTGACTCCTTAGATAACATCGGTCAGATGTCGAGTGATTTGTACACCCTGAAGGCCGATGGCTTGGATCCAGCACAGGTAAATGCACAAAGAGCCTACCAGGCCAGCTTGAGCACGCCTTTAAATTTGAGCGACCCCTCAGAGTATAGAAATGACCAGCGGGCAAAGAAACGGGGTCTCAAGCTGTGGGCCAAGAACATCAAGGCCATCACCCACGTGAGCAACATCTTATCCCCCAACCCCAGCCACTACAGAACGGTTTTAAAGGACGACCCCTATTTCGTGACGGACGAGACCACGCAGGAGGTTTCTTCAAGGCACTTTAGGGAGCATTTTTCGTTGAATAACGAAAGGTACTTGATAGCTAGCTACTATTGCCATTTGCAGCGCTCTCTCCCGGTTTACGGAAAGCTATATTTGGGCAACGACGAGCTCTGCTTCCGGAGCTTACTACCTGGAGTCTCTACGCGAATGATCTTGCCCTTGAAGGACATTGAGACTTGCACCAAGGAAAAGGGTATGAACTTGGCCTACTCCGGTTTGGTGCTCTCGGTTAAGGGCCACGAGGAACTCTTTTTGGAGTTCAGTTCGCAGAAGGCCCTGGAAGACTGCATAATGATGATTTTGCAGCAATTGGAACGCATCCATGGAAACGAAACATGGGAGCCCAAACCTTACGAATGGGGCATAAACCATGCTATAGGGGTGTCCAGAACGCGCAACAGGTCCTTCAGTACCACCCAGGAATCCAGGATCTCTGCGGGAGCTCTAAACACCAAAATGGCTTCCACTCGAATCGAAAATGCACGACTCAAGCTTTTTGAGGACAAAATCAACACAGCCATAGGTCTCGATGTGCCCATCATCTTGGAAGACTCGCCCTTCTTCAAGATGGAAATCAAGCCCTCCACCTCCTTCAATATCACTCTATTGACTATTGGCTCCAGGGGAGACGTTCAGCCTTATATAGCCCTAGGGAAGGGGCTCATGGCCGAGGGACACAAAGTTACCATTGCGACCCACGACGAGTTCAAGCCATGGATCTTAAAACACAAGATGAACTTCAGCGAAATCGCCGGTGACCCGGCCGAGTTGATGTCGCTAATGGTATCACACGGGTCTCTTTCAGTGGCCTTTTTCAAGGAGGCCAGCTCCAAATTTCGGGGCTGGATAAACGAGCTTTTAAGGACCAGCTGGGAGGCATGCCAGGGAGCGGATATCTTGATTGAGAGCCCATCTGCAATGGCCGGAGTACATGTTGCTGAGGCCTTGGGCATTCCTTATATGAGGGCCTTTACTATGCCCTGGACGCGCACAAGAGCGTATCCACATGCTTTTATCGTGCCGGACCAAAAGAAGGGCGGCTCATATAACTATCTCACGCACGTGATGTTTGAGAACGTCTTCTGGAAGGGTATCTCCTCCCAGGTAAACCGCTGGAGGGTGGAGGACTTAGAGTTACCGCGAACCAACCTCTTCAAGCTCCAGCAGTCGAAGATTCCCTTTTTGTACAACGTTTCTTCAAGCATTTTTCCTCCCTCAGTGGACTTTCCTGACTGGATAAAAGTGACAGGGTACTGGTTTTTGGATGAGGGTGCTGCAGAGGACTACAATCCTCCAGAGGAGCTAGTAGCGTTCATGAAACAGGCTCAGGAGGACAACAAAAAGCTTGTCTACATCGGGTTTGGGTCTATTGTGGTGGACAATGCCAAGGTACTCACGGAAGCCATAGTGGAGGCGGTTCTTGACGCCGATGTGCGGTGCATTTTAAATAAGGGCTGGTCTGACCGCCTTCTGGAGCACAAGGACGGTATAGAGATCGAGTTGCCTGCGGAAATCTACAATTCCGGGGCCGTTCCCCATGACTGGCTTTTTCCTCAAATCCACGCTGCTGTCCACCATGGAGGCTCGGGAACTACGGGTGCCACGTTGCGGGCTGGCCTTCCCACCATCATCAAGCCTTTTTTTGGAGACCAATTTTTCTATGCATCGCGGGTGGAAACCATAGGCGTGGGAATCTCTCTCAAGAAGTTGAACGCCAAATCGCTCGCAAAGGCGCTAGTGACCGCCACCAGCGACGCGAAGATGATCGAAAAGGCCCAGAAGACGAGGCTAAAGATTGAGCAGGAGAACGGGGTGATGGCTGCGGTTGAGACCATATATTCCGAACTCGAGTACGCGAGAAACTTGATAGCTCTCAAGCAGCAACAGAACGAGCAAGCCAAGAATCTGGACTACAAATCGGGAACACAGACGCCTGTGGTATATGAGGAGGATGAGGAGGGGCTCAGTCGCGACGAACTCAGCGAGGAGTCCAGTTTTGAAGACTCTGACGAGGATACTGACCGCGAGTAGTGTATATTTATATAATGAAGGTACGACTGATAAATGGTGTATGAGAGGTAACAGCACGATTGGTACAGAAGAGAACGCAAGATATGGCGCTCAGGGCCAAAGTAGCAAAGTTGTTTTGGCTAAAAAGTGACAGGAACTTATACTTGGCAGAAGTTCCTCTTACGAGGCTCCCTTAGTTTCCAATAATTGTGGTGATTTACTGCGAAAAACGAGAAAAGCTGTAGACGCCAGGGAGACCTAAAAAATCCAAAACAGCCTGAAACCCCCCCAAATCACTCCAGATCACTATGACAGCACAAACCATGGCACAAGCTTCTTCGCGGGGTAAAAAACACCGCTCTGCCCCAATGCCTGTGGCGCCCTCACAGTGGGGGATGATGGCCTGCACACAGCCAAATCTATGACTAACTGCGTTTCAAGCACCAGCTGAAGAAGCCCAGTAAAAGCGCCCATTTCGCCCCAATGACCTCCAACGCGGCGTACCGCGTTGTAACGGGCGAACAGAAAGCCACCAATGCATATGCGGCCCTTGTCCCCGGCCAGACCATAGTGGAAATCCCGTCCTACGAGCTAGAGTGTGGAGAGACTCTTCGGGACTTTCCGGTGGCCTACAAAACGTGGGGCAGGCTCAACAAGGACCGAGACAATGCTCTAGTAATCTGCCATGCCCTCACGGGACTGCTGGACGTACAGGACTGGTGGGGCCCGCTTCTAGGCACCGGTAAGACCTTCGACCCGCTGCGGTTTTTCATAGTGTGCATCAACTTCCTCGGGCTGCCTTACGGCTCGTGCCTGCCTGTTTCTATCGACAAGGCCACCGGAAAGCCCTATGGCCCGCTATTCCCTTTGGTGACCGTGAAGGACGACATCGGCATCCAGAAGTTGGTCCTCGACAGCCTCAATGTGGCGGCTATTGCCTGTGTGATAGGAGGGTCTATGGGCGGCATGTTGGCGCTCGAGTACAGCGCCACCTACAACGGCACCGGCTATGTACGCAGCGTGGTGGCGTTGGCGACGCTGGCAAGAGCGCTGGCGTGGTGCATTTCGTGGAACGAGACCCAGCGCCAGTGTGTGTTCAGCGACCCCTTCTACGACGACGGGTACTACTACGCCAACGGAAGCGGAAAGAAACCCGATCTGGGGCTTGCGGCCGCCAGAATGGCCGCCTTGCTCACTTATAGACTGCGCAACTCCTTCGAGACCCGTTTCGGTAGAAACCTCCCCCAGAACAAGGACGACACCATCCTTCGATACCCCAAAACGAAGGAGGAGGAAAACTGGCTTCTTCACAACGAGGGCCTGCGTGCCCAGAAGACTCTGCGTCGGGACCTGGGGCCCCAGACCCACTTCACTGCCCAGTCGTACTTGCGGTACCAGGGCACCAAGTTCGTCAACAGGTTCGACGCCAACTGCTACATTGCCATTTCGCGCAAGCTCGACACCCACGATATCACCCGGTCGCGGGTGACCGTCGAGAGTGATGCTGAGGACCCGCTCCCGGCATTCCTCGCCACGCTCAAAGCGCCGCATTTGGTGGTGGGCATCCAGTCCGACGGGCTCTTCACGTACGGAGAACAGCGCCTCTTGGGCGACCATCTTCCCAAGTGTACGCTCAAGAAACTTGACTCGTCCGAAGGTCACGACGCGTTTTTGTTGGAGTTCGAGACCATCGACCTGTACTGCACCAGCTTCTTGAAGAGGGAGTTGCCAGAATTCTACGACGACTCCAACGGAAAAGTAGATCCGTTTCCCGAGTGGGCCTCGCACGTGGCCTCCCTCGACAATGGCGGCAACTCCGTTTTTGGTGAGGCCGAGAACATCGCCAACTGGTAGTGCTGTAACATATAGAAAAAGCGTGTATAGACCAAACCTCCATTTACATCCTCTCCATGACCTTAGCCAACCGCGGAACTGTGCGTGTTATAAAGCCGAAGGAGGCCGGAGAGATCCGCAACCTCTACAACAGCGCGTCCGTGTTTTCCCGCGCTAGCTGCATTGCGGTGGCGCCGGCGGTGTCTGAAAAGGGCCAATTTTTTGCCCAGAGGGGCCCGTTAGTAGGGGTGTTGGAGACCGCCCTCGGGTCGGAGCTGGTGTCAATCCAGGCTTCCTCGGCCACCGGAAATGATGCAGAACCGGCCCTTGACACCCTGGACGTGCTCCAGTTTACGCGGGGAAGGATGGTGCTCGAGCTTTCGGAAACCACCTACTTCCAAAACCCCTACTTCAACAAGACCAAAAGCTTTACGGAAAAAAAGCAGTCCCCCTCGAAAAACGACCTGCGAGCACGCACTAGCTACCGGTTTACGGGACCCTTGAATACGTTTACAGAAGATCTTCGGTATTTGCTAGAAAAGGTGTTCTCTAATGCAGCAATCGAGGTAGGCACATACGATAACCCCGGTTTCAACGACTTTTTGGTCGAAAACGGATTTGTGCCAGAGAAATTGCTGCTTGCGAAAAAACCCATTAGCAATGCGCTCAATTTGGCCCCTTTGGGTGCCTCGGAGGTTTCCGATTTCCACGAGTTCTACGAGTACCTAATTTTATTGCACCTTCAATCGGCGCTAATCAGTAAAAATGCCGACCTCCACAGTGGAATCAGCGATTACGAGGTTCCGCAATTAGACGTCCTGTCTGGAAGCGTCCCCAGAAACTTGGTTCAGGCCTCCTTCAAAAACATCACTTTCCTGTCGATTTTGGAGCTTCTTTCGGACACCTGTATTAGCATAACAGCATCTACCCCAACAAAAGAAGCGGTCTTTTTTAGGGCCCATAATGGCACCATCTACGTCTGGGAACTTTCGTGATTACAGGCATATATTCATAATACATATTTACAGGTATTGCTTTCTTAGTGCATGGGACCTAGTCCCAGGATTCAGGCCATGTAGTTCTTCATGAGGTCGTCGAAAGGCAAGTTGTCGAAAACATCCTGCGGGGCCGCTACATTCCGGACGTCCCCACCGTTGAAGAAGGCGTAGTCCAATGAGGAGTTCAAGTTGTTGAACACCAGGTCTACCTGGTCGTCAAATTGCTGGGGCGTCTCACTGGGCCCGTTTTTGAGGATCATCATTTGCAACCATAAGTCGTCGGTCTGAACGTCCACTTTGTTGACGAAGTCTTCACTCGCAGAAGTGGTGGAGCCGGTGCTGGGTGCTTGGTCCATGCTGCTATCGCTGCTGTGATGGCGGTGCTTCTTCAAGCGCATCGTATCCAACGCCAACTGGATGATATCTATAAGCTCATCGAGCATTTCGGTGTCAAAATCCAAACCTTGCTGTTGCGAGTTGAAGAACTCATCTCCCTTCACTAGCTCAATCACCATGCGCTGGGCCTTGGTAACGCGCCACGCGTAGTAATACCGCGAGCTCAACTGTAACATAATGTTGTTGAAATTGTCCCAACACTTCCAGAGAAGACCGCTAAGCTTTTGAAGCAGCAAAAAGTGCGACTTGTAAGCCTCATCGTCCGACATCTGCGCCACGTGAGTGGGCGATAGCTCAAGTTTGAGGATACTGAACCGGATCCGCACAACAATGGCCGTGATGGTGATAATGGACTTGTGCACGATAGACTCGAAACCAGGCGTGATGAGAAGGTCGCTGGAGTTCTTGAAGATAACATGGCTGTTTTCGAGAAGCTCCGAGTAAAAAGGCATAAGGTCGTGAATGGTATTGACGAATATCTTCTTGATATAATAGAACGCCAACTCCTTGTTATTCTTCCTCTCATAGTGGTTGAAGAAGTGGAAGTACACGCTGACGAGGAAAAAAGTCGAAGAGAAGTGGATCTTCATCCGCAATGTCTTGAAGAATATCTGCTCGCGCGTGAGACTGGCCTCGTCGAGGTGATTTTCTAGACGCCCGTACTCCTGAATCTGGTGCATTTCGACGCCGTTAAGAAGTGAGCACAAGGCGTGCATATTAACGCCAGACTTAACATTGGAGATCATGTCCAATATTTCCTTGATCCGGTCAAAGATGTAGCCGGACCTCGTGTAGGCGCGCTGGCCGATTTTCTCAGTCTCCAAGTCGTTGACGTTCTCGTTGCCTGGTTTGTAGGACGGCATCTCAGTATCATAGCTATTGGCATCAACCTGAACTCTCGCACCGTTCATGAGAGCGTTATTCATGTCCAAAATCATCAAATGGTACCATATCTTGCGAGACAAATTGTTGCGTCTCTCGTCCACAACCAGAGATTCTTGGGAGTTCAGCGGGTCGCGGTGCAACCCTATGGAGTAGGCCATTTGCACAAGCCGCCCTATATAGGCCAGCGTGTCGTTGCCGTGGACGGGATCGCCGCCCTCGGGAGCGTACATGTTGTACATATGAATGTATAAGGTGAGTTGCAAAATCTGCAAATTGACGGTGCGAATCAAGTCAAACTGTTGCAAGCAGGCTTCTGCCAACTCGAAAACATCCACGTTGACGGGGTTGCTCAACAAGTACTTGATTTTCTGCGCGTAGGGAGAAGGGTCGTCGGTGCTCAAATTGGCCTCGTTGACGGCAGCAGAATTGGTGAAAAGCGTCAAGTAGCCAAAACGAACTATCACTAGTAGCAAGCCCACAGTTGTGAAATCTATTTTGCGCTCGATGGCGATTTTGCTCACCTTCTCATCAGCGTCGCTGCGGGGCCCTATTATTTTGGTAACGAGGTCACGGAATTCGGGCTCGTCGAGAAATGGCATAAAAATGTAGATGTGGGAGAAAAAGCGGTCCACGAGGCACCAAATGACTCTTTTTTTCGGCAAGATGAGCTCGATCTTATCTAGCAACTCCAATTCCTCGTCAATGCCACCCTCGTAGAAGGAGAGCCCTAGCGAGAGGGCTCGTTCATTGATTTTGAGACGGTTGGGGCTCAGCGCCGAGAGCGTGGGCCTGCTGTGTCTTTCGGCATACACGTCCTTATAAGGCTTCATTTCCGGGCCTCTGTGGTCGAGCGCATCGGCGCCACGGTTGCCAAAACGGGCCTGGGCCTCCTTCACGATGTTGCCCATGTAGCGGTCGCGCTGGTGCTTATAGCGCTTGGCGTACAACCAGAACTTGGACAACAGCCTATCCACCTGCAACAAGGAGATCCACAGCAAGGGTCCGAAATGGCGCGGGCGCGCAATGTTCTGGTCGAACATCAGTTGGTATCCATTGTGAAACAGATAGGTTTCCTCGAGCGACTCCACGGGATTGTGACCCACGAGGTTCAGTAGCAGGCCGTTTCTCAGTGTTTTTGACGCGGGCCAGCGCCGTTCTGGGTACCCGTACGTGGATGCAGGCGGAGGCACTGCAGGGGCCGGTGGCGCCAGATCGTTGACCAGCTTCTCCAAAAGGCGGATCTTGCGCTTGAGCGCCTCGAGCTCCAGATGGACGCCGTCCACCAAAGGGAGCGCCTCGGTGACCACCTCTTCTGGCAAAGACAGTGTTCTCACGGGCTCCGTGTAGTGGCAATCGTTGTTGCCGTACTTCACACAGGTGGAGCAGGGATTACCCTTGTCGCACTTCACCTTCCGTTTGCGACAGAAGGTGCACACTATGGACGACCTGTTGCGTTTGCGGGCCGGAAGCATTGTGGAAGGCTTGGAGGCGTAGGTGATGGCAGCTTGCGCGGCTGTTATCCTAAGTGGAAGCGGTAGGGGCACGCTGGTGACAGGTGCAGCCGTGCGGTGGCAACGGATCGGAAACGGCGCCGGATTGGGCGAACGGGGGACCGCAAAAGGGGTGGTTGTGTGCGCGTGGGTTGCGGGTCTTTTTCGGGCAGTTAGGAGTGAGTGGTGGCGGTGTTGGGGCTCCTGAGCAGCGGCCGGACCCACAGACCCGTACACCAGCCTCCGACGGAGACAGGCCCGTACACCAGCCCCGTGGGGCGAGGGGCCTTCTGTAGCGACCAGGCCAGCAGCAGTCCACCACGCGACAACAGGGCTGTATCACGTGCACCGAGGCCTTTTGGAAGAGCAGCTCTTGGAGAACATTTGCTGTTTCAAAAAGGCATTTTTCCCCTGAGCGCCAACCGGCGTATACAGAGCAAGAGAAGCCGCCATCAGATAGGCCGGCCACTGGTGAGCATTTTTCATTGCTTCTGTTGAACAGGCCCGAAAGCCGAGTCAACTGAGAGTCCAGCCGTCTACAGGGGCAGCGACACAAGGGTAAGCAAGCGGAGATAAAAGAAAGCTGCACCAGGTCCCACAAGAGACACGCCAAGCCACAGAACCTAGACACCTATTGGCGGCTACAGTTCGAGTGCCACCTACATTTTGGGATCAGAAAACAGCGTGCTAGCAAGCAGCGGCAGCCTACAGGCCGAGGACCCCATTCACAACACCGTCTGGAAATTTGGTGAACTGCCAGGCGATCTATACTTGATAGTGCAATTACTGTCGGGTCTCCCCTTTCTGCATCCGAGTGTCTTAGACCACCAGCTCAGTACTAGAGGCTGCCAGGAGAGCTCCGAGAGAAGCTAGGAAAGGACTCGAGAGAAAACAGCTACCGTCAAATACGAGGCATACCGCGACTGCCACATACACAGCTCCACTGCGACTGGAAAAACATAGAGGCGAGCAGGAGAGGCAAACGAGAACCCCAGTTGTTTCCCGCTGCATCAAATTACCGCTTGCTGCAAAACTGCGGAAGCCCACAGCAGATACTGCAAAAACACCCCACACCATGTCACGCCAGTTCCAGCTCCAAATAATTCGCAATTCCCTTCGTGAGCTCGGCTTCCCCCATGTTGCCACCCAGCTCGACGCAGACGTCCGTGCCAACAGCGACCGTCCCGCTAGCGACGACGACGTGCCAGAATTTCTCCGTTCACGGGCCCTCGCTGGCGATTACACGGGGCTAGTGGCTCGTCTCAAGACCGTGGGCGACGGGCTGGCCTTCAGCAACGCCTTTGCGGCCCACGTTTCTCGCACTGCCGAGTCCCCTGCGCCCGGCCTAGCGACGACCGCTGCCACGGTAATCACCTACCTCGTACAACGGACCGCCTTCTTAGAACGTCTCGTGGAGGCAGCTAGCACTGGCCTGCAAGAGCTGCTCGTACCAGGACTTCAGGGAGCCTTCGCTACGCTAGCAGCCGTGGGAAGCCCCCAGGATGCTGTTGGCGTAGTGGATCCCGCAGTAGCACGGACCCTCTCGCCTGCTACCGAGTCCGCGCTTTTGCTCCCGCTAGCCATCGCCCTGCCTATCGACCCAAGCCGACTCGAGGAACAGGTGTTTTCGCGGCAACTACACCCCGGGGGTGTACCGCTGGGGCCAGATCCCGTGCGGCGCCTCCGGCAGGCGCTTGCTGCTGCTATTTCTGGCACCTCCCACGCTGGAGTCACACCTCCGGCGGGAAGTCTGGACTTGCCTCCCGCCTGTCTTCTGCAGGTGCTTGCTTTGGCGGCCCGCTACCAGCGCCTGCGTGCACGCCACTACCTCCCGCCCCGCATGGTATCCACTGTCCGTGCCGCCAGCAGACAGCTCGGTATTGAGCTGGTGGAGCCCGGGGAGCCGACACCCCCTAGAGTGGTGCACACGCTAGCAGAGCACACTGACGAAGTGTGGTTTGCGCGCTTTCTGCCCCTGGGACGTCTTCTCGTCACGGGTTCGCTTGACGGAACCCTCGTGGTGTACGACGTGGCTGGTGGCTTCCGTGCCGCAGCAGTTCTAGACGCCAATACCGCAGACCCTCCAGGGAGCATCGCTCCTGCGGCGAAACTGGCACTCAACAAGAAAAAGGGCGTCATCTACTGCTGCTGGGATCCCCTTGAGCACTACTTGGTGTCGTGTCTGCTCGACACGGTAGTGAGGGTATGGAATATTGGCGATGTGACGTCCCATAGAGTTACGCGTTCCATGGAATCGCCTGCTTTCCGGCTCCTGGCCTGTTTCACGCTAGGGGAGAATATCCGCACCTGGCTGTGCGAGTTCTTGCCGCACCAGCCCAACGTCAAGCCCCACTTCATAGTGGGCTCTCCAGATAAGGTGTTGCGGGCCTACACGGTTGAAGGCGAGCAGCTTTTCGATTTCTATGGGGATAGTGACGATGTGGACCCCGAAACGGAGACTCATGATCTGTCCGGCGACCGCAATTTGCAGTTTAATCGCATTAACGACTTGGCGGTCACCCCCAATGGCCGTTTCCTTGTCACTGCCAACAACGACCGGCAGCTCCACTTCTACCTGATACCTGACTTGTTCAGCCCCACCTCCACCACCACCAAGTTGGCCCTGGTGGCCCTAAATGGAAGACTCACTTCTTGCTCCATACTGGCGGACGGGAACCTGCTTTTACTTAGTATCGCCCCAGACGAGTTGCAGGTGTGGGATATTAGCGAATTAGCAGATTTAGGCAAGCCCTTTTTGCGCCAGAAACTCACAGGCCATCTGCAGGCGTCCTTCATCGTGCGGTCCTGTTTTGGGTACTTGAACACGTTTTCTGGCCAGGAGGAGTTGGCTCTTAGCGGAAGTGACGATGGCTACATTTATGTGTGGAAACTCGCCACTGGCCAGTTGATTTCGCGGGTGAGGGGCCACCATGGCTTATGCAATAGCGTGGACTGGAACAGGTTCTATCTGCCAGGACGCGGCGACAGCGCTGATTTCGGCACTTATTGGTGTCTGGTGGGCGACGATAAATTGGTCAAGGTGTGGTCTGTGGACCCTTCTCTGGAATGAGAAACGTCAAGGGTATAGCTAGGATGAATAAAGAAGTATGTTAGAATTTTTTTAGAGGTAGATGTGCTTTCTTAAGATGAATCGTGAAATTGAGCTGTCTATTCACCTATTTGGTGATTTATGGAAGGGTCACTTAATTGCGTTTTCAAGAGTTCACCCTGTGTTTGTTCGTTATTAGGACCGAATTAAAATTGCTAGAAGCTACAGAAAATGATACGTGAGTTATTACGATGAGATGGTTCCCCTCGAGCCTACCCTCACTCGTCTTCTTCGTTTGCTGACAAATCACCCTGCAATTTTATAGCTAGCTAGCTGGCTTACAACTCGTCGTGCTCCTGCTCCTTCTCCTCGACAACAACCTCTTCCTCATCCTCGGCAATGGCAGCCTTGGAAGCCTTCAAAGCAGCACCGTCAACCTTCAAGCCACCCTCGGTGCGAATGTACTCGATCAACGACTCCAAGTCCCTTTCCTGCGAGTACACAACCGCCTCTCTAATACCGGTCTCCTTGTCAATCTTTCCGTTGGCAGGATACAACACCAAGGTAGGGTAGCCCTCAATGGCGACGGGGGTGTCCACATCATTGGCAGTGTGGTCCAAGTCAGCGATAATGACCTTGGCATCCGCGCTGTTGGAACCGTAGACCTCGGCCAACTCCTCCCAGATGGGCGCCAACTTCTTGCAGTGTCCGCACCAAGGTGCGTAGTACTTGACAAGAACATCCTTGGTCAAGTCGCTCAACACGTCGTCGTGGTTGTGGGCCACCAACTTGACCACCGACTGAGCGGCCTTCTCTTCGTCAGTAGGCAAAGGCTCGGACTTGACAATGGGCGACAACTTCTTGGCCAAGAAGTCATCCACAAACTTGGTAATGTCTTTGTGCGAAGGGCCGTCAGGGTTGGCCTTCTGGTCGATACCGTACTTCTTGTTGTCCAGCACGGTCTGGATCACAAACAAGGGCACAATCTCGGGGTCCATGTTCAAGATCTCGGCGTGGCGGCCAAACACGTTGGCGTCCAAGCCCACAAAGTTCACCTTACCCTTATGCTGCTTGCCCAACTTGGCGAAAAGCAGCTCCACGGCCTCACGCTGCTCCGGCTCCTTGTAGAAGTAGTACGCGAGAGGAGTGGGGCTGGTCATGTACACCGTGTAGGTGTCTCTGTTGATGTCGCCAAAGTACGGCACGATCTCGGTGGAAATGAACTCCTTCAAAGTCTCCTCCGACACCTCCTTGGCGGAGAACTCGCGCACGTCATCGAGCTGGCCGGGGTGCACCAACATGTAAGTGGGTTTCTTGACCTTGGCCAAGTTGGCGGACACCTTCTTGTTCAAAGAGGCCACAGCATCCTTGTCAGACACGGAAATGAAGGACAAGTCGTTCTTTTTGATGGCGGCCAACGCGTTGTAGGTGGCATTGGCAGCGTCATCGCCTGCCTCAGGAAGTACCTGGACAATGAAAGGACGCTTCTGGGCGTCCACCAACACGTCCAACTCGTCGGCGTCCACAGCCTGGAGCACGGGGGGCAAAGTCTCCTTGATGACATAGTCGGCGATTCCTTCAGCGTCTCTGGGACCGTCGTAATCGGTGGGTGCGTTTTCGGACCCGCGGAACACCTTCAAGGTGGGGTAGCCGCGAATTTCGTGGTCCTGGCACAACTGCTCCTCAACAGTGCAGTCGATCTGGGCCAACTTGATGTTGGGGTGCGACTCGTTGATGGAGTCGGCGGCCTGGGCAAAAGCAGGCGCCAACTGCTTGCAGTAGCCACACCAAGGCGCGAAAAACTCCGCCAACACAAGAGGGTTGGAGTCGAGGAATTCCTTGAAGTTGGAGGTGGTCAACTGGACAACAGCAGAGTTGGGGTCCGCAACGGCATCACCGTCAGAGGGACCGCTGGCGCTGACAACAGCAGCCAAAAGCGCAGCCAACACTTGCGTGGAGAGGTTCCAAAGCTTCATTGGAATAAATTTGGTTTGTATGTGGAAAGCAGATTGCCACCTATATAAGAAACTTATTAATTTCGCGCCTGCACAGGGATTTCTTCAGGACACGCTGGACAAAACGGACTGCGAAAAGGGCGAAAATCACCCAGTCGAAACGCGTGAAAATTGGCAGCTTGAATTGGCACTGATTGCGTTTGGGCGTATTTGGGCAGAGGCACAGAATTGGGCAGAGGGACAGCGTGCTGTCCGAGAATGGAAAAGGGAACGACTTTGGAGGAAGATATTAGTATCGAGTGCTAAGCATTCTAGGAGAATTGCGTACATGGGCCGATTTCGCCTAAGACCCGCACAACACGCGAAGTCAGGTACACCCCGCTTGAGCACACAGAAACTCACCACATCGAGCATTTGCTCGTTTGATCTCGATAAGCGCGTACACGCCCTTGCTCAGGCTGGACGAGATATATACCGACACTTAGCCCGAGCTCGCAGACACTCGCTCAAAGAGCGGGGCGCTTTGACAGGTGCAAAATTCTGTAGCCCAGTACGTGCACTTGAACTGGCGACAAGAAAACAGCTCTGGGCACAGCGTAGTCACAGAACGAAACACGCCGGCCACAGATTAGATGTCAAACTGTCGCATTGGAAAACGCCCTTACACCTTGCCCCTTCAGCCCCGCGCCCCACATTTCACATAACCAGCCGATTACTCAACATCCCGCAGCACTACGTTCTGCACCGGTAGTATATATTCTAGCTGCGTTGCAGTCCCGGGCAAGTATCAGCCGCCAGGAACGCTATGTACACCCTCAGACCGGAGCAGCAGGGTCCAGCCCCATGCTGAGCAGACGGGCGCTCAGAAGCCCAAGAAGTCTCTCCAGGAGCCCCAGGACTCCATTTCCACGTCGTAGATGTAGGCCATAGAGTGTCTCAACGAGCTCTGCAAGTACTGCGGCTGGTAGTCGTAGATGAACATGACCAAGGCCCACGTGAGCACCGCGAAGTACTTCCACGTCTTGTCATAGACCGCCAGCTTCAACTTCTTCTGCTGGCCGTCGGTGAGGCCCGCGTACTTGACAGCAGACCCGTTGATGGACAAGGTGGGCTGGCGGCACGCCAAGTACTGGTCCAACAAGATCTTCCCCACAGCTATCAACACCCTCAGGAAGCAGTACAAGGTGATCTGGTGGGTGATGCCGGGGTGGAAGTAGCTGAAGTGCTGCGAGTACACCACCCACGCGCCGAAACCACCGGCAACAAGCTTGATGAGCCCGCTGTTGGACCCCAAGAACTTCTCGTTGGCCAACACCTTGCACACGAGCTTGTATATGATAGCAAACGCTGCCAACACCTCGGCATGGTTTTTGGTGGCCTTGAAAACCTGCTTCAACCGGGGGCCCGCGGGGCCGGATCTGTAGAGGAGATTGATGACTAACGCATGCGAGAACCGGATCTTGCCGCCATAGACGATACCGTTGCGGGAAGACCGTATGATCTCTAGGAGGGGTCTGTAGAGCGGATTCGTGAGAAGCGACATGGTAGGTGCGTAAACGGCGCGAACAGAACGGGAAAGGGCAGCCAAATCACCAAACAGGGGCCACCGGAAACGAAAAGAGAAGCCGGGCACGAGAAGAAGCTGGCAAGTAAAACACTAATTCACAGTCTCAAGAGCCTGGGGTAACGGAAGCCAACCTGCAATCTGCAGGCTTGCAGGTTGCGGACCGAGGCCCGTGCAGCGTGCGGTTACCGTTTCCCGCGGGTGTCCTTTTGCAGACTGTGAAATACGCACGTGCGTAAGCGAGGGCATGGAAAATGGACAGGAACCGGTGCTGCGGGGCCCAGAGGGCCGATTTGGGCCCCGAAAAAGGCTCTGCCACACAAGCGTGGCCCCTAGCTGCAGATAACAACCGCACGACTCTGTCACGTCCACATTGGCCTGGCTTCGGCTGTTCCTGAGCCCGAACACAAAGCCTCCCGTTTTTCACCCGCAAAAATTTAGTGCGACCGAAAATTTACACTCAAAATTCACACGGCCTCAGACAAATTTTTCACCCGCCACCTCCACCGTTTGCAAGCGCAATTTCCTGTGTCTGAGCAAAAGCGAGTCGTCATTTGGAGCTTCTGGAGCGTTGTCAGCCGTCACAGACCCGTGTTATTGCATTCCCACACGCATTTTGCCTGATTCCATTGCCATGTCGTCCTCTATATCGTACGCCAACGCCGCAGCCAAGGGCCTGAGTCCCGATTCCACGCCGCCAGCGATTGCCAAGGAGCTTGACGGTGCCGAGAACGCTGTCGCGTCCGAGACCCCAGTCGAGCAGACGCCCCTGGACGTTTCTGACAAAGAGGTTTCTGTGCCCAGCACTGGCACTACAGACCCACCAGTGGAGCCCGAATCGGAGGGAAACGGCGACAAGAAGGAGAAAAAGGTTTTGGCGCCCGCGCCTGTTCCGGAAAAGTCTGCCTGGGGCGCTTCTGCGGCCACCGGAGCCGCTGCTGCCGTGGTGGACGACCACAAGTGGCCCACCCCAGACGAGGTGGGGGAGATGGAGCAGTTGGGCCAGAAAAGCGCTCCCCAGAAGTTCATCAAGCAGGGAACCAACAAGTGGTTGCCCATGAACGCAAAGGTGATGTTGGCCAGCACCAGAAGCAGCGGAGGAGCCTCCAGCCAGGCCCCCGGTGCCAATGCGCAGCAGAAGAACCGCAGAAAGAACAAGAACACGAAGAAGAAGGCCGCTGCTGTCGGTGCCGCTGCTCCGCAGGATGCCATCGCTAAGAAGGAGGAGTTTGTGCCCGTCGATGCCGTGCCAGGCGCCTCCGAGCAGTTTGTCGAGGGCCAGGAGCTCCTCCAGAACCAGTATCTCGACCAACAACAGCATAACGCCCAGTACGGGTTCCAGCCCAAGTACAACAACAGCTCGCCGAAAAACTTCCGCAGATACAACGGCGAGGGCTTCAAGCCGCGGTACCCCCAGCAGCAGCCAGTTCCCGGCGCGGTTGCGAATGGCTTCTTCCACCCTCAGCCATATGCACAGAATGCAGGCCACCAGAACTTCAACCGCCAGTTCCGGCCGCAGGGCTCGAACCAGGGCCAGGCCCAGGGTCAGTTCAGAAGAAACAACAGCTTCCCTAACCCCAACGCCAGAAACGGCTTCCAACCCCGCAACGGGTCGTTTGGCATGCCGTCCCAGCATATGCCGGTGAATTTCCAGCAGCAGCCGCAGGCGCAGATCCCGCCTCCCATCTCGCCGCAGCAGAGCCCGCTGGAGGCGTTGACACAGCAGATTGACTACTACTTCTCGTTGGAAAACTTGATAAAAGACACCTACTTGCGCAAGAAGTTTGACCCCAAGTCCGGGTACACGGACTTGGAGGTGGTATTGGATTTCAAGCGCGTCAAGATCATCATCAATGGCATCCTGAACAGTCTCGACGAGACGGACGAGGCGGTTCGCGCCGCCGAGTTGAATGCTATCATCTTGGGTGCCATCAAGAACTGCGAAAACTTGGACATCAACTACTTGCACGGCAAGGACGCCGAGTCAGCAGCTATAAGTGATATACAGTTGAGGGTGAAGGGCAACTACGAGCAGTGGTTGATGCCCGAGGGAAAGTAGTCCTCGTGGGGCATCTTTCCCTGAAACTTAGCATTATTCATCATCATTAATTTCCTGTTACTATTACCTCCGTCATAAACATTCAACCAACCCAAAACACCAGTCTCTTTTCTTACGGCACTAAGATTGGATTATAGAACCGAAAAACCCCACACAACCCGGATTGCGTGCTACAAACAGTCGGCATTGCATATATTGGCTTATATGTGAGCTCGTCACCGAATTATTCGCACAACTACCACCACCACCTAAACCAAAAAAATCGTCAATGCTTACCATGCTATAATGTTTATCAATAAAAGAACAAACACCATGATGTGCTAGCGCACTTGAGTAAATGCAGCGATTGCGCGTTTCGTATGTGCATTTTGACGGTTATGAAATGTAGCCCTGGATCCATTTTTATGTCGCGTTCTGGCACGATCTGTCGGATTTTGACACATTGTGTCGCGTTTTGGCACTGTCTGCCAATATCTGCCCCTTCCAGTTCGATTTGTATATCCAGTTTTCATAATCTGTGCTATTGCGAGCTGTCATCGTCGTTGTTACGGCGCCCAAGCTCGTACTCGTTCAAGCCAATATCGGTGCTGCTTTTTGCCTTTTTGTAGTTGTCGCTGAGCACAGTGGTTATTTGTAGGTTCTTGATGATAAACTCGTCCGCCACCTCGCTATCGAGAAGTTCCAAGTCTTCCTTGGGGATGATCAAGGGCCACGCCCACTCGGCACAAATGGCGAAGAACATCAACACGCCAGGGAACCCCACGGCGCCTTTGGTCAAGGTTATACCGAATTCAAAACCAAACGCAATGAGCTGAAGCACCAAATACACGTAGAACCACTTCTTTCGCGGAAGGGCATCTATGTCTTTGAATACTTGCGGACACGTGGGGTCCTTGTGAATGTAGTCCGAGTCCAAAAAGAGGTATCTGATCCTATTGGTGATGATATTGTCATTGAGGCCTGTGATACCCATAATGAAGAACAACCCCGCCAAAACGGCCTGTGGAATAAGGCCTAAGACCACGAGAAATGGTCTCGACATCATCACAAAAGTCAAGAGGCCCTGACCTGCATTAGTGACGCGCTGCTCCACCACGGACATGACCTCGCCAGTGACGAGGTTGTGCACCACTAAAGAGGAAGTGTGGAGGGGGGCCTGTGGGATTAAGCCGTTGGGCGCAGGAATACCCATGATTCCCGCTATTCCCGTAGTGATCCCCAACAACATAAAGTCCCAGTGGAAGGAGGACGGCTTTTTAAGGGGAAACTCCTTCAGTTGACACATCAACGAGGAGACATTATGGTCAAAGTAGAACAAAAATGTCAAGAGAATGGCGAAAGGGACAGCCAAAAACATGTCTTCCACCGAGATATTCTCGCCTGGCCAAAAGTGGATGAACCAGCCGTGGGCCCTCTCGCTGGAATGCAATGTAGGTTGATACGATTTGGTAATAGGCAACCTGGCCAAGTCTGTGTTCTTCAAATGACCGCCAAAGTGGATGAAGCCCGTGAATAAGATGACTGAGAGCGGTACGCCGTAATCCACGAAGATCTTGCGGGTCCACGCTTTGAAGTAGTGCAAGTTTTTGCCGAAAAGGTTGCTTCCCACGCCACAGATGACCATGAGCAAGCTGATCATCACCGAACAATAGCCGCTGGCTATGCTGACTTCGTCAAATTGCTTGGTCAAGATCTGAATGCCTTTCTGGATGTACACCACGCAGATGAAGAAGCCGAAAACGTCGCACGAGAACAGAGAGATGATGCTTAGGAACGAGATCCAGTTGAAGGCCGCTATGACAACGTGCATGACCATCAGCCAGAGGTAGATCCACGCCATGAAGGGGAAATACGGCGTTCCGCGAGGCGTTATAAGCTCGTACACCGTGTAGCTGAAAATGGAAATGGGCCCTGTAACCCCCACTATACAGAGAGGCTGGCCCAGGAAGAGCCCAAAGGCCACCCCAGCTAGCGCCGAGCTCATCAAAACCTCGTTCACGCCATACAGGTTGTTGGTCTTGTCGAACATGTCCTGCGCAAAGGCGATGGCGGGGAGTAAGTTGGTGAAGAAAACATATGTGAGCGAGGGGATTACCCTGTAGTTGTATGCATCTCGAAAGTCCAGTAGATAGTAGGGCAATCGGCAGCGGATGTCATTGTAGATGCCGTAGCCAAAGTAGTTGAGATGCCTATGCGAGAGTTTGAACATGGCGTTCAGTTGGTGGGGAGCAAAAGTCTTATCTATGGGGAAAAATTTACGGGCGGGAAACGTGGTTGGTGAAGTCTCTTAGTAGTAACAAATGCGAAAAAAACATGCCTAGAGCAGAGGCTTAGGGAAAGGATGAGACAGACAAAATGTGGAAGAGATAGGAGTGGGAAGGAAAAAAGAGTAGTATTCAGAGAAACTGTCAGGTTTATTTGGTATTCCACATGTTCAGCAGCTCTCTCGTCCTACAATTCTGCTATTATGGCCACAAAATGCAAAACCTACAATGCCTGCATAAATTGATTTTTGGTGAAAAAAGAGCTACTAACCTGGGTAAGCCTGTGTTTGCTCAACTAGAAGCAATAACAATCTCACAATCTCATCCCATAGCCCTTCTTAGATAATCTCAGTTTGTCACGGTCCAAAGCGTTGGCTGCCTGACAAATTCCGAAGAGGTCCCTTGGCCCAGTTGGTTAAGGCGTGGTGCTAATAACGCCAAGATCACCAGTTCGATCCTGGTAGGGACCATTTGTTTTTTTTGCCATATCTATCCCATATACGCGCAAAACATACAACCATTTTCACACAATGATATGGCTGACATCGTTCAGGTAGTTCATGTTGGTGCCGGCATCCACTCACTCAAGAACGCTGCCCATTTCAAGACCTTACTACGAAAGTCGCTCAAAACGAACACCCTAAAGGAGGCTAGTAGAGTACTTGAAAAGTCACCTTTGACAAACACCGGCTATGGCTCATCGCTTGATTTGGCAGGAAACGTCAGTTGCGAAGCCACAATTCTTGAGCTGAACCATTCTACACAGAAATTGACGAAGCAGCTCTCGCTACTTAATGTCAACCGGGCCTTTCCCATTACTGAGACACTCAACACGTATGACCAACTAGAGGTGTTATACCATAGTGAAAATGCAAAGTTTCGGGCTCTCGGCTTATCCAAGCCGCTCGTGTGGGACTACGAGAAGATTGGATTTCTACAGCAGTGGACAAAGGAGGGTGGTACGGCAGAGGACGTCAATGCTCCTGAAACACTTGTCCTGCGAAGGGCCAGAAGCACATTCGAAATGTACCAGGGCCACCCGGGCGGTTTTCCTATAGATACAGCAATTCAGGACACCATTGGGGTATTACAGATTGATGGATCTTCTACCTCTTTAGCGACCTCCTCTGGGGGTAACTTCTTCAAACTCCCTGGAAGAGTGGGGTGTGCTGGGGTTGCAAGTGCCGCTATAGACCATCAGATATCCAACGGAACAAGCATCAGCTGCATGTGCAGCGGTAACGGAGAGGACATTATTCTGATGAGGTTGGCAGGCTTCTTGGTAGAGCATTTTATGGAAACTGATGACGATATAGAGCTTTCCGGGAGACTCGTGGAGTTGGTCTGCAAAAGGGCCAAGACAAAGCTGCTAAACGCCGTTGATCTGGAAGGGAAGCCTGTGCTCTACGTGGGAGTTATAGTAGTGATAAAGGACCTTTTGCTGGGCCGTGGAAGGCTCCTCTACTGCCACTCCACAGAGGCCTTCTACTTTGGCTTCCGCACCAACACCCACACAGAGGTGGTTCTCAGCCACTCCCTGGCAGCAGGAACCTTCGTCAGGGGCGAGTATAGAATATAGCTTCTACGGCAGCTTGTTCTGAGTTCATTATAAACAACCTTCCATCTATCCTATACAAAGCTTGAGCTTATAATCAGATCAATTAATCTATAGACTAACCGATCTTAACGGGAGGTGGCGTGAACCTTCTGGAAAGCACCCTTCAGCTGCTGCTTGGAGAACTTGGAGGAGTTGGCACCGGAGGCAGCAGACTTGGCCTTCTCAGCCTTTCTCTCAGCCTTGGCAGCCTTCTTGGACTCCTTGTCCTTGGCCAACTTGGCGTCTCTGGAGGCCTTTCTCTCGGCAGGCTTCTGGGATCTTCTCTCCTTAATCAACTCCAAGGAAGCACCGACAATAGCTCTCTGGTGCTTGACGGTCTTTCTGGATCTTCTCTTGGAGGTCTCCTCGGAGATACCCTTCTTGTGCTGTCTTCTGTACAAAACAGTCCAGGAGATTCTTCTGGGGTTCTTTCTCTGCTGGAAGAGAGAAGTAGACTTGGAAGACTGGAATCTGAAAATCTTAGAGTCGCCTCTAACGAACAAAGTTCCTCTACCGGGGTAGATCTTGGAACCGGAAAAGGAGTCAATCTCGACCTTCATTGTAATTAACTGCGGGTTAGTAGGTGTTCATAAACGGCTATGGAACGACGCTGGCATATGCGGCAGCTGTTTCGGTGGTGGATTATGGGGTCTGAAAAGCGGTTGGTTTCGGTGGTCGGTGCTACGGCAGCAGTTCGCAACAGCCGGCCCGCTGGGGTGCTTGGGCCGGTCCGCGGTGTGGCGTCGTTCTTGCACTTGGGGTGGCGTACATACTCGGTGTTGGTTACTTCAAAAAAAGAGTCAGAACAAGGGTAAAAATTTTTGTTACTATGAAAAATTGCCAGTACTGTGTGGTGCGCGAGGAGTGGACACCAGGGCCTGCACACAGAGAGGACTTTTGTGGCGGGTTTTCGCGGGTTTTCGGCACGTGACGGCGTGACTGCTTTTCGCACCAAAATTTTCCACCTGCATCGCCTATATGGGCGAAAAGTTTCCATCCGCAGACTTCTACTCACCACTATTAAGACCGGAGTGTATTAATACAAACACGCAGAGATGGTCCGTATCCTTCACTAGGCACACCGCCTATGCTCGCGCGCTTTCAGAACCCTGAAGGCGGCGATGCGCTTCCGGGAGCACCCGTACTAACAACATCAGGCCCCTAAATCTAAGACCCAGGAGAACATTAACTCCAAGTTGACCTTGGTCATCAAGTCCGGTAAGTACACCCTCGGCTACAAGTCCGCTGTCAAGGCTTTGAGAACTGGCAAGGCTAAGTTGATCATCATCGCCGGCAACACCCCTGTGTTGAGAAAGTCCGAGTTGGAGTACTACGCCATGTTGTCCAAGACCCAGGTCTACTACTTCCAGGGTGGCAACAACGAGTTGGGCACTGCCGTTGGTAAGTTGTTCAGAGTCGGCACCTTGGCTATCTTGGATGCCGGTGACTCCGACATCTTGACCCACCTTAACGCTGCTTAAGTGTGGAGCTATATTGTATTTTCATTAATAGTGTATAGTTATAGACTGGCCACAATAGAGTGTAGAGAGCGAGAGAGTGTTTGAAAGTATCAATGAGCTGAAGTGGGGCTGGTTTGGAATGTTTTGGCAAGCTGTGGCATGTTGATGAACGTGTATTAGGACTGCTTAGCTATTCGAAAGAAATGGTGGTGGTATATGCTGGCAACCAACTACATCTGCGTTTCAGGAGTTCTAGACTCAAGTATTGCCTTGTCCTTGGCATTTTCGACAAATTTCCTTCCATGTACTCAAACACCTCTGGCAGCTGCCTCTGTTGTCCATTTTGTTCCCACAACACGCTAATATACACTATATACACATACTGTTCATATTCCCGGAAGCTCCTGCTCGCGCTCTCTTCGCTTCAACTTGTCCTCGAGGTCTTTGAGAAGCTGCTCTTCTTTTGCAATCAAAGCGTCCAAGTCTTCCTTCTCGGGAGACCGCACAGGTGAGCTAAGGTCGGCCGCACTGCTGCTGTTTAGCTGCTTCTTCTGCGTGTAGAGAACTTCCTCCAACTTGTCAATGTCGTACGACGTCTCGGCGTATTCCTCCTGATACCTGGTAATGGTCTTCAACAAGTCGCCGTCGTTCTTGAGGCTGGGGTACATTTCCACCAATTTCGCAATATGCGTACAGATCTCGTCAACCTTGTCGGAGTTGAGGAGCGCCTCCGGGATCAAGTGGAAGTTGTGGGCCGCGGGTGTGCCTTTTTTGGGCGACAAAAAGGGGTCGTTCTCGGCAGACTGTTCCAACTGCTCTGGTTGCTGTGTGACCTTGGGCTGCTTTCTGATGTGAGGAACGCGTACCGCAGTTCTCTTGGTATTGCGCTCGTCCGCAACGTGGTCGTTGACGTAGTCGTTGAAGCTGTCGTCCACGTAGAAGGACTGCCCGTCGATCCTCTCGAGATTTGGTGCTGCGACCACCAGTGGTTCGTCTTCGTGCCTTCTTTTGAGTCCTGGAATGAGCTTGTATGTGTTCGCAGACCGGTTGATCCTATATAGCGCCTGCTCGTGCACAGAGGCGTCTTTGAGGAGGTCCGTGATCTCGGGGTTGTTGATCATGGCATTGGTGAAGATTCCAGGTGGGACGAAGTCTAGCCCGTCCATGGACTCGCACAGGTGGTGGATGCGGTCGAGGAAGAAGTTTAGTGAAGACATGGCTGTGAAGTTGTGCTGTGTTGTGCTGTAAGCGCGGGTCGTGGGTGCCCTTTTTTAGCACCTTTCTGTGTCTATGGCTCGGATTGGCTAATATCTCGAAATTGGGATCTCTATGAGCTGGATACCGGCGGTTTATCTTATGCAGTTATGGGTATTTCTCCTCACTTCTGATGTGTCTTGTTTATATCTTGCACTGTGTTTTTGTCGGGTTGCAATCCTGCACACATCAAACCTCAATTTCCATCTCCCCTAATGATTCCCCTACTATGCCTGTGGACCTCGATAAATACGTCAAACCGGGCCAAACAAGCTACATCGCGGTTGGGCTTGAGGGCCTGGCCAACAAGATCGGTGTAGGCGTCATCAGACACCACGTCGGCGAGCTTTCGGCGAATCCTGCAGAGGTGCTCGCTAATGTTAGGGACACCTACATAACGCCCCCGGGCGAGGGCTTTTTGCCTCGCGACACTGCCCGCCACCACCGCAACTGGGTAGTGCGTATTATAAAGCGGGCTCTTGCCGATTCGGGTGTCAAAGGCTCGGAAATTGACTGCATTTGCTTCACCCAGGGGCCCGGAATGGGCGCCCCTCTCCAGAGTGTGGTAGTGGCGGCTAGGACGCTCGCACAGCTTTGGCAAAAACCACTCGTTGGGGTCAACCATTGTGTGGGTCATATTGAGATGGGCCGAGAGATCACGGGCGCCCAGAACCCCGTGGTTTTGTACGTCAGTGGAGGCAACACGCAGGTTATCGCATACTCACGCCAGCGGTACCGGATTTTTGGCGAGACGTTGGACATCGCCATCGGCAACTGTCTCGATCGGTTTGCACGCACCTTGAGGATTCCCAACGAGCCGGCTCCGGGCTACAACATCGAGCAGCTCGCCAAAAAGGGAAAGCACTTGGTGCTGTTGCCCTACACCGTCAAAGGCATGGACTTGTCCATGTCGGGCATTTTGGCGCACATCGACGCCATTGCAAAGGACATGTTTTCCAACAACAAAAACAAGAAGCTCGTGGACGAAGAAACGGGAGAGCCCATCACCATGGAGGACCTCTGTTTCCTGCTCCAAGAGACGCTCTACTCCATGCTTGTGGAGATCACCGAGCGCGCCATGGCCCATGTCCAGAGTAACCAGGTGCTTATTGTCGGTGGCGTGGGCTCCAACGAGCGGTTACAGGAGATGATGGCTTTGATGGTCAAGGACCGCAAAAATGGCGCTGTTTTTGCTACAGACGAGCGCTTCTGCATCGACAACGGCATCATGATCGCGCACGCCGGCTTATTGGCGTACCGCGTGGGCCAGAAAAACGAGCTCAAGGACACCGTCTGCACACAGCGCTTCAGAACAGACGAGGTGTTCGTGGAGTGGAGAGATGATTGAGTAGAAATGCATGTCATGACTGAGACGTGTAGTCTGCGACTACTGGACGGTGCTGGCTGCCTTGTGCTTCTGACGCCGGTGCCTAACAGTGGATTCGAAGTTTGGGTGCTAAAGAGCCCGAAAGGTCTCTAAAGGGCCCTCTGCGGTGAATCCTAGTCGAACAGCAACTGACCACTAAAAGGTCCAGCATTCCGGAAAACAGTGCGGGATCAGATACGGGTCAAACAGCAGAAATGTAGATAGGCTTGCGGGTGTACTGGCGATTAGTGGAGAGGGTAACACTTAGGGGGATTTAGCACCATTACTACCTCCACCCTTCCACTTACACACGAAGTCCAGTTCTTGCAGATTTCTGGTATATGATTTGAATCATGGGCGTTCTTTGACTCATTCCCCCGTTGCCACTTTTTTCGGCCAAGAATGTGCTTCTTTAAGGACTTCCTTCCGGTCTTCGATATACCTTTTTCAGTCACAAAATTCCCTCTCAAAAGAACCCCTTCGCCCACAAAAGAGACATCAGCATCAAAAACATTGCTGGCATATTGCTGCTATTGTATATCTCCCTCTCTCCCACCTTTTCATCCCTTCTCCCACCTTTTCATCCCTTCTCCCACCCTCTCTTCTTCCACTTTTTGCAACCGTCACGTGACAAGCAACACCCCTTTGTGTCATGTCCGCTATACAACTCACTTTTATTCTCGTCCAACCATTTCGCACTGGTAAATTTCAATATCGGGCTTACCCAGAACACAGCAAAGCACAAGGAACAGCGTATGTAGGGATCCGTGACACTACCCAAGTATACAATCCCGATAGCTCCGAAGCTTCGGAATTGGGTGGTGAGACTCCCCCTTTCCAGATCATCATACTAACTACACAGCACAATGTCCGAGCAAAAGGTTATCTCTCCATCTCAGAACTTGTTGAATGACAAGGTATGTTCTAATGAAATTTCGAAAGTGTGGGCCGAGGAGAAGTAAGTTCCGGCATTCAGGTCAAATACTCAATCTGATGCTTTCAAAAAGTGCCATATGTCTACATCCATTGCACCAGAAGGTTATGAGATGTATGACTAAAGGCCATTGACGGCATGAAACTGACCCAAAGCTCCTTGAACGGCCCGAACAGCTACTTGTCACCCCTCCATTTTCGTGCGACTGAAGAACGCATATTCTTCCCTCCCTTTCTTTCTTTTCTCTACTAACAACCAGTGGGACGTTGTGTTGTCCAACACGTTGATCAAGACGGGCTTGGGTCTCGGCGGCGGTGTTTTGGCGTCCGTTCTTTTGTTCAAAAGGAGGGCTTTCCCTGTTTGGGTCGGCGTTGGTTTCGGTTTGGGAAGAGGCTACTCTGAGGGAGACGCCATTTTCAGGTCCAACCACGGCTTGAGAACCGTGAAGGCCTAGAGAATTTGCTGCCAATATTTATTGCCCATCCTCATTAGACTCAGGAATCCCCGAAGGACCTTTGTGGACCTTCACATAAATCGCATAGATTTAGCTGTAAAGTACGCTTGCAGGAGACAGCGGAATGCAGGCCATGAATACACTGAATAGCCAGTTGAGATGTCGTAGCTTCTTTGGTGTAAAATGAAGTAAAAAGGTTCTTTGGATCTCTAGTGGTATATGTTCCTTGTGCATGGAGACCTCTCGGTTTCGCATACAATTGCAATCCTTTGACACCTGATAAACTCGCAAGAGACATGTAAAATGCAGGCCGTGAGTTTCATTGAA
This sequence comes from Wilhelminamyces tanticharoeniae, assembly GCA_030558325.1. Taxonomy (NCBI): domain Eukaryota; kingdom Fungi; phylum Ascomycota; class Pichiomycetes; order Serinales; family Metschnikowiaceae; genus Wilhelminamyces; species Wilhelminamyces tanticharoeniae. Next base: position 279,001 of record JAJMSI010000018.1, on the reverse strand, counting down.
TATCTGTTTCAAATTCAATGCCATCTCTTCTGAATATGGACATAACGGGCAAGTGCAGCTATAAATAGGAAACCAGTACAAAGTGACTTACCTCATCAGGCCCTCTTCTTTTGCAACCTTCATCTTTCAACAAACCACCTTTTCCTTTTGCACCTCTTTCTTTAAAGGAAAGAAAGGCGGGTCTTTTGACGTAGTCAGGTATTAGGTATCTAGGAACCTCATCCAAAGGCATGTGACATGTCTGCAAATACTTTCTTGTCAGGGACCCTCGTCATCTGATATGTACTCGTGGTTTCCACCCTATCTGAGATCTTCAACATGACTGCACGAATTAAGGTGCAGCTTAGCCTATTCCACTATGCTCCTTCCATAGCAAGCGTGTCTGTTTGTCCATTCAGAAATTTGTAACACTAAAAAGAATCTTAGAAGCAGGCAGAATCATGACCTGGAGTGGTTTTCTTAACTACCTTAATTCTTTAAACTGTAGTCTTCTCCATGAGTAAGACCTCTTTATCTTTGCTTCTATCTCAAGACGCCTAACCGGTTCTCTATTCCTAGCGAGCACCAGTGACACCATGAGTTTTTGCAGCCAGTGGAATTTGGAAACTTCAATAGTATATTATCGACATTTCAGCATCCACTAGAAGGTGCGTATGAAATCAACTTCCGAAACTCGTTTGACAGACTTACTGCAATGTGAGGTGTTTCACTCAATTTGAATCAGTTCTAGCTTAAATTTTCGTATTTCTTCTTGCGCTAGACAGAAATTCGAGAAAAGACTGAAAAATGCAAACCAAAAAGCTGCACTAAAATTTCTTTCAAGAAAACACCCTTACCAGGCATTAAGTGAAGGTTCTGAATCATGCACATAGAATCAAATTCTCTACAGTGTCTCCAAAATGGCATCTAGGCGTGGACGCAGAAACCCCTTCTGAAACATGTCCTGCGTGTAATTCTCCCCCAAATCTTATGCACCTATAAGTAGGCGGCGTATGATTTTCTAGACAACCTGTAACTATTCTCCTCGATTTCTACATATATACCTCTCGTTTCAGAGGCGATATGACAAATTTCCTTTGTTCCGATAAGTGCACTTCCTGAAATTTACCAAGAACTCTTCCCCTCTTGGTCATTTCTGGCGGTTGTAAAGGCACCGCGAATAGATTAGATCGCGTTTCGTGGGGAAATATAAGCCCACGTATCCCTCTCGATCTCCCCCAAACATGCCCCATGGAGAAGAAAACCAATAGAAAACACGCCCAGTCCCCTTCTATAGCAGGTCAGGCTCTAACATTGCCAAATACCCCCATTTTAGGGCCCTCTGAGGCTCACCTACTGCCCACTATTGGCCCACTTAATAGAATCAAATCGCTAGGGAAAATCGATGTACGGGCCCCGATTTTCCCCAGAAACTCGGTGCTCGTTCCAGAGGGCAGTATTCAGCAAGAAAGGCTTCTCAGTGAGCAGTCTTCACTATACACCTCTCGCACAAACCACACTATTGTCTCGAGGCTCCTCAACATTCTCCCTGAGAAGTTCTACGCTGTCAAGGGCTACTATAACGACTTCACTACCATAGATTGGGCCAAGGCGTTTATTCTGACCAACCGCTTTAACTACGAGCTACAACACAACCGCTGGGAGGTAAACAATGACGACATGGACAGTGCCTCTTACAAAGGCTCGGTGTCTTTTCCCTTGTACTATCGTGCCTATTTGGTGCTCGGAAAGTGGGTCTTGATAGTGTCCATTTCGTTCTTGTTCTCGTTGATTGCCTATCTGATCGACAAAATCGAGATAGTTCTTGTGGGCTTCAAGCATGGCTACTGCCGAACGAACTGGTTTGCCAGTCAGGTTTCGTGCTGCGTGACCAGACCCCCATCCGTACAGCTGCAAAATGCGACTGTTTCACCGCCCCAGCTATACATGAACGTGTTTAAGTCAGGCTACGTTTTTCGCAGCGAACAGCATCTTGTGAACGTTTGTGCAGACTGGGTCTCGTGGTCGCAGGTGTTTCAACTTCATCCGTGGCAGAACTACGTGCAATTCGACTTCCTCATATACGTAGTTTTGACGCTCATTTTGGCGTACTGTGCCTGCATCATCACCTTATCGACCAAGATCACAAGCAGGTTTGCGGCCAAGGCGAAGAACGAGGCCTCCCAATCCAGATCCTTCACCTCCCGCGTCCTCTACACTGCCTGTGGATCCGGTGTTCCGGAGGTCAAGACTATTCTCTCTGGATTTGTGATACGCCGCTTTTTGGGAACGTACACCTTGTTTGCTAAAACCGTCACCTTGATCCTCGCTATTGCATCGGGCATGTCCTTAGGAAAGGAGGGCCCTTACGTCCATTTGGCCACTTCTGTGGGAAACATCATGACGCGGTTCTTTCCGTATATCGACAACAACGAGCTCATGAAGAAGCAGATATTGTCGGCCTCTGCATCCTCGGGAGTGGCTCTTGCTTTTGGATCGCCTCTAGGTGGCGTTTTGTTCATTTTGGAAGAGATAAACCACAACTTGCCCTCGCACCAGCTTTTTCAAATCTTCTTCTGCGCCATCATGTCCACGCTCTTCTTGAAGTTTCTCAATCCCTACGGGACGGGAAAAACAGTGTTGTTTGAGCTCCAGTATTCTTCCGATTGGCGCCCCGTGGAGTTGGTATTTTTTGTGCTAATAGGCGTTGCAGGCGGCATCTTTGGGGCTGCTTTCGTCAAGTTCGTCAACTGGTGGCCTCGAAAGTTCCGGGAGTGGAGGCCGGTCAAGAACCACCCTATTTTCGAGGTCTTTCTTGTCAGCTTGTTCACGGGCGTGGTGACTTTCTGGAACCCACACACCAAGCAGGCCTCTTCCGAGTTGGTTTTAGACCTAGCGACGCCCTGCAAAAATGCATTGAATGGCCTGTGTCCCTCTTCCCACGAGCAGTTTGTGGCAGAATTGACAAGCCTCCTGTTCGCCTTTGTGGTCAAGATCTTGTTGACCTTCGTCACTTTTGGATTGAAGCTTCCTTGTGGAATATACGTCCCCTCAATGGTGGTTGGGGCCCTTTTTGGTCGGATCTTCGCCACGTTCATACTGTGGTGCCACTTCAATCACAATTTGGGAGAAGAGGTGCTTGCAACGTCTGTTATGAGATATGTCTGTGCACCAGACTCACCCGAATGCCTTGATTTGGGCATCTATTCGATGATCAGTGCAGGCGCCTTTATGGCGGGGGTTACTCGCATGAACATCACTTTAGTGACTATTTTGTTTGAGTTGACCAGCTCATACAACTATGTTTTGCCCATTGCCATAGCAATAGCCGTGGCCAATTGGCTGGGTAATCTTCTAGAGAAGAATTCTCTCTACGAATCTCTTCTCATCATCAACGATTACCCCTTCATGTCGTCAGAAACCGAGGCCTTGGATCCCTTTGTCTCTGCTGGCGATGTTATCAAGGAAATGCATACCTTTGATAGTTCAGAAGAAGACGCTCTTGAGCCGCACTTTGATCTTGAAGTTAGAGACAGCGACGTGGACGTGGACGTGAGCATCAGATCTGCTATTAAAGTGAATGATATTCAGAACGATCGGTTCTACCTCGATATTACCGACTCTCCGTACATTTCGTCCGACGTATTAGAGGAGAAGCTTCTTGTTCTTGCACAGAAATCGCTTTTGGACGGGTGTGTTCCGCTCGTCAGGAAGGGTGTTTGCGTGGGCCTCATCTACTTTTCGGAATTAGAGCTATGCCTCGACAAACTCAAGCAGTTCTCCGTGGAGCTCGAAATTGCAGACGCCATATTCTGCAAATTGAGCAGGGACGACAAGTACTCGCCCACGGGAGCATGGAGAAAGCACCAGAAACACAACCTGAGCCTTGTTCGCAATTATCTTCACTCCAGAGGCGATTTCGCAGCCAACGGCTCCAGCGAGGACTTTCAGAGGGAAACAGAGGCCACTGTGCTCCATCGAAAAATACTCGAGCTATCCACACTTATCAGATACGTGGACTTCTCGCCCATTTTTTTGAATTACGATTCGGAGCTCAGCTTGGCACATTTGATTTTCGACAGGATCGGAACACGCGTGGTGGTTTTGCTCAGGGACGGAAAGTACCACAGCGTTTTACACAAGAAGGTGTTCATTGACTACTGCCGGAGGGAAAACTAGGGGGCAAGGTGCAGTAGAAGTCCTTGGCATTACGCAAGACAAGAGTCCCGTACATCTTGATGAGAAACACCTGGGTCGGTCCCAGTAAGCCCCGGACACGGCTTTTCATTGGAAAGGGACTGCTACCGTCCATCCTGAAGATTGCAGGCGCAGGGTCCAAGGTCCGCAAAGAGCTCTTGTCGAGAAATAGGGCCGACACGAAAAGGGAGAAAACGCCCATCTCAAAGACCACAGTGGGGCCCTCGTTCAAGTCCATGGGCGCCATTAGCGACATGACCACCTTTCTAAGAGCTTCTAAAGGGGTGTCGCAATGCGGTGAGAAGATCACCGTGGGCAACAGCAGAAGAAGGTACTTTGGCAAGGGCTTCGCTGGGGAAAGGCGCAATTTGACTGTGGGAGACCTTGAAAACGTAGCAGAGGACCTGGCCACGTATCTGCGCACCAAATCGGCGTAGGAGGCTTCTTCGAGGGTCATCTCGAAGACGAACTGGCGCACGTTTTCTAGCAACGCCTTCTCCACTCGGCATGAGCAGGTGCTCCCGCAGGTGTCTATTGGCGGGAGGAACATCTCCGAGGTTATTGTAGCGGTTTCTGCCCATAAGGATGCTGTTTCTGGCCGCTCGGGAGAGGCATTTTCGTCGCACAAGAAGTGCTTGAGGAGGTCCTCGCGTTTGAAGGCCACGACGGCCGTGAGAAGGGCTGCCACGGCGTCGTGCGGCGGGTGGCGGTCTAGACCGTTGTGGAAATAGGGCAGAATGTGGTTCTCAGAGAACACTGTGAGCAACATGGGGATGCCGAACCGGTGTCTGTGGGCGTGAACAAGAAGGGCCTCCGTTAGGCGGACGAAGAAAACAAACAGCAGGGCATCGTCTCTGGAAGTCAACTTATCGTAGAGGTAGCGTATCGACAGCTCAAACACGAGAATAGCAGCCGTATCGGGTGCCCTTGCTGCAAAGAGGTATAGGAATACGAGGAGGGCATGTGTCGCGTGGCCAAAGGGTTGCGCGAGAGCCTTATCAGCCCAGCTGTGCACCCAGCGGCACAAATGGTCGAGGTGGGCATCAAGCCAGGCCTCGAAGACATCGTCCGAGGTGGCCCTTTCCACGTATTTCAAGAAGGTGACCGGGGTGTTGAGCACCTTGAGGAAATCAGGTGTGTACGGGAACAGAACCTCCTTTCGGGGCAACTCGGCGCGAGAGAAATGGGCCACAAACTCGTCCTCCAAGGTGTGGGAGCGGCAAATGACCTGTGCGATTTTAGAGTAGAGCGTTCCATAAGAGTGGCGGCGTAAATCCGACGACTCGCGGACCTCGTTGGGCGTGTGGAGGAAGGTGTGTGAGAAGATGCAGAACTGCTTGCACAGAAAGCAGTTTTCGCCCAAAAGTAGGTCAGCGTGGAGCGGCAGCCCGCTGTCTATGGGTGCGAGAAGCGCATCGAGGAAGGTGTTGAAAAGCGTGAAAACCTGCACTAGCGTCTGGTGCCCCACCTCCAAAAGGGTGCACACAGTGGCGGCAACCGCCAACAAGTCGTAGGCCAATAGCGTCAGAAGCTGCTCGTGATGCCTTGCAAGAGCACCATCCTGCACAGAGCTGACGAGCTTGCGGTTGATGAGGACGAGATTCTGTGCTGCTTCTTTGCAGTCGTGGGCCCTGTTGGCCTATTTGTTAGGGGCTGAAACAAGGCAGTTTCACAGCCAAAACGTACCTGCTTCAGGGCTTCAGCGCAGTCGAATAAGTTGGTGCGCGCACGTAGCACGACGAACACCAAGCTGGCGTTTTGGGGGGACATTTGGAGGCGTCGTTGCGGGTGTTTTTGGGGTGTTTTACATTTGTGCCAGGATGAGTGGGGTTTTTGGTGGGTGCGAATTGCAGCCATTTTTTGGCTGTGCCTGCACATTGGCCATTTGAAACACTCCCACATCCGCAGCCATAAAAGCAGCCATTTGGCAGCATGTTTTCTGGGTCCCTATTTATCCCCGATTTTTCCTGAACACCACCCTTTTCGCACGCATGGCCGATATAACCAGCCTCAGAAAGGCCCCTGTCTCCATTATGGGTGAGCCACCGGCCAAGCTTGCCGCAGACAGACCCAAGTACCACTACAACCGGTTTGGCGGCTCCCGCAACATCTACCCCGATCTCGAAAAGCCCCAGAAGGCTCCAGAGAGAGAAAAACGTGGGGGTTCGCCACCCTCACAGAAGGCACCCAGACCTGACTGCAAGCAGTCCGTTTTTCGTGACAACAACTACGTCAACAACTACGTGTGCACGGGAGAGCTTTCCACCAAGTACATCCGCAACATCGACAGCCCTGTGGACGGGTACCCGCGATTACAGCGGTTGAAGCAGTTGAAGCAGGCACAGGTGGACGGCCACGCCGTCAAGCCTTACGGGTGCAGAGTGGAGCTGTCGAGCGTTGTTTCCACCCTCAACTCGTGGATCAACAGCTACGGGTTGCAGTTTGACGTGATAATGATCGGGGGGTTGGTCGAGAACCAGTTTATCTTGCCGCTTCTTCTACAGCTCCCGTTGCACAAGCTCTGTTCCAAGCCGGGCTTTTTGTTCATCTGGTCCAACACCAACAGCATCAACCAGCTCCTGACGTTGTTGAACAACGACAAGTGGAACGGCAAGTTCAGGCGCTCTGAGGAGTTGGTGTTCGTGCCAGTAGACGAAAAGAGCCCGTTCTTCCCGGGCGACAGCAGCGGCCTCTTCGAGAAGAAGCAGTGGCACTGCTGGATGTGCATCACCGGCACAGTCAAGCGCTCACTGGACAGCCACCTCATCCACTGCAACGTGGACACCGACCTCCAGATCGAATCCACGCACGCCAACAACAACGCAGTACCGGACGCGTTATACCAGGTGGCGGAGAACTTCTCCAACTCCAACCGCCGTCTACACATTCTTCCCAGCAGAACTGGCTACAAATTGCCCATCCGCTTAAGACGCGGCTGGGTCATCATGAGCCCGGACGTGATGGTGGACAACTTCGACGCGGCCGAGTACAGCCAGGCGTTGGCGGCCTGCTCCGTGGTGCGGTACAAGCAGTCCAACGGGTCGGGCGGCCCGCAGTACTTGGTACCGCAATCGGACGAGGTGGAAGAACTCCGGCCGAAGACGCCCACCTCGCGGACCTAGCTGACGTTTCTGTCTCTAGTGTTTTCGGGCTAAGAGTTAGTGCTAGTTCGGAGACTATTCGCTAGTGCTGCGTCGGTATCAGATATGAGTGTTGGAAAAGGGTGTTATCAGCATCGCCGTGACTCTGAGTGAGCTGAGTTAGGTTATCATCACAACACGACGCAGCTGCGTCGAAATAAACATACGGCTTCAGGTATTGGTGGAACAATTGATACTGAGGGATGCATTTTTATAAGTGAAAATTTTGGGGCCGGGTAACCAGCGCCCTAGGGCTGGGGACAATCACGTGACCGAACTACATGCCGAGGCCAACGATATTCCTGCAGATAGTCAACCTGGTCTTAAGGTCCGAAGAGCTGAGTTGAGGGACGCGTGACGCAATTGTGGAGGTAGTGTGATTGGGCCACTCCGGAGGTCCTTGGAGAGCTTTCGTCTGCAATAGGAAGCACATTTCATCTCTAGGGGTGTCAGATTTCCGAACGACTTACCCAAAAAGGAAAGTGTTTGATAGCTGGACCAACCCGCACCCGCGTTTTCCCGGGTATAAATCCGGGGTAACCCCTCAAAATCGGCCGCGGTATATAAGGCGCTGGTTTTCCAGCAAGTGGCGCAAAAAGCTGCAACAAAAGTTGAGCAAAAGACAAAATGGCAGTTTCCAAGATCAAGGTGACCAATCCCGTGGTGGACATGGACGGTGATGAGATGACGCGGATCATCTGGAAGTTCATCAAGGACAAGTTGATTCTCCCCCATCTTGACGTCGACATCAAGTACTACGACTTGGGCATTGAGCACAGAGACGCCACCGACGACCAGGTGACCATTGACGCTGCCAACGCCATTTTGAAGTACCAGGTGGGCATCAAGTGTGCCACCATCACGCCCGATGAGGCCCGTGTCAAGGAGTTCAACTTGAAGAAGATGTGGTTGTCGCCCAACGGAACCTTGAGAAACATTCTCGGAGGCACCGTTTTCAGGGAGCCTATTGTGATCGACAACATTCCGCGTATTGTGCCGCAGTGGGAGAAGCCCATCATCATTGGCAGACACGCGTATGGCGACCAGTACAAGGCCACGGACTTGGTGATCCCCAAAGCGGGGTCGTTGGAGTTGGTATTCCACCCTGCGGACGGCGGCGAGGCGCAGAAGTTTCCCGTTTTCGAGTACACGGCGCCGGGCGTGGCGTTGGCCATGTACAACACCGACAAGTCCATCACGGACTTTGCGGAGCTGTCGTTCCGGTTGGCGTTGGACCGCAAGATGAACTTGTTCCTGTCGACCAAGAACACCATCTTGAAGAAGTACGACGGCCGGTTCAAGGACATCTTTGAGGAGATGTACGAGGCCAAGTTCCGTACGGAGTTCGAGGCCGCGGGCATCTGGTACGAGCACCGTCTTATTGATGACATGGTGGCGCAGATGCTCAAGTCCAAGGGCGGCTACATCATCGCCATGAAGAACTACGACGGCGACGTGCAGCTGGACATCGTGGCCCAGGGCTTCGGGTCCTTGGGCTTGATGACGTCTGTGTTGATGACGCCTGACGGAAAGGCGTTCGAGGCCGAGGCGGCCCACGGAACCGTCACCAGACACTACAGACAGCACCAACAGGGCAAGGAAACGTCAACTAACTCGATCGCGTCCATTTTCGCGTGGTCTAGGGGTTTGATTCAGAGAGGAAAGTTGGACAACACGCCTGACGTGGTCAAGTTTGGCGAGAGGTTGGAGAAGGCGGTCATTGACACGGTTGCCGTGGACTCGGTGATGACCAAGGACTTGGCTTTGGCACAGGGCAAGACCGACCGTTCGAGCTATGTGACCACGGAGGAGTTCATCGACGCGGTGGCGGCGAGATTAAACAAGTTGTTGGGACATTAGGAAGGCGTGGAAACTGCTCGATTGAGTGGAAACTGCTCGATTGGGCTATTCAGGCTCAATTAGTGTACTAATCGACTACGATTCAGCTAATGGCCCTTGTCCACTAGTACTCCAGGCGGAATTATTTATAGGCGTTTTGCAGCAAACATGCGGTGATAGGTGTGTTCAGGCACTCAGTTGGTTTTGTAAGAAGGAGGTAAAAGTAATGGGGAAGTTGGTGTATATATCTTGACAGGCCACCCAAGCTAGCAGAAGGACTCCGCCCTGAAAACGCCCAATTGGGTCCCGTGACTATCAAGCCGTTGGTGGGATATTGCTCGTTTTCTGTAAAGACGCACCCTTAAGACTTAGGTAGCCATAGTCACCTCTAACCTCTTAACTACGGTACTTTAGAACATATTCCCTATGTACCATTATCTTCAAAACAGCCCATTTTCAGCCAAAAAAACACCACCATTATCCTAACACCGCGCTAAGTCCATTTACCGCGCTTTCAAGTCCCAGGGACTCTTTTCTGGGGCGTGTCTTGTCGGTCTCTTTCCAGCCACTTCCTTCGCGAAACAAAAACCAACGAAAAAACACTGCCTACTCCAGACACTGGTCCATGTTTTAGCCATGAACGTCGGGTCCATTTTAAACGACGACGTTCCCACGGGAGCGGGTTCCGGAAACACCCGGGCACCGGCAAATACCGGGTCTGGCACGCCGGAGGAGGCGCCCAAGCGGCCGCAAACCATCCAACAGAGACATTCCATAGTGAACTTGCTCAATGACCCCACACCGGCCCGAAGCCCCGGCCCGGAGGCGAAAACCGAGCCATCGAAGCCTGTTGAATCCTTTAAAAGTCCAGTGAACAGCACCAGTGAGCCAGACACGAGTGTGGACCTTGGGTTCAAAGAGCCCCCAAACGCATCTGGTAAAGGCTCTAAGAGACGGCACAGTTTCCACGACGACGACTCGCTGGATGCCGAAGTCGACACAGACGATCTCAAGTTCGATTCTGATGAGCAGCAGTCTTTTTCCCGCCCCCAGAAGGTGCATGTGGGCCCGAAAACGGCCCCCTTGCTTTCAAAACCGAGACGATACGAAGAACCGCCCGTTTGGGCTCGGGAATACAACCCTGGGCGCCAAAACGGAGAAGCGGTTCCAGATGTGACGCCTGTTGCGGAAAACGGCGCTTCAGGGGCGTTTTTGACGTCCAGGCCGGTTTTTGACAGGACTCACGCTCTGGGCGTGGACCTCGAGTGCTCGGTCACAGGGGTCATTCCGCCGGCATCGGTGGTTCGAACCATAGCGCAGTGGATTTACGCCAATTTCGTGGAGATCCCGGACGAAAACCGCAAGCACATCGAGTTGGAGCTCAAGTTCGGCACCATTATGGACAAACGTGCGGGCCAACGAATCGACATCAACGTGTCCACGGAATGCGTCTACACCAACACCAACGATACGTACTTCGATATGGGCGTTCACGAGGTGGGGTGGAAGGAGATGTGTCTGTTTTTGGACGAATTGGAAACGTCGTACCAGGACGAGCTCAAAAGGAACCCGTCTCCCTCCAAGGCCAAGCGCAAGTTCTCTTCTCTTGAAACGGACGTGACAGATAATTTTTACCAGATCAGCAACCGCAACGAGGTGCCCAAGTCCATCCGAATTTCGCGGGACAATGCGTTGAACCCGCCCCGTTACGTGGGTATCAACAAGCAGAGGCTCCTGGACTTGTACATTCACAACCCGTCGTCGATGTACGATTTGCGGTTGTCGCTCTCGCTCGAAAGCCCTCTTCCAGACAGCAGTGTGGAGCCCATAGTCAAGCGCCAGCAGCCGTCGTTGACGCGGGTGAAAAAGCGCAATTCGTGGAGCCACAGACCTACGGTGACCACGTTCGATTTGACGCGTGTTTTCGTGCCCAGGGAGCTGAAGAACAAGGCAGGAAAGACCGTGGTGGAGCAGGAGCAGTCGTACGAGGCGGAGCTCGAAGTGGACACCGGCGAGTTGTTTGCGGGCTTCGACAAAGTCAAGGACGGGTCCGATAACGTGCGGTTTGAGGAGCTCGTGGAGATTTTCTTGAACAACGCACGGGTGTTGAATAATCGCGTGACGAAGTTGGCCAATAAGTAGTGGCTGTGTTATACTGTATTATATTGCATGAATTAGTGAAGGGTGTGTAGGTTTAGAGAGGATGTCGTGAGAAGATACAAGAAGAGGGATTCGAGCCTCGAAAGACGGAGAGTGCTTAGGTTTGTATTGTTTTTCGAGGCCTGAATGGGGTTTGCACCTGTTCTGTGGAGGTGAGTCACTAAAATGTGCTGCGAAAGAAGACATGAAAATTCGACAGGGACCACTTCTAATGGGGCGTCGACGGTGGGTGTGAATGCAGTTTCTCAATAAAGAATCCTTCAAAGGACTCCATAACCCGTATTTGTTCTCATACCAGAAGCAAAAATAGCCAAAATAGACTATCTTGGTGAAAACGTGGTGAATTCTTTGTCGCGTCTTATCTATGGCAAGCCAGCCCCACCAAACCACCAATTGGTGAGAGCCAGACCTTGTGGCCTGCCAGGGTATGGACCTCGGCTCCCGAGCACTGTTACATAAATGCTACGGCCTCATTTTCTCCCTAGCTTTTGCTGCTCTCCTACTGTGTATATATCAAGTTCATCTCTGTCTCACATTATTGTCTCGAGACACTTTTTTCTACTGAACACATAGCCCTCTACACCCCACAAAGCCCACATATCTCCCTTCATGTGTGGCAACGTCAGCGTCTACGCAGCTGCGGCCGTCGTCACGGCAGTGGCCATGGTTTATGCCACGATTGTGTTCTTTTCACACGTTCCCAGGGCGCCCACGCTGCTGGAACTGATATACTTGACCAACGATAAAGAGGGCCAGAAACACCTTCTACCGCCGCGAATCGACTCGCTGGGGCCCGGAATGGCCTCAGAAAACATCGACATCACCGTGGTGATTCCCTGCTACAACGAGACCAAGCGCTTGGGCAAGATGCTTGACGAGGCGTGTGCCTATCTCGAGTCACACCACGCAAACAGCTACGAAATCGTCCTTGTGGACGACGGATCGCTGGACGGGACCGACCTCTACGCGTTGGAAAAGGCCCTGGAGTTGCAGCTCGCTCCCCACGTGATGAGGGTAGTCAAATTGGCCAAAAACAGGGGCAAGGGTGGCGCCGTCACCCACGGCTTGTTGCACGCCCGGGGCCGGTTTGCGTTGTTCGCAGATGCTGATGGCGCAACCAGGTTCTCCGACGTGGCGCTGTTGGTTGGGTTTTTGCGCAAGAACGAGGGCCCTGCTGTGGCCATTGGTCTGCGGGCGCACATGGTCAACACGGACGCGGTGGTCAAGCGGCTGTTCGTGCGCAACTTCTTGATGTACGGGCTCCACACGTTGGTGTACATTTTCGGCATCCGCAAGGTCCAGGACACACAGTGTGGGTTCAAAATGTTCAACAGAAAGGCGCTCAGCATGATCTTTCCGCACATGCACACGGAGCGGTGGATTTTCGATGTGGAGGTGTTGCTTTTGGCCGAGTTGCAGAACGTGCCCATCAAGGAGTTGCCGGTCAACTGGGAGGAGATCGACGGGTCCAAGGTGGACTTGGCCAAGGACTCCATCGGCATGGCCATTGACTTGGTGGTGACGCGCTTGGCGTACTTGTTGGGGGTGTACAAGCTTGACGAGTGTGGAAGGGGAAAGAAGGTTTAGAGGCGGAGTGCATGCCCAGAGGGGCTATAAGGTGCTGAAGACGTTGCTAAAAAGACGCTATAGAGGTAGCTAATGCTACAGAGGATAATGCAGTGGGCGGATGGCACAGCTTTGGCCTGCAAAACACCTGTATCTTGATAGAATTGCGCTAGACCCGGGTTTCTGGTGGCCTATTGTCACACTATTCCATTCTTGTCTCGCTATAATTGACCTCTTCTCATCACTGGTGTACGGGTGTTGGGATACCACGGGGAACCTGCATACGGCCCATCAAGTCTTCTGCCCATAATCCAAAAGAGGCGAAGTTTGGTTTAGCAAAGGGTCAAAATCGCTGAGAATGGCCATTCTTCGGCGCGGGGGACTCACCACTATCGTGGCGCTAATAGCACTCGTAAATGTGCTCTATTTGGGGTACTCGTTACTGCCGCAGCTTCCGAAATCGTACTTCTACGGTGGAGGTGAGCCTGAGTACTACGTTTTGCACAAGGACCGGGTCAATTCCAGCGTTCTAGGACCATTGAATTCGCTACAGAAGATCCACGAGTACGAAATTTTGCAGCATTTGACGACGGAAATCAAGCTGTCTGAGCACGGGAACCAGCTCAGCGAGAAGGCCAAACAGGATATCGCGGATGCGCTCACCAGCCAGTACAAAAAGGAGCTCCAGCACCAGGTGGAGCAGGATTACTCGTATTTCTACTTCCGCCAGCTGCAGAAAACCTACAGTCTTCTTGAGGACTTGAAGGCGAAGTACTATGAGGAAAATAAGGAGAGCATTCGCAGCTCTGTGATGGGCGATGTTTTGCGTGGGTTGGGGCCAGAAGTGCTCAAAAAAGCCGACGAAAGCTTGCTGAAGCAGGAGAGCAAAAAAGACTACTACACATACCTTATTCTCGACGTTCTAGCGTCCAACGGGCCCAAATTACCGCCTGTGGAGTACTCGCGACAGGGCAAGGGAATCGGAGGAAACATGTTCCGGGAGGTGATTAACCCGCCGTATTCTCGGGAGTTTTTGACAAAGTCCCGAATGAATCTTCATCCGCAGGAGCTAGAAGACTTGCGAAACAATCACGATCTGGTGGTCAAAATGCTTCAGACCTTGGAGAAGCCCTCGCAGCACTTTTTCAGCGGCGACGGCATTGTGGTGAGCGGCGGAGGGCCCTATTTGACAGGTGCCATAATAAACATTGTGCAGTTGCGGGAGTTGGACTCGCAGCTTCCAATCGAGCTCATTCTCAATACCGAGGACGAGTACGACAAGTATGTGTGCGAGACTTTGATGCCCAAGTTGAACGCAAAGTGCGTGGTGATCGAGCGTGAAGTCGGGTCCGACGCTCTCCGGGTGTTGGGTCTCTCCAAGTTCCAGTTGAAGGTGCTCGGGTTGTTAGTGAGCTCGTTCGACAACACCATAGCCCTAGATGCCGATAATCTCCCCATCAAAAACGTGGATTTCTTGCTCAACACCGAGCCGTTTCTTTCGACAAAATGGGTCTTGTGGCCCGATATCTGGCACAAAGGCATGTCTCCGCTCTTCTACGATATTGCCCGAATCAAGGTGGGCGAGCCTGTGCGACGTTACGGCTTGCAAAACGATAGGCCCATGGCGGAGTATGTGGGAAAGGACAAGAATACAGATGTGATGTTCCACGATTTGGAGGGCGCACTTCCGCCCATGGGCGGTGAAACGGGGCAGATGGTGTTCTCCAAAAGAGAGCACTTCCGGGCGTTTTTGCTCTCGTTGTACTATAACATCCACGGCACGGATTTCTACTACCCGTTGTTGTACCAGGGAACTTACGGAGTGGGCGACAGAGAGACCTTCGTGCCGGCGTTGCACGTGATGAAGGAGTCGTACCACTTGAGCAAGTACCAGGTCTGGCTTGCAGGCTACGAGGCCAGCGAGGTGACCACCAGGGGCGAAACAAGACACTTCATGGAGGAGAGCACCTTGGTGCAGCACGACCCCGCCCAGAGCATGGAGTTTTACGAGAAGTGGGAGGCATTTTTGGCAGAAAAAAACCTCGACACACGCCTTTATCCGTTCCAGGAGAACAACTACACCAGCGTCCTCTATAGTGAGTTTCTCCAGGTGCACCCGGACGCCGAGCCGGACGTGCTCTTTCTCCATTTGCACCGGCCCAAGGTGAACCCGGTGCTCAACCTCCTTCCCGAGGTGTCGGAGAAGTTCGGCGACCTTCTCAGCACCCAGCGGTTCTTGGACGACCATGGAAAGTACACGAAGTACTTTGGCGCAACCGACTGGGAGCTCCGGTTTCACGCCATCTCTCAGTGGGTGGTATGCAGCGCCTTGAGCAGTAACCACTACTGGACCAAAATCGTGCAGGTGGACCGGGAGGAGTTGTGCCAGTCGGTCACGCGGCACGTGGAGTTTCTCCGGGGATCGTCCAAAGACGTTTTGGCTGCAAACTTGACAGTTCCGACGCACATATAGGCTTTTTTTGCAGCCGAGGAGATCGGTATGGGTTGTGCAGTGCACGTCCCCTCCCTGCCTGCACACAACAACCAGGAACTTAATACGCCGGAGTTAAAAATGGCCGTGGAGGGGCGCCACAGTAGACGGTGGCGGGGTCGTCCTTTAAAAGGAGGTGTGGGCTTGCGACAGCTGTAGAAATCTCTTATCTCGATAGTAAGACCGATGTCCAACGCAGCGGAGTTCGAAACCAGCAACCAGAAGTACGCTTCCCAGTTCACCCACGGGGACCTTCCGCTTCCACCGTCGCGTCACGTGGCGGTGTTAGTGTGTATGGACGCACGCATTCTCCCCAGTGAGGTGTTGGGGTTGAAGGAGGGCGAGGCACACGTGATCAGAAACGCAGGGGGCAGGGCCTCGGATGCGTTGAGAAGCATCGTCATCTCCCAGAGGTTATTGGGAACCAACGAGATCGTGATTGTGCACCATACCGACTGCGGAATGTTGACCTTCACTGACGAAGTGATCCGCGACAAGGTGCTCCAGGAGACGGGCCACAATGTGGACCACTTGGCGTTCTTGCCGTTTTCCGGCTTGGAGAGAAGCGTCGTTGATGATGTGGAGTTTCTCCACAGGAGCCCGTTGGTGAAGGATGTTCCGATAACGGGCTACATTTACGACGTGAGGACGGGGAAGATCAACAAGGTGGCGACCAAGGGCGTGTGAGCGTGTGGTGGGGCACGCATCGGATTGAAGGGGGCCTGGGGGTGTGGAGTTCCAGGGTTCTGGTATTTTGGGGTGAAGTTCAGGAATTCTGAGGTTTTGGTGTTTTAGGTTGGGGTTTAGGCGTTCTGCAGTGGAGTCAGTCCTTTTGTGGCGTGGGTTGTTTTCCTCCAGTGAGGCCGGGGTCAGGTTTATTCTTTTAGCTCAGCCTCACCTTGTTCCTTTAGCTTATCTTTCAGTTCGTTACTTGAGTTTATTCACCAGCCTGATATTTCAGATCATTCTGCAGCTTGTTCTTTCAGTTTACTCTTCGGTTTGTTCTTTCAGCCAATCTTCAGTTTGTTCTTTGAGCCAAACCATCATCTTATTCTTTTAGCCCATTCTTCTGCTTAGTCTTTTGGCCTATTCTTCAGTTTGTTCTTTAAGCTTATTCAGCCATTCTTCTAGCCCATTCTTCAGTTTGTTCTTTTAGTTCTTTCTGCAGCTTGTCCTCTCAACGCATTCTTCCGCTTCTTTTTCCTTTTTCACCTCATGGCCATTTTGACGATGCGACCCGGCATCATTCCCATCTGATTCAACTAGCCCTGATTTAGGGGCGGAATGCAGCTAATTCCGCCCACATGAGGCATACATGTGCATCAAAACATGCGATTCTAGGCGATCTTCACGCACTCTGCATCTCCAAGATAGACCCTTATTTGTTCTTCTGTTGGGCCCAAACGAGCCCATTTTGGTTCGCGATCACAACGTATGTCCCGCACAATAACCCCCACCAACCGAGCCCATCTAGTGATCAAACTCAACATTTCGCTCGATGCTGCTTAGTCAGCCCTGTCCTAAAGAAGGTATGCGTAGTGTGAATACTGCCTCTATAAGTGCTCGAACGCGTTGGTGTCTACTAAAAAAATGACAATAGGATTCGGCAGGCAACTCCGAGTTACGCTCCCGTTTTGGGAAGTGCATCGCAATCTGGCCTGACTAGGTATCCGGGTGCAAGCCTCCGTGGCCCGAAGAGGAATGCGTTTGTGCACTCAACTTGGCGGGCAGGTTGCGCGGTCGCCAATGCTTGCAAAGAGAATGTGTAGTGGGTGGCATGAAGACACGGTCCTGTAAGCGCATAACGCCGGTGCGAAGTTTAAATTGGTCTTCCTGCACACACAGCCGAGGTGTTGATTTTTATTTTCGCTTTGGGATTTTACCTCTACAGACAAAATGCAGCCCTGTGCCCCAACATGTCCAATTGCGCCGCAGAAGCATGGAATTGGGCAACGGTGGGATTAGGGCGGACTGCTGATAAATAGGGGGCTGGATCCTAGTTGACAACAGTGATTCTGCAGGACCACAGTGGGGGGATTCTTTAGATATTTTAGCAGACTTTTAAAATACCCGCGATTTTATCCTAATTGAGACTGTGCAGGTAGCCTACCGCGGATCATCCCCCTGCAGACGTATTTTTGGTGGGGCTAAGTGCGGCGTAGACGACAATGGCATGTTACTGGCCGCAGACAGGCCGCAAAATTTGCATGTCCGTGCGTGTGACGTGTGTCTGCATAGACAACAAGGGACGAGGCGAGACAGCGGCGAAACGGACTCCATTGTCTATCGGCGAATTGAAGGCTGCGGTCTGCTGCATTCACGGCCCGATGGGGAAATATTCGACCGCATCGGGAAATCGACCACATGGGTAGTTTCAGATGTCTACGCTAGACAGCGTAATTCCTGGGGCTAGCCAACCTGTCAGGGAACATCTGGTCGCCGATAAGGAATATTCTGCGGCAGCAAGAGGCGACAACGCACAGCATTAGGCTGTGGACGCAAAAAAAAAGTGTTGGTGCGGACGCGACCGACGAGTGCTGCACCATTACACGCGTTTCGTATATGTCAGCAGCCCAGGTAACTCAACGAGTGTCTGGCGGACAAAACTTGCCCGTTCGGGCATGATACCCGCCGTTTTGGGCCGTGCAGCACCGAGGATCGGCGTTGCGGCAGGAACCTCGGGCATAAGGGAAACAAAAATGCGGCCACTCCAACCTGACCCCCAATTCAGGGTCTACAAACCAGCAATGTTTTCCAACGCAGCAATCCTCCACAGGGCAGGACTGGGCAGAAATGCAGCGGTGCGAGTGCAACTGTTGTCGGCGCCTTGCAGAGACACAATGCTGAGTGACGACGCACGCACAAACCACACATATGCAGCCCACACAAGGCGCTGTTGGAGCATTGTGGGCTGCTGCAGTAGCCGTGCAGCGTGCATGGGCGCCGCACCGTTGCGATTGCTGCAGTGCCGCATTCGGACGCTGCACAACGCGGTGCTGCAGCCCCCATGCAGCTACAGGCATGTGCGGCGTAACCGAGCCGTTCGTGGCCGTACGGAGAAAGCCCGAGGTGGGCCGAAGTATAAATACATAAGGTTCCGGCAGTTTCAGGAACGTATGCTAACCGTATGTTATCGTATTCGAGGCGCTAAACCCTGTGCCGAGACCAGCGATAGCCGAGTATAAAGGGACCGCACCTGCCGGACGTGCTGATAAGACTGGAACAGTCTGAGCCACCACCTTCCCTCAGAACCGAGGCTCCTTGTGGCCACATCTTTGCAACCAGCTCACGCGTTGAAAACCCGAGTTTGCAGCCAAAACTAAGCGAAACGCAGTATTTCGGACAGCCTGCCATGTCTGCGTACGTTCTCCTTGCAGCCCAACTGCTGGCTGCAATGCAACAGGCCAAAATCGATCAGAAGAGGCGGACCCCTCGGTCCAGCAGCACGTCGCATGCGCTGTCCACTTCCTCTTTGGGGCGCAAAAGCACCCGCTCCTCGCACCGCTCAGGCAGCCTGGACAAGAACCCCGCCAAAAAGGTGTACGACTTCAATCTGAACAGCTACGTGGATAGACAATCGTTGCGCACACCCGTCGAAAGGAGGCTTGACGAGCACGACCGCGTGTACGAGCAGCTCCACTCGGCCCGGTTCCGGGACAGAAACGCCCACATGAGCCAGTATCTAGCTGGCGGACGGGCCCTTTTCACCCCCTCGTCGGTGCAGATGTTGCGGTACTCGTATTTCCAGGACTTTGTTGGCGACACGGCCTTTGTTGCCACGCAGATGCTCAACAGGACCACAGACGGCCGTTCGGCGCTCCGCTTTGGGCGCAAATTGGACAAGATTAGGGCCCAGCAGGACCGGGTCGTCCGAAACAAGCGCAGCGGGGTCTATGGCAGCATGGCAGACGATTTCGACACCAGCGACGACGACGACTGCGAGCCCACGCCCCGCAGTCACTCGCGCCAGCTCTCGCACATGGGCGGCGCCAACGTGCGGGCGCTCGTCAAGTCCCACCACTTCTGGAACGACGTGTACCAGGACTTGAAGTTCCACTCCATCCAGAACAAGGCGTCCGTCAACTACTTCGACTTGTTGCCGAGCATCAACCAGACCACCACATTCTTTGGCGACGTGCTCGACCACTTCTTGTACCATTTGCAGGCGCACGTGATGCCTGGGGACGACGGCCCCTACTTCTACTTCCGGGACACCAGCTGCGAGTATCTCCAGGAACAGGCCCACACACACCACGCCATCTACAACACGCAGGCGCAGGTCAGCCACAGCATGAGCACAGCCACCCCTCTCGCCCGCGACCTGGCCCCCCACCAGCTTCTGGTGCACCGCGACATGATGGGCCAGCTCGTGGAGACGGTGGTGGAGAACCTCCGGCACAACTTCTCGTTCTCGGGCCAGCGGACGGACCACAAGCAGACGGAGGCGCTCTTGGGGACCTGGCGCTACTTCCTCCGCTTCTTGGTGTTCGAGGTGCTCCTCGCCGAGCGTCCCTCGGAGCAGGCTTCGGGCTCGGAGTACCCAGAACCCAACGTCGACAGCACACCCAGGGGGTCCAGCGACAGGCACATTTTCCGCTCCAGCATGGAGCTCGTCGACCCTCATATCCGCCACGCCAGCCCTGCCAGCGCAAAGGCCCGGAGGGGCTCCATGAGCTCGCGAAACACCTCGATTTCGGCCATCTCTGAGGCTACCGGCGGCTCTTTGAGCTCGCACATGTCGGCGGTTTCCTCGCCGTCGACGATGTCGTCACCAGCACTGCGTTTTCGCGACGGTGTAGTTTCCAGTGCGGCCTCGGGGAGTAGCTCGCTGGTGATGGCGGAGCACGTCAACTTTCCGTACCAGGCGGGTACCCCGAAGGTGTTTTTCGAGGACAGGAAGGAGAAGAAAAAGAAGAAGCTGATTTTTGACAAGTTCAAGAAGACCAGAGACGACTAGTGTACTATAGGGTAATTATAGAGATCGATTTGCGCGCCGTAGGGCTGGCAGGCGAAGAATAGGCAGCTGAAAGGGATATGGAGGTGCTGGGCGAAAACGGCAAGTGGCTGCGAAAACGGGCTTTTATGGAAGGAAAGTGCTGGGGCAGAAATGGGCGAGTGCACGAATGTCTGCAGGGGGTGCTGGAGAACAGCTCATGTCAGTTCTGGCCTATGGTTTTAGTGGACATTGGTGGAGATCCCAGGTAACATCAGAAGGACTGTGCAAGTCCCACCATAACCTACGATTTTAGTGAGCACAACAGCCAGACATCTGGGAATACCACAAAGGCTGCCACAAGCACTACCCGCTATAGCCTATGTTCCACTGCAGCTAGCAATCTGATAATGCGCCGAGTCTGCAGCTAGCAATCTGATAATGCGCCGAGTCTGCAGCAAGCAATCTGATAATATCCCGAGTCTGCTGTACGCATTCTGAGCGGAGTCTGCAGCTACCATGTCCAGGAACGCGCACCGCACCTCGCCAAAGGTAGCGAACGCACGCAATGGCGCGGGCCTGAAATTGGCCCATCGGGTGCAAGTGGCTGCATTTGTACGCAAAGAACTGTTGCAGCCTCCGCCAACGGCATAATAGACGCTAACAATAAGGTGCGGCACCAGTTATGAACATCCCATCACTTGAAACGGTGCGTCTGCAGCTTGCGATATCTGATATGGGACCAGAAAAATAACCCATCGGCGAACGGAAATGCGCCACCCTGCAGGGCGAACGGTGTGCCATCGCAGAAGTCGCCGCACCCCAGCGGTATTTTCTGTCCGGTTCACGCGTCGCCCGCATGCAGGGTAAGGGCAATTTCGGCTACAACAGAAATTTCCATGCAAAGAAGGCTAAGCCCACCTCATCATGACTGGAAACTGCACCTTGCAAGCTGCCACGAGATTGGCCATGTCCTGCCCGATCTCGCACCGACTGAAACTGCTGTTCCACAGACACAACGCACCTAACGGCACCATCTCAAGGCACATACCCGACATTGTCTGCATCTCCCTTCGGAAAAATATCGTCCACAAGCCACCACCCGTATTTAAATGTCTGAAATGTCTGCGGGGCCTGCGGTCGTGTGGCGTGGGCAGAAATGTCTGTGCCCGCTACTCTGCAGTCCCAGCTCCTGGTGCTGTCAGCCAAGCACAAATGACCACCCCCTTAGCTGCACCGATGGACTATGTGTAGTGCTGCAGGGCTCGGCTGCAGTTTTTCGTACAGGGCGCGCAACGTGCGCGCAATTTTTTGTCGGATTGGGACGACGGTCGCAGCGGCAACCCGCTTACAGACATAAACATTGGCAATTACGGTACTATTTTAAGGTTCAAATTGTGGTTGCATATTATTTGCTAGCTCTGTAATTAGCAGGGCCCATGTGTAGTATATAAGCAGCCGATCTCGGCCTGTTTCTGATTTTCTGTATTCTTCAATAACTTCCACACTCGCTCGAAATGGTCCCTTCGCCCACCTCTGACCCGGCCCTTTTGCGGGAGCATGCATTTTACGACTCCGGCAACTTGAAATACGTGTTGCCGTTTATCCGCTTCCAAACATACGACGACTCCCAGCTCGACTATTCCGAGGAGCTCAGAAACGCCCAGGAGGTTACTGGGGTTGATGCGCTCAGGTTGGGGCTTTTTGCGCTTTTGATGCTCGCAGTCAGTGTCCAGTTTTTCGCCGTCTTTCTTCGGTGGTTGGGGAGACCCGCTGCCGCAAAGCAAAAGACACATATCGAGGAGCCATGAATGGCACTCCTGTTTTTTCCACCAAAATATGTGTGCACTTTGCTAATCAGCGCTAATGGCGCCTGGGCAGTGCTTCCACCCTCCTTCGCATTATCTAATTTTCACTACTACGCATTTTCTTTGCATCTGCCCTTTCTACTTGCATCAACAGCCCTTATTTCTGCTTCATCCTGTCGGCCATGGCCGGCTACTGCATTTTCCATTCATTTGTCATGGCTTATTTCGCTACCCCGAGCAATCTTCAATGTACATTGCGGATTAACTGTTGTAGTTTAGTAGGGTTTCCACTATAATAGGAAACGGAAACAATCAGGCTGAGTTTCATGTTTTCGAAAAGCCGTGTTTTCAGACGACGAATATGGGATGCTAGGCCAGTGTGGCGATCGGGCTGCCAACTGACTTGCACCCTCTTGTCCATATCTAAACCACCCAGTATGCAACATGGAGTGACTTCGGTCAACAGAAAATGCTGCAAACTATACCCTCTCTCCTTTTAGAGTGATCCACAGCTGTCATCGAACAATAAGCCCTGACGATAGTTTCACCAGCATTACTCTATTTTTATTTTTGGGGTTCGGTGGTTTTTCTCAACCTGTTACCGAGAGGGCTGGCTACTGTCCCCGGAGTTAAGAGGGTCTTCCTATTTGGTATTCGCTTTTGGAATGAATGCCTACACCATTTGCAACCATTGAGGCAGCATGTGTCGATTACTAGTTACCAGAGCTGGCACTCATGGGGCCCAACCTTAGTTAAGGGCATGAAATCGTAGAATCCTCTCCTTGTCTTTGCGTAATTCCTTAGTCTCAAACTTTCACTGTCATTTTGAAAGCTTTACTCTAGTAGTCTTTAGCCGTCAAGGTTTTCTTGACAGCTCCACGTAAGCCTGCAAATATCACTCTAATGCTCACTTCCATTCTCCCAGATCTAGCCCAATTCTTCTGAATGTGGTCTAGTGAATCAAGCTAATTCCCCTGAAAATGGTCTCATAACTCAAGTCGACCCTTAGTTTCGTCGTGAACACTTATCGAACTCGTTCTATCAGACTCTATATCTAACTGTATTTCGTCAAGTCTTTTGCGAGACTGTCGGCTTCCAAATCCCACACGTTCCAGTCGTACCAGATGAAGGTAGGAAAAATCGTGAAAAAATGCCAGATGGCATGGGCATCTAGCAACCTTCCGTAAACGGGAACGAAATCAAAAAGCTCGAAAGACATTCCCACCAATAACCACACGTTCAAAAAGACAGGGATTAGCGGAATGTGCTTGGTCCTGGAGAATCCCAAGTAGCTCATTTTGGACAAGATACGAGTTTCAAACGGAAGGAGCTGAATGGAGTTGTTGAACACGTGAGCATTCTCTTTGTAGACCTTGTTGATGGAAAGTGCGTGAGCAACCCATAAGACGAGCGCAGAGAGTCCAAAAACCATGTTAAATGCAATATTGTACGAGTAGTCCCAATGTAAGCGCAATCTCGCCAAATGGCCCAAAAAGACCACCCCTAAAACCCCCTGGAAAGCTACCCTTTTCCGGTTGTTCTCCGGCTCAAAGAGCCGAAAAAAGCGCACGCAAATGGCATTGAAGTTGGACATTATTATGAGCGCTGCCCCCACATAGTCGAGTGTTTCCGAGGTGTCGTTATCCCTAGTGTGGAACAAGGTGCTGAACACCCAGCCCATTATAGAAACACAGATGAGCCAAATGTACTGGTAGTACATCACCGAAAGCGCGTGGTTGTGTTTCTTGTTTTTGTTATACTGCTTGGTGACGTTTTCTAGATTGTTCCAGTTCAGGTATAGGTTGCCAAGAGAGAACACAGCAGAAAAGAACTCGGTCACGCCGAAAAGACGCACAAACGGCCATTTTCCATAGAATTGCACCACCTCCTGGCCCTTTGCAAGCCTCTCCTCGGTTATGATCTGCTGGCATTTGTAGTTGCAGTCCAGTTTGCAGTCCCAGGCTAGGAGGACTCTGAGAACCTCGTTCACATCACGTTGGCCCTCAAAATCAGCCTTGTAGAAGGTCCGCGGGGCCGAAACCGTTTCCGCGTGAACCTCGGTTAGCTCGGGCTCTATCTGGATGTTGAAGTCGTCTCTTTTTTGGTTGTTTTGGCCTTCTTTCTGTAGCTCAATCTGGGCAAATATATTGACGCGTTCGCAGTTCATAAGTAAGCTGCATTGCTCCACACAGTGCTTGAATTCCGGAAGCCTGTCGCCCGCCAGGGCATGGACATATCCTGCGACGAATGCGGCAAGAAGACCCGTTTTTATCTGCATCTGGCGCTGCTGTGAAGAGTCCAGGGTGGACGGAAATCGGTGCACGGGTGTTTTGAAACCTTGGTGGAAACAGGTGCACGGGTGTTTGTTAGCGTGCGCTAACCAACAATATCCCGCCAGCGTGCGCGCAACGAAAGACGGTACAGGGCCCTCAGTTGCAAATCTGCCTTGCGAGAGCATCAGTGCGCTCCTTGGCAGCATCCCTGCCCCCGTTTCCAGCACGCCGGATCTTCAAATCCCCGCCCAATCCACGTGCTGCAACACCTTTCCCGCCCTTTGGGGATATTCTTCCCCACGTTCACAGATCACGTGACGTGGTGTACGGGTGTTCCACCCCCATGCACGGCCTCTTCAAACGGCTGGGCGAATAGCCCTTCTGCAGAATGACAGGGCGGTTCCAAACCCCGCGACAAAGCCTCGAAAAGCACCCGCAGCCCCACGGCCAAAACACAACAGTGGGCACCTCCGTGGTCTACAGCCAACCCTTAGCTTAGGGCCTATAATAGGCCAAAGGAGCTTACCCCGACAGCAAGAAAAGGCCTCGCGGGTAATAAGTCCGGAATTTTTGGCACAAGCCCTGGTCCTTCAGGAAGAGCTTATCTTGATTCGCAGTGTTGCGCCATGCCCCTGATACGCCGAAGCCAAGGTGATGCGAATTTCATCTTCCTGGGACGCACCGCACATCGACTCGTAGTTGCGCTACACGTGGCAAGGACCCTTGTGTTGCGCCCCACGCCCTTGTGGGGAACTTATCGCATTTCCAGGCCCCTTTCGGACCCAGAGTGACCCAGCGGAGAAGCCTATTGTTGATCCCTATGCTTGTATACAGGTGCAGACCCCGCGACTTCCATACCAGCTTCGAAATGTGCCATTCCGGGCCCGGGCATGCACCCAGGGGTATTGTCGTGGCACAAGCATTTCCGCAGATATTGGCGTAAAGCCCACAATTCCACTCACCACAGGGTAGCGCATTAGCGGGCCTTGGTCTGGAGCCGCAAACACCCCCTTGCTGGCCAATCATGTTGCAACCAGGACCGCGGCCACGAGCGGGCCAATCATATCCTTGCAGAACCGCTTACGGGTACAGAACTATTCATGCATGCGCACCGTTGCGCCGGGAGTGCATGGAGGACGGAAAGGCGTGCATACAGAGTGAGTTGCAGCGGATTCCGTGCTGCACTCAGTGGCAAATGCCAGAAAATAACCCGTTTGCCGCCGTTCCTACTGCCAGCGCGCATCGCTTTCGGCAAGGATCGTCGGTATTTTTTGCACTTACGGAACCTTAGTGCCTTTCAACTCTGCACCGCGGTTATATAAAGGTCTGCGTCTGGCCTTGTGCACCAATCCAGGACGCCCGGGACCTAATTATGCGTCGCAGACGTGCTATTGGTCGGTGTGTGCGTTCTGCGATTTTAATCTGGGGTCCCTGAGACGGTTGTTGAAGTTCTGCTTGATTGAAAACTGGCAGGCCAGTCCCTGTACACAGCCCACGACGGTGCTCAGTGCTCGGCGGCCTTGCGGTGGCGTCCCGGTGGCGGCGGAGTTGCTTTGCTAGGCGTTTGCCAAAAATGAATTATTATGCAGCCCGTGCGGCTCAAAAAGATTTGGAAAAAATTTGTTTTTTGCAGAGGGGAAAGTGGCACATAAACAAAAAGTTTTTTCCTGCCAACGGCAAATAGTATATATAGTTTGTAATCGCTACGGATTGTTGGTCCGCAGTGATTTCGGATTTTTCACCGTCCGTCTCTCAGAAATCCTCGCTTGGTGCTATCCGCAGCAGCCGCCTTTACTTCTTCCGGGCCCCTTGATACGAGCTCCGCATTTTTCAGTGGCCCCAGTTCCCGGTCTTTTCTTCACTTCAGCCAGCATACCCTGCATTTTCACGTTCTCATGTCTTCAACCCGTAAGTCCACACGTGTCCGCACCTTGACTGCCAAAGTCAGGGAGCAGTTGCTGCCGCAGCCCACTAACAAGCCAGGTTCCTTAGACTCGGTCTCGCCAGCGCCTCTCAAGAAGAGAAAGCTCAACGAGGAGCCGTGCGCCCCCGCCAGTGACAAAATCGACCCTGTGGAGAAGTTGCTCAGCTTGACCAACACCAACAACGACATCTTGTTGGACCTCGAGCAGTACGAGGACTACTACGAGAGCGACCTCGAGTCGCAGGACGCCTCCGCAGGCCTGCGGCTCGCCAGGGGCACCGCGAGCTCCCGTAACAGCATCTCGTTGAACTTCACCAAGATCTTGAACGACAACTTGCGGTCGTACTACTCCACCTTCAATCGGTGTCCCATCGAGATCTACAACGCCAACTCGTCGTTCGCTATCTTGAACCGCAAGCACGAGACTGCACCCGTGCCGCAGCAGTCGCCCTCTGCACAGTCGGCTGTGCCCTTCTTCCGCAATGTGAACTTCAACCCCAAACGCCCCTCTGCATACACCTTCGACGAGTACCTCGCGTACGACGACGACGAGGTGGCCCCGGACGACGCCAACACCACGTCCACGGAGTCCGAGACGGAGGAGCACGCGGACGAGGGCCCCAAGGGCGCCATCCACATCGAGAAGCCGCTGCCGACCTTGGCGCACTCCAAGATGTCGTTTCACTACAGACACAACGACAACTTGAACCTCTCGGTCAACGGCACCAAGGGCGCCGCGGACCCCCAGGACGTGCTCAAGTTCTTGAACAAGCGGTCCGTCTTGAACGGCAGAGCCAGCGAGATGGTCAGCACCGGCAGCTTCCTCATCAATGACTTCTTCTTGTGACGAGCCTGCGCGTCTCGTGGCGAGCCGTTTCTTGGCCCTCACGTGACGCCCTTTATGTCTGTTTATGTCCCTGACGGCACCCGTCGCTTTGTATTCCGGCGCTAGGCCCGGCGCAGCTCTAGCATTACGATCTTTACTTCTAGCTGCCTGTACAGTTGTTAATATATGTTTCCTGAAATTTGCGTACCAGCTTATCGGCGGCCGCGGCGGCACTTGCCGCATCGGGCAATTTCCACCTGCACTCCCCAATTGCTTGCTTGTACGTCGGACCCTTTGCACCACACTAACTCAGCAGCCATGGGCGTGGAAGCCTTCCTATATGCGTATCTCCTCGGCGGGGTGACGTTCCTTCCGCTTTTGGTCGTTGCCTTTGTCTATTTGCACCCGCGAGCGGAGCTCGATCCCAGCGACGACGACACCGAACGCCAGGATCCCCACGAGCCCTCCGACGCCCTCAAGGCCGGAGAAGTGGAAGAGAAGTCCGGTCTCGCCACCTACAAGGTGGGCTGGATCACCGTGACCCAGGAGTACTTGGAATCGGTCGACGAAATCACCTCCTCTACGCAGAGCATAGCGGAGACCACCGAAACCAGGTCTGCCTACTCGTCGCTCTACAAGCTCGTCAAGAACGCCGAGAGCAACCCGTCCTCGGACAGCACCGTAGACGGCGTGGCCACCAGCGAGTCCTCTGACATCATTGACTCCACCAACAGCCTCAATAACGGCACCGCTAAGGGTGGCGACAAGGCCTCTCTGAAGAGCACCCACCGCAAGCACCGCTACTATGCCATTTTGAAGCACGGCAACTTGTTCCTCTACAAAAACGACAAGCTCAAGGATGTCAAGCACGTGGTCGTGCTTTCGCACCAGGTTGTCTCCATCTGGCCCAAGGGCCTCACTGACACGCTGCTTTTCACCAAGTACTCGGCCATCTTGGTCATGAAGAAGGAGTGGCGCAGAAAACGCCGTCTCTCAGACAATCTCGGCACCAAGGATGAGTTTGACGACGCAGCCACCATCTCCGTGGCCGACGTTTTGGACCCCTCGACGGACCTATCACCTCCGCCGGGCTCCTTCTACATCTACTGCGACCTCAATATCGACAAGGAGGACTGGTACTTTGCGCTTTTGAGCGCCAGCAAGACGGACGCAAAGCCTGACGAGTACAGCGACTTGGACCCCTCTGTGCATGCGAAAACGTTGCACATCCAGACCAAGCACATGATCAACTTGATCAACACCCTCTACAGCTCCGAGGGCCAGCTCCAGACCAAGTGGCTCAACGCGCTCATTGGAAGGGTCTTCTTGTCGTTGCAGCAGACGTCCGTTCTTGAGGATTACTTGAAGTCTCGCATCATGAAGAAGCTCAACAAGCTCAAAACACCGGGTTTTTTGGACAAGTTTGAGATCAACAAGCTCCATCCTGGAAACTCGGCGCCGGTGTTGAGCTACCCCAATCTTAAGGAAATCAACCCCAATGGCGATGTGCTCCTTTCCGCATATGTGCATTACCACGGAAAAATGTCCGCCAGAATAGCCACCAAGTTGAACATCAATTTGGGATCCCGATTCAAACCCAGGGAGGTGGACGTGCTCTTATCGGTGACATTGGAGAAGTTACAGGGACCTATGCTTATCAAAATCAAGCCACCCCCTTCGGGAAGGCTCTGGTACTGTTTTGAGATCGAGCCTACCATGAACTTGAAAATCGAGCCCATCATTAGCTCCCGACAGTTCTCCTACAACATCATCACCAATACCATTGAGAAGAAGTTCAAGGAGGGAATCAGGGACAGCTTGGTGTTGCCCCACTGGGATGATATCACCTTCTACAACTCATCCCAGGAGCTCTACAGGGGTGGTATCTGGGATAAGAGCGTCAAGAGAAAGAAGCCGCCAGCGGCTTCTCCCGACTTAAGAGAAGAGGCTGGTGATGACCAAAGATCGCTAGCGGAGGAGTCTGTATTAACTGACACTATCTCCATCAAGTCCAGCAGCAGCAGCACCAAAAGCATAGGGTCTGAAAAGATGCCTGGAGCCGCTAGGCTCAAGATATCTAATACCTTGAATGACTTTTCAAAGAAGATCCAGAAAAAGCCAAAGGCAGCGTCCACAATTGGGGTGATGGAAAAGAACTGTCTTTCTGACGGTTCTATTGTGGGACTGAGTCCGCTAGCTCAGGATCCAGGAATACTGGAATCACAGGCCTATGGGAACGACCCGAAGCTCAACAACAAAAGGTCCATTAGCACCTTGAAAAAGATTGGCAATTGGTATTTTAAGGATGAGAAGACTGCAGTTTCTGCGCAGAACGAGATTCCGTATACTCCGCCAGAGATGATTCTGAATAGGAGGAGAAAGTCGTCCAACTTGAATTCGCAAGCAGCAACTCCGAAGTTGAATACCTCTTCGACCTCAAAAAATGCGCCCGAGCTGCCTCAAAGTTCCTCAAGTATCACCCCTTCTTACGACTTTGGACAGAGTCTCTCGGCAGAACATGGCAATACCATTTCAGCCCTGTTCGACTCCAGATCTTTTAGATCTGCCTCGACCGACACAGAAGAGCCAGTCAGAGGAGAAATTGCGTCGTCTTTGTTTACTGACGAGGGTCTGGAAACTGCCAGTTTAACGAAGGTACAGCTGCCCTCAGATCTCGATTATTCCAGCTCTATTCCCGGAGCACTAGAACTCAACGAAACGCAGGAAACACTACTTGCAGAGCCCGTTAAGGCCCTGCGCTCTCTCCATCGAAAACCGCCTCCTACCACGCCTCCTCTGGAGAGTTTCATCGACGAACAGCCCTTCATATAATCCTGTATTTAGCGCTATAGATATGCAATATGCAATATGCAATTGTACCGCCTTTCAAGAAATATCGAGAAAGGTCGCAAGCTGATGAATAAATGCTGAGGGAAGCCTAAGTGGAAGCACATGATTGATAGGTGGCAGCTGCTAAAGGGTCTTACCCATTTCTGCACAATGCGTATTTGGTCACGTGACTTATACGCTAAGGGTGATAAGATCGGCCAAATTCTGCAATTGCAGCCTAATGAAGCCAAACAGCGGTTTGGCCCACGAAGCATCAGAGAGTCTCAGCACGTGCAATAGCACCACAAGCAAGCCCCTCTCCCCGTTTGTTCAGGTATGACACGAGTATCTCTCGCTCTTCCTCCAATAGATGCAAACGCATTACTGCTCTTCTCAGATATACGGGGCCCAGCCACCGTACATCCTGCACAACTTCTCGTTAGAAGACGCCTCTTGAATGAGCACATCCACATGGCCGTGGATGTTCATGGGCAAGCCCTCCTTTTCGTCCACCAAGCCACGGATCTTCCTTCTGACCTTACTCAAATGCTGCTTGGGGTTGTGGTGCGTTTTCCAGTCAAGCAAGGGGTCGTAAAGAAGCGTCTCTAGAATGCTCATCAAAGGTGCTTCATTTTCGCGAAGAAGCGTACCTGTGACCTCACAGGTGATTCGGAAGGTGCCCTCTATTCCGCTGATTCCCATGGCGTCCACCATATTCTGGGTTAATCGGAAGGGCACGATTTCGGGCGTGGGCAAGGTCCTGCCCTTGTCAAACAAGCAGTCGAAATCTATGTGAAGAACTGATCCTGTGTTCTTGAAAAACAAGATGTTCTCGCAGTGCCTGTCTCCCAAGCCGATGATGTAGCCCACCATAGAGGTGACAGCAGAGGAGCGCGTGAAAGACGATCTCGCCAAATACCAGGACGTGGGATCAGAAAACTGGTCGATGAACCAGTTGTGCAAAACGGGCGGCACCTCCGTGCACATTCTATCAAAAAGCGCTAAAAGCTTCTTGGTGGACTCGGCACTCTCGTTCTTCGACTTGACCATCTGCTGGGCCTCGTCGAGCTTCCGGAAGAGTGTTTTGTCGTCCAGCGCCTCACCAAGCCGTTTACGCTGCTCGTTGACTATGCTCTTCATGGTAGCCACATCCAGCACAAACTCGATCACGCCCATGTTCTCAGCGAGCGGAATGACGGAGTAGTTGGCAATGGAAAGGTTCCTTTTTCGCGCCTCCGTGCTGGCAGACAAGATGCGGTTGATCATGGTGGTGAACTCGACCACCTTGGCGTCTTTCCTGGTGTCATCCTTCTTGACCAAAAGTCGGTACGGTCTGTTGTCTATGCCTCTGACAGTCAACTGGCGCGGCATTTGGAGAGAGTAGAAGATGTTTACGTTATCATCTACCCCATCAAACGTGATAGTGGAAGACTTCGGAAAGGCATTGCTGGCCTTGGCCAAGTGCTTGACTGCGGGGAGTCGGATTTCGAGGTTGGATCTAACGGGTATAACTAGAGCATCATTAGGCCCCGAAAGATTGCGAATACCAAAATCACTGCTCAAAGACATGCGTTTCACGGACTTCTTCAGAATCTTGTGGTTGGCCACAGTGATCAAGCTGGAAAACAACGCTTTTGCGTCCAAAATGCTCGCGGAAAGAGTAGCGCTCGAGGACTGCAAACCTCGCAAGATTCCAGACACCCGCTCGCGCCTCACCTTGTCGTTGGAGTTCAAGTGAGAGAGAATGTACCACAAGCTGTGCTTGGGATACGCCTCCACCAACTTGGTGATGATCTTATAAAGCATCTGGGCACTCGCGTCGTGGCCGTGGACGATTCTGGAAAGTAGTTGGGTGATAGAAGTGTACCACACGTAAATGGGAATCCCATCTAGCGACTTGGAAATGTCGCTGAGAACGTGGTTGAGCTTTCGTTCTGCGTCCACAGATTTCTTCTCCTTCACAGCAAAGTCCAACCAGACGGTGATGAGCTTGGGAAGGGCCTCAAAAATGTATGTGGGGCCCAAGGCGAGGGAGCGCAAGAAAAAGCGGATGATCTGCTGCTCGTAGAAGCCCTTGGGGTCCTCCTGCGATTCCTTGAGCTTGTTGTAGTACTTTCCGAGGTCATAGTAGGGCTTCTCCCACAAAACCTCCAATTTGTACGCCTTGGTGTATTCGCTTATGATGGTCGAGGCCGAGCTGTGATTGGATTCGTCGAGCCAGTTAGCGTACTGCAATTGCGCGTTTGCCTTCTGGTGGTCGTTTTTGAATTTATCGTCGCATACGATCTCGTGAAGCGTTTTTATCGCCTCTGTTTGCTTGGCTTGTGCCCAGAGAAGCTCAGCGTACTCAATGTTGGATTCCTGGTCATTCAAGACCATAGCCTTCATTATGCAGCGTGTGGAGACGTCGAGGCGCTCGTTTTTCCGGGCCAATTGCGAGCAGCTGAGGAGAATGTCGGAGATTTTGCCGTCGTTTTCTATAAGCTGATTCGCAACCCTGTGCATCGACAAAATGCGCCATTGCGAGTCAAAGCCCTGGTCCGCGTTTGCAAGCCTGTACTTGAGAATACTTTCGTGGTCCTTGTCAAAATCGTGCTTGTGCGCGGCGATTAATGAGACATCATACATGGCGTGAAGCTGGCCCATGAGCGCAGCGTTTCTAGAGAAAGAAGATGATATAGAGGCCACCAAAGAGGACCCGATCATCTTGTATGTTTCCTCCACATGCCGCAGATACTCGCCCATGTTCGCCTCGTGCAAGGAAACGAGTGACTCTGCAAATTTGTAGGTGATCAAATTATCTGTGTCCTGGGCCTTTCCCACGGAATTGGACACGAAGATCCACCGCTTTATCTGCTCGATGTCACCTGAGGAAACAGCAGCCTGAAGGCCCACCATCGACCACTCTATAGGTAGCGAGTCCATGTTTGCGAGGTTAATTTTGGCCGATAGAGAGGAGAGAACCTCGTCATATAGGGCGTGGTTTCCGAGTGACTTCAACATCTTGGTGTGGTTCTCGATTTTATCAGAGTTACTTCCACTTTCGCTCAACACCTGGAACGACTCCTGAGCAATAGACCAGTTCTCGTTGTACTGAAAGGTCACGAGTTTGTCAGCCAAGTTGTTTGTCGAGAACTTCTGTAAAATGCCGTCAAGAGCGTCAAAATCATTGATGTTGGAGTACATCGACTGGAGCGTCGTCACCACGCTCAAATTGTCGATTTTGTAGGTCTCATCCACGCGATCGTCTCGAAAGCACTTTTCAAGGTAGAGAATGGTTCTTTCATACGAGTCACATTCAGCAGATTTGAGCGCTATCAACTCCATCGGTATACTTTCTAGGAAGGCTACCACAAAACTGCGGTTTTTCTTGAGCCTTACTCCTTCGGCCTTTTTCAGATTGCTGTTGCTCAAGTGGTGCGTGGCCGCAGAAACCCACTCGTTGAAGTAGTCGAGAACCTCAAAAATAGACTGGTAGCATGATTTCAACTGCTCCACGCGGTCAGAAGACGTGGTAGTCGAGTCTAGGTGCAAAATCGAGAGGAACTCTGTCTTTATATCTGCCAACACGCTGGCGTCACCATTGATTATGTGGCTCAACGTGATGTACTTCAACAAGTACTGGCAAATGGATATGTCCTGGTCCCGCACCAACATGGAGCAGGTCTGAAAAATGATGTTTTTCGAGAGGTTCTTGTCATCTTTTTCAAATATGCTGAGATTGGGCCTCCTGAGGAGATTTGAAGTAAAGTCCACAAGCCATTTCTCGTGCTTCATGCCTACCTTGTAGTAAGGGTACTGAAGCGGCTCGTATCTGGGGTGCGGGGCCACGTACTTGGAGTTGAGCAACGGCGTCAAAGTGGACTTTGCGATATCGCTGAAGCTATTCCACACGTCTAGAAGAAAGTCCTGACTGGACGCGTCGAGAACCTTCACGTCCAAACGGAGCACCTGGAGGAATTTCTGCATGGAGTAGGCGGAGAAAAGCTGCTTTATGGGATCGTTGGAGGCCCAAAAGATCTTTATCACTCTTTTCTCCATGAAATGGCGGAGAAAATCGGCGTTCTCCTTGTAGTCCTTGAAGTCGTAGATAATGGTGATTTGCTTCTTGATGGTCTTGAAATTAAACTTATTGGCGTCCAAAGAGCCGATTATCGCTAGAGCCTTCGCGCAGCTCACAGCAACGGGGCTGTTGGTGTTTTTGAACGTTGCGGCTGTATCAAGAAGAGTCTTGATCAAATCAGAAATCTGGTGCTCGAGCAAGGGGTCCTTGAAATCCTCCTCCTGACACTCCTTCTGGTACTTTTCTGTGAAATTTATCAAATCGTCGAGAGCCTGCTGGACCACGTAGTTGTTATTGGTCTTCAATCGTCTGGAGAACTCGGGAAAGTAGCCGCTTTTCGTTTTTGGTCGAGTGACATTCCGAAAGCTGGAGTCAAACTGGTAATAGAGGTCAAGGTCCTTGATAAAAGGGACCGAGAAGTAGTATAACGAGTAGCTGTTGTACTTTTGTTTGAGCTCTCCAAATAGTTTCCTGAGAATGTCAACGGCTATTAGCTTAGACCGGTGCTCCAAGCGGGTGAACTTCTGAAAAATCAACGAAATTATGATATCGAACAAGGATACCAAGTGGTTAGTTTGCAAATTCTGTACCAACACGTTCCAGCACCGAATGGCAGAGAGCTCAAAATCGGGGTTTTCAAGTGTTGCCTGCAAACAGGTAGAAATTTGGCCCAATGCTGACGCTGCTGCATTGGTGTTCTTGCTGATGAGGTACTCGATGGCTCTCATCGAGCTCACTTTCTCTAAGTAGGGTTTGGATCCCTTTATGTGGTGCACATTCTCAGAGAAACGCTGCACTAGCTCCAAAACGTGCTCCCCGAGTAAGTACTCGATGTAGTCAAATTCACCACCTGCTTTGTCGTTGTTTTTGAGAAGGTTTAATTTAGAGATGTACTGCAAAGCGTTAGCAATTCGAGACTCGTTAGCGATGTTTCCCTTCTCGTCGACCAGGATCTGGAGGAGAACAAACCAGGTGACTTCACCCACACTCGTCAACAAATCTGCCATGGTAAGAGACCGGTATTCTGGACTTACTGCCCCTAGAACCTGGATGATGTGCCCTTCGTCGATGACGTTGTCTTTGCAGAGGTACGTGGCTATGATGCGCGGCAAGCTTTTCACTATGAGTTTCCACTTGGTCATGTTGCTGGCCTCAGCTATCTCTTGGATGAAGTCGTGCTTGTAGTATTGGAGGAACCGGGGCGTAGTGTATTCTCTGGTTCTGTTGAGGAAAAACTTCTTGGAGATTCCTAGCAATTCCGTGATCTTTTGGAGCATCCTCGGCTTTTTGACGATTCTCTCAGCTATGCTGGGTAAAAACGGAAAAAGAAGCTTGTAGGGAGTCAACGATTTCGCAGTCGCAATATATAACAAACTGGTGTAGGCAAGGTTGACGTGCTGGTCGTTGGACTCTCCAAAGAGATCAACTAGTTTAATCACCAAAACACAGAGCCACTCGCCCTCGCTGATGACGGCCATTTCGCTGAGTGCCTTCATAGTCGACTCTGCCAAATACACCTTTCCGCCGTCGCTATCGAGCCTGATTTGCGACAAGTGCAGAAAAATGAGTCTGAAGTTGGCGTCCAAATCGTCACCTTTGGGCTGAAGTAAATATAAAGGCAAGGTTCTAGCAGCCAAGAGCCTAACCTCCCTGTTCTTGCTGGATCTGATGCATTCCATGACGAAAAGGAAGCTTTTGTCAGCTTCCAAAGTTCCCATGGGAGGTTTGAAGTGAGTGAGGATCTTGAACAAAGTTAGAAGAACGTTGGTACTCAAGAGAGGATCCAGAACAACGCTATTTCGTCTCGTATCGAGGAAGTACGAGCAAATGAGGTCATTATAAAGAATACCGGTCTCCTGAAACTCCGAAACAGACTTTCTCAGCTCCAAGTTTACGTGGTCCCTATCAGACGAGTTCTCTGTGCATCTGGAGCACTCCTCCATTTCGAAATCGTACTCCTCGTGAAGAAGACAGGGAAAATGGCCCAATGCGGTGATGAATGTATAGAGGGTAGTACGGCTGTTCAACACGTTGAGATCAGAGCTTTTGCGATCGTATCCCACGATGTTTTTAGCATAAGCTATCCAGTGAGACAAGTCAAAGGACGTGTTTTCGGGTCCGTCGTGCTTCTTATTGTGGGACTCGAAGAAGCCGAATCTGAATTTTGGTTCTAGGTCGAAACCAAGCAAATCCGAAGTAAGCACGTAGTTATTTTTCTGATGCTTTAGCAAACAGGACATGTAGAAGTCCAACTCCTCGTCCTCAAAAGGCGTGATTATGAACTGGTTGTGGCTGGTGGTCTGGTATTTGGACACCACTGACAGTACCCCCAAAGCCAAGTTGTACTGGTAGAAGAGCAAATGAAGGGTCTTTTTCACAAACGGCGGTAGGTCTGTGGTGCTATCAGTCGCCGTATAGGAGAGCACGTTGAAGTTTAAATACGAGAAGAGACTGGTCAAGAGGCCCTTTTCGTGACAGAAAATGAAGAGCCTGAGAAGCGCGTAGCTCATGGATCTATCCACCTTCTTTAGTAGTGGCCTGTTTGAGGCTGACTCCTCGAAAGCCTTCAAAAACTCAGAGATCCAGGTCAAGACAAGCGCGATGCTGGCCCAGTTGGAGGCCTCGTCTAGTAGAATATTATTCGTCTGGTTTAAAACCAAAACCGACATAAGCTCGTCTACTAGCCGGCTTTTGGCATCTGCGGAAGGCGTGCTGATGGACTTTACGACGAACCAAAGTTTTCGGGCAAAGTGCTCGAGCTTCAACTGTAGCGGCACAATGTTGAGAAGCAACTTGTTGGAGATATCGTAGTCGTTGATTATGGAGAAAAGATGCACAGTGGAAGCCATTTTGGGCCCAAAATAGGTGGTGAAGGTGTCAGGGTTGTTAGCGACGGATATGTTGGCAAGAAGTTCGTTCAAGCTGCGGTCCACAACACCCACAAGCTTCAACTTGATTGCATTCTTATGCTTGAAGCTGTGGAGGTGCACGGAGATGATATTGATCACATCAATGATAAAGCTTTTGAGCGCATTGGTGACTCTGTGCTTGGC
This sequence comes from Wilhelminamyces tanticharoeniae, assembly GCA_030558325.1. Classification (NCBI taxonomy): domain Eukaryota; kingdom Fungi; phylum Ascomycota; class Pichiomycetes; order Serinales; family Metschnikowiaceae; genus Wilhelminamyces; species Wilhelminamyces tanticharoeniae. The sequence goes on along the minus strand of JAJMSI010000018.1, from coordinate 241,920 downwards.
GGAAAAGCGCGGGAGCCACGCGAGAGCGAAGGCAATAACCCACTCATACACGATCCGGGAGTTGTCCCCAAGTCCAGACGCGACCTTTGAGGGCAAAACCAGCCGGATTTCAGCCTCCGTGAGCTCGATATTGAGCACATACTTTCTTTTAGAAAGCACTAGCACGATGGTAGTGAGCAACCTATCCAAAACGGCCTCCTCGTCGTCCGTGGCATTTGTGTTGGCTTCGAGAGAAGCTAGTCTGGCGTTTGTGAAACTGAAAAGGTACAACGTGAGCTTCTTGAAGTCGGTATCATCGTCGAGAGAGATGTTCTTGTGGATGTCATCTAGAAAGAGGCCCAACTCAGCGGAGCTGATCTGCAGAGGGGCGGAGGCTGACATGTATTTGTCATGAACAAATGAGCGAAAACGGGGAGATATGTGGATTAAGGGAGATATGAGTGGGGTCGTAAATGTGGTGGATCTGAGAACGCGTGTAGTGGATACTGCAAAATGTGGGTGCGAGAACGAGAAGAGGGTGCCTAAACCACTGGCAATCTAGAGCAGGAAACACTGTTATTGGGTGGTTGAAGGGTATTTACGTATCCTACTAGAATCTATTGGGGTCCTATAGCTTTGCTAATGGTGTGCTTTTGAGGTGATATAATCGCACTTGATGCTATAATCATACTAGGTGCTATAATCGCACTTGATGCTATAATTGCAATTGAGGTGGTATAAGGGGCTTGCCTGTACGACAGATCACTCGGATTCAGTTCGGTTGTTATCAATAAATTGGCATTACGTGTCACTGAAAGAAAGTTTAATGCACTATTGAGGCTGCTTGGAAGTACTGCTAGCACACGATTGAAGACTAATTGGCTAGTTTTAGGCACCATAAAGACGCCATGACACTACTAAAGCAAAATTAAGCACCGTAGGCCTTATCACTAATACTTCCCACCGCTTCCCGCCCAAGCGTCTTTTACTTCTTTGCCCGTCTACACCCTCTCGTAAAGATGCTATTACACCATATACATGCTATGCACAAGACGGCTTTTGCCGCGACAATTAAGGCCCAGGGCCAGAACAGAAAACAACGCCGCTAGGGCGCCTGCTAGAGTACAGGTTATGACTTACTGGCCATAGTTGATGGCCCGCTTGAAAAGAAGAATGTGCGGCTCGGGAGCGTGTGTCTCGTAATGGGCCCATCCCAAGGACTGGGTGATTCCCAACCCACGCCACTCTTCCTCCATCAAGATGCGCAACGTACCCGTTTCAGGATTGAAATAGTCCTGTGGAATGGCCTTCAACATATTTTTGGGCAACATCACGTGCCTGTATTCGTTGGCGTCATCGCTGTACCGTGGACTGTAGTGGATCATGTCCTGGAATTCGAGGATTTTGGCCCGCTCGCTGTCCGAGAGGTATCTGGGTTTGCTCATGGTGCTGGCTGTGTTAAGCTGTGTTTTCAGGGGTCTTCTGCGGTGTTTGTCGCGTCTGGTAACTCTATTTTGTTGGAGACTCTATGTGGCTCTAGAAACCCCGGAAGTGTTGGTTTGGGGCTCAATGGGACCTCAAGATTGCTTCCACCGGCAGGAAAGTAGCAGCCCAGTAATTGTGGGTTCCGAAAACGCGTAAAGTGCTTTAAAAGTGTCCTAAATAAAGTTAGTGGTGTTATCATCTGAGGAAAAATCCTCGAAAATTGTATCCGGTCGTGTACGAACCAAAACACCTTGATTTTTACGCCTTTGGGCTTTCAACCCATCTACAGCTGGCCCAATTAGGCCCTTTTTTTGCCAATGGACGCTGCCGTCGGCTGCATAATTACGTCTTTGGATGACTCCAAAGCTGTGCTATGCTTTCGGGCTGCTCGGGGTTGTCCGAAAACGGAAATACCTGTGCTTATCCCCGGAGACGCGTTCTTCGCCGATTTAGCAGCAATATTGCAGCCTATAGAGGCGCACCATATTTACCTTCTGGTCCCAAACCCGCATCTTATTATTCGTGAAGGTTTCAAGGAAAGACTACACCAGGTTCTCTTTTCGAAAATCGAAAAAGCCACGCTAATAGTGCCCCTAATCGACGATATTACTTTCTGGGAGGCATTGAGAGGCCTAAGATCTGCCAAAATCGGCATATGCTTATTTCTCAGCAGAATTCAGAAAGAGGGCTCGGTAACCGTGAATGTCGCATTCTACAAGACTCTTAACATAGACGCAGTGTTTCTTGCCGAGTCAGTATTCGAAAACGGGCTTGTCGGATTAGGGCGCTCTTACGAGGACCAGCTATCACAGCTACTTGAGGCTAAAAAAATGCCTTACGTCGTCGTTAATGATGGAAGCCAGTTTGGAGAAAGGCTCCATTATATACATTCTCTCGTCAAGAGAGTAAGAAAACAGCTCCGATTCTGCGACATCTTCATCGAACCTTTGCAGCCATTACGTGATAACCTCGGTCTTGGTGTATACGAGATATTCGAACAGGACACAACAAAATATGCCCAGTACGGAAACGCTCTTCAACTAGCAGTTGAAGACCTCCTGGCGAGAAACAGGGCCATCGATATCCTAGTGGTTGGCCCAGGAAGAGGGCCCCTAATCGCGTTGGCTCGGAGTGCGTGTTTGGAGGTTGGTACTGAGTACACCATAACAGCTGTCGAGAAGAACCCAGAATGCATTGGGTTGTTGCAACAGCAAAACTCGAAAAACTGGAGCGGAGAAGTCGCCATTATTCAGGCCGACATCCGCGAGCTTGAGAACACCCATTACGACCTTGTGGTATCTGAGTTATTGGGGTCTTTCGGGTGCAATGAACTTTGTCCGGAGATCCTCGAGCTGTTTGTGCGTGAAGACGTTGTTATGATACCCCAGAGATATTCGAGCTTCTTGGAGCCCATATACTCCCCTTTGATAGACGAACTTCCCCAGGAGAAACTTCAACAGCCGTTCTTGATAAACCTATCATCCTTCTATTCTACAGCAAAGCCAGTAAAGGTTTTTGACTTTGAGCATCCTAGCAGTATCGGCTCTTCTAGAGAAGTCAGTCTTGAATTCGAAAGCATAGCCACTATCAATGCCTTGCAGGGATACTTCACGGCTGACCTTTATGGACACTTCCAGATAGGTACTTTACCCGGTCTTTCGGAAGACGAACACTGTGGAAAGTCGTGGTACCCGATCATATTCCCTATCGTGCCAATAAAAGGGACAATAAGGGTGGTTTTCAAGCGGATCGTGAGTGATAAAAGAGTTTGGTACGAGTGGAGTGTCAATGAGACCAAGTTCAATGAGGATGGTTGGAGATGTGCGATGGAACGGTAGAATCCTCACGATACACCGAAGTGCTGTTTAAGACTCGAAACCAACATAGTTATCGCGTGGCAGTGGGGTAGTAAACGCCAACGTTCTTCAGTCATACCAGCTAAGCAGAGGCCGTCTCCAGGGTGTAAATAGATGCTTTCTCGAGCATAACTGAAAAGTGCTGTAGGAGAACACACATTCACAATATAGGTCCGCATTTCCTCTAATATGAAAGCGCCGGTCTTTTTGGCACCTTCTTCTCGACTTCAGAGTTCTTTGCTTCCTTATTTTTTCCTTCGCCTCTCGAGCTTCTGTGGTGACTTCTGCTTCTGTGTCCATCTTTGCCGCTTCTATGCTCAGACTTTGTTACCCTTCCGTCCTTGTCACGATGACTGGAGCGTTCGCTACGACCGGAATCCCTGCTTCTTCTGCTCGAGTGGGGCCTTCTTTCCTCGGGTCTGGAATTCCGAAGACGCTCGTTTTTGATCTTAAGCAAGGGGTCGTCGGCGTAGTTATTCTCCACTCCACCTTTTCCCACGCTGGTGATTGCCTCCAAACGGCCTTTTGACGCCTCCCGGGCATTTACAAACAGACTGCCACTGAGCATATCTTCCACCTTTCTCTTGTTCAAAAGGGAACTGTCTTCTCCGTCAAACTCGCGAAACCCGCTCTCGTTAAGAGTGGGCTCCTTTTTGGCACCGCTGTCGTCGTACATCCATCCCATTTTGCTCAACTGCAACTTCTTGTCCGCAGGCACATTTTCGAGGTCGTCGCCATACTGTAGTTTTAGGTAGTTGAGCTGCTCACGCTCCTCCTCTATTTCTTTGGACCGATTTTTGATGGCCTGGTGTTCTTTGAGGGCATCCTGTTCCTGCTTCCAGAGCTTTTTCTGGTTCTTTATCAAGCCCGGGTTCCAGGACTTCTTTAGGTTCAAGTCGCCCGGCATTGTGTGGAGAAGGCTAATCTAGAAGATGCGTAAAAAAGAGATGGGATGAAGTACGAAATAAAATAAATGCAGAACAGAAGAGCGGAAAAATCAGTATGGAAGTTCAAGAGCAGCTGGAGTGTAGTGCTGAAGAGTCTCTCCTTGTGTGCATCGGCATGTTAAGCAAAGGCCATTGCCCGCTCGCTTTATTTCTGTTACTTACTCCCCGACTAGTTCCATCGTCCCCAATTTACCCCAATATTGACTACAACAGGGCGAGGCTCGTCAGAAATGCTTCTAACCTTCTCTCGTCTCAGATTCCATAACTTAAAGTTGCCCTATACCGTGCGACGTACCTAAATACCCAAACAGAGGAGACCCCATCAGCCCTTTGGTCCCTCCGCACACGCAGGGAACAGCCACACATCTAGAAACCGTGGATCTTGATGTTCTTCTTGGCCAACTGCAACTGCGTAGTCAAGAACTCGCTCACCTTGACTCTCTGGTCGCCCTGCAACTGAATGATCTCTCCCATGTCGTCGTCCTTGACAATGTTGCCGTTGCAGGCGAAGTCCTTCTTGATCACCTTCAAAATCTTCTTCATGTCGTATTCCTTGGGCAAGCCCTGAACCGTGGTCAAAGTCTTACGTCCATTACGCTGCTGGATACGAATGTGGATGTAGTTGGTCGGCTGGGCTTCGGAGTCACCAGTGTCGGCGAAAGGGTCTGCTGTTAGTGCTGGTTCTTGGGAGAACGAGGATTTGGCGTGGGTACTTACCAAAAGCAGTTAAATTTTGGATTGTGGACATATAAATGTGGAGAAACTCGGGATATCCTAGTTACGCGGTGTGGTGGGTGAGTTGCCGCTCAAAATGCCCTTAAGTCGCCAGAGCAAATTTCTTTTGGCGTGCGCGCACCGTAAGTCCCGTGATCGCGCACGTGATAGGCCATCACGTGACCCTGAAATGCATGTGATAGCGCCTATACCGTCTGTTGGGAGTGGGGTGGCGGCGGCACGAAGGAAAAAAAAACTTGAAAAGTTGTCTCTGGCCCCATCCTCACAGCCAGCAACCCCAGGTCCAATTTGCAGACTAGTCTGGTGCTTTGCGCGGTGCTCCTCCACACAGGCCTTTTTTGCCAGGTTTTTTCACCAATACTTCCCAGCCATTCTAGCACCGTTTCCCCAGCCCCTCAGCTGGCCAAGCACCGTCTCCGTTAGCACCATCTTCCCGCTATCATTCCGCGCTTAGCCCATCAGTAGCCCCGAACAGGACCGCTATCACAATTGCAATGCCGGCTTCCGTAGAGAAGGGTGCCGCGCCCCCCGCCACCACCAAGGCCAACAAACCCTCTACAAACCCGCCCAAGGCTGCGGTCGTGGTCAATGAGAAGGAGAAAAAGAAGCAGGCGTTTGTCACCCGCACCATATGGACTTTTGTGATGATCTCGCTCTTCCTTGTGGTGGTGTTTGGTGGCCACACCCCGTTGATCTGCACTGTGTTTGTCTTCCAAACGCTTACCTTCAGAGAGATCATTTCGTTGACGTCCGAGCCCGCGCGTGACAAGAAGTTGCCCTATAACAAGTCGTTGAACTGGTACTTTCTCTTTGCCACGGTCTACTATTTGGATGGCGAGAGCTTCTTCAACTTCTTCCGCGAGCAGATCTTCTCGAACAAATTCTTGTCCATCTTGGCCATCAACCACAAGTTCATCTCGTACACGTTTTACATCGCGGGCTTCGTGTTCTTCGTGTGGACTTTGAAGAAGGGCTACTACAAGTTCCAGTTCGCGCAGTTGTGCATCACCCACATGACCTTGTTGCTTGTGGTGTTCCAGAGCCACTTGATCATCGACAACACGTTGAACGGCATCTTCTGGTTGGTGTTACCCAGCTCGCTCGTGATTGTCAACGACATTTTCGCCTACATCTGCGGCATCACCTTTGGAAAGACTCAGTTGATCGAGATCTCGCCCAAGAAGACGGTGGAGGGCTTCGTAGGCGCGTGGATATGTACCTCCATCGCCGCCGTTCTCGTGTCCTTTTTCTTGTCCAAATCTGACTTTATGATCTGCCCCGCCGTCAACTTGAGCACCACCATTTTTGACTTTCCCCACTGCGACCCCAACCCCGTGTTCATCCCTCAGTTCTACCAGTTGCCGCCCAATTTGGCAGCTTCACTTGGCATGTCCATCGTGACCTTCAGACCGGTTTACTTCCACGCTGCCATCATTGCCACTTTTGCCTCGTTGATCGCGCCTTTCGGCGGCTTCTTCGCCAGTGGCTTGAAGAGAGCCTTCGGCATCAAGGACTTCGGCGACACCATCCCCGGCCACGGAGGCGTCACGGACAGATTCGACTGCCAGTTCTTGATGGGCTCCTTCAGCTACTTGTATTACCAGTCATTTATCTCCAACAGCAACATGAACATCGGCAACATCTTGCAAATCGCCATCATCAACTTGACGATGCCGCAGATCTTGCAATTGGCCAAGGCGCTTTTGAAGTACTTGCACAACAGCGGTGTGGTCACCACCGAAAACTTGAATAAGGTGTTTGACATTTTGGACCAGTCAGCATTCTAGATGATCTGTTGAGCAGAGCTTATCTCCTCCTGCGCCATACTATACATACTATCATACACTCATCTTTCTGTCTGTGAGGGAACACATAATTGACGACCAGCGAACTCTTTCTTTCCGTTACAGTATAGCAATGTACAACTAGTGAAACTGCCCTGATCTGCCAGGTACCTGGTTCTATGATATCACGGCACTGAAACGACCAGCGAATAACCCACTACAGCCCTTTTATGTAGTCATGTATCGAAGCCCAACTCTTGCTTGAAAGCGAAATCACTCTTGTTCACAAGCGAGCGACTCCCGCTTGTGTCGCTCGCCCCGTTGTCACCGCCGCCCGCCAATTTCTGCAGCCAGAATCGGTATAGCTCATGCTGGCACAAGGGCCCAAAATGGTATGGCCTGCATATAGTGACGACGGTTATCCGCGCCTCCCCGCCCAAAACGGCCGTTTCCTGCACCAAAACGGCAAGCGGTTTTTCGCAGCTGGCGGTTGTGTCCCAAATAGGCAACCGTTCAGCATTTCGCAGCCCGTCGCTTGGCCCCACACCGCTCTAAAAGCCAGCCAGTTTTAGCCAGCGGTAGCTGCAGAGGCGCTATAAATCATCCCTATGCCCAGTTAATCGGGCTCTCCACCAGCGCTATTCCCACACTCTTTTGCAACGTTGACCTTCACTCTTTTGGCCCCGTGCACCCCACAGAATAGTTGTTCGTCGCCACTCCTTGCTTGAACACTGAAAATTCCCTTTGAAACACCACTGACAAGGCATAATGATCAACGTTGTTGCTCTCTTGTTGCTTATCCAGGCCATCTGTGCCTTCCCGCTTCCCGCATTTATAACCAGGTACCACACTGCAGATGCGGTGACTACCACCCAGACATACACAACCGGCTACACCACAATTCGCTTACCACCTGTGGAGATTTTCATCTCCAACGGTGCGACTTACACATTCACATTGACGGACCAGGCTGCTGCTAGTCCCACCACCATCACGTCTATCCACAACGATGACACTAACCCTGACGCTGCACCCACTGAGACTGCGAATGCTCCTTCTCCCCAGCCCACCACAGCCACTACTCAGAAGAACCAGCCGGCTCCTCAGCAGAATACTCCCACTCAGCAGACGACTCAGAATGCGCCTGCTCCTCGGCCAACGACTCCCACTACTCAGACGACTCAGGCACAAACCACCCAGACGTCCCCTGCTCAGCAGCAGACGACTCAGCAGACGACTCAGCAGACGACTCAACAGACGACTCAGCAAACTACTCAGCAAACTACTCAGCAGCCCCAGGAGACCACATCCACTTCTGCCCCCAACTCACCTGCCTCCTCTGGCTCTGGGTCCATTTCTGCCCCCTCCGCTATTGTCTACTCGCCTTACAACAGCGACGGCTCGTGCAAGGACGACAACTCTATCGGAAACGACTTGCAGGCCATTGCTAGCAAGGGCATCAAGAAGATCAGAACCTACGGAACCGACTGTCTTACGCTCTCCTCTGTTTTGCCCAGATCTGCCAAGTTGGGAATCACTGTGAACCAGGGCCTTTGGATTGATCAATCTGGCATTGACTCGGTCGACAGCTCGGTGTCTGCCCTTCTCGACTACGGCCAGCAGAACGGCTGGGATGTCTTTGACTTCATCACCATCGGAAATGAGTCCATCAACGACAAATTTGTCTCCGTGCTGGACTTGATCAACAAGATCCAGTCCGTCAAGCGGCAGCTTCAAAGCAAGGGTTACAACGGAAAGGTGGCCACGTCCGAGCCCCCCATCTCGTTCATTAACAACCCTTCCTTGTGTACCAGCTCAGCCCTTGACATTGTGGGTATCAACCCCCACGCCTACTTCAATACCAACTTATTTGCTGACCAGGCCGGTGGCTTCGTGGCGTCCCAGCAGAAACTCGTTGAGGGCGTCTGCGGAAACAAGCCCGTTGTCATCACTGAGACCGGCTACCCTTCGCAGGGAGACACCAATGGAAACAACACGCCTTCTCTTGCCAACCAGCAGGCGGCGCTTCAGTCTATCATTGAGAGCACAGGTGGTGAGGTCACCATTTTGACAGCTTTCGACGACTTCTGGAAGCATCCTGGCCCTTACGGAATCGAGCAGTACTTCGGTGCCCTTCTGTTGTTCCAGTAAGTGGACCGGCCTCTCTGTACAGTAAATATGTAATAATACCTTAGAAAGAGATAATTATAGAAAACGGAGTTGCAGTGGTCTTGCTATTAATACTTGGTGCAATTTTCATAAATTTAGCAGCGATTTCATGAAAATCTAAAAAAAGTGTCTCGAAATGGGGAATGTCCATAAGCGCCTAAGAAAAGCTACAAACACCAGAATGACCCTAATTTCAACACGTTTGTGGTCCTATGTGAGCAGCTTCATAAGACATGGAACAACAGAAGTAGAAGCCACAGAGCGTACACAGCACTAGATGACTATAGCAATTGAAATTGCGGGATAGGGAGATACCCCCGAAATACGCACCTATGATAGCGTCATTTCTGATAAAGACCTAGGTGCGAAGTCCGCTCGATGTAATTTCTCTACGAATAGCAGTCCAACGTCGCAAAAAAGGCAGATACGAGATCTTTTGAGCCCACGAACAATACTCCTCAGGACCTTAATAAGGTCTGTTCGAAGCCCCCGCCATAAACCTGCACACACAGAGTACAGCGAAGTGCACAGCTTTGCCACTACAGCTAGGGAACGAAAGTAGATGTGTAATCACAATTAGAGCGAACGACAATTCTTTGAAAAGACCCGCTTATTTACAAAAGGAGTAGACATGCCACTCATTATATTAAGCAAAGCACTAGTTAAGCGCTTACCACTTGGAAGGACCGAAGGTCTTGCCAGAAGGCAACAAAACTCTGATGGCTTCGTTGTTGTACTCCAAGGTGTTGATAACATCGTTACCCCACCAGGAGGGGAAGTCGGTGTTGGTAATGGACAACCCCAAGAAGATGATCAACGCACTCCAAGCCAAACCGATGTCAAGACCAGCGGACAAGGAGTAGTTGTACTTGGCCCACCAGTGGAACCACTTTCTCTTGACAAACCATCCAAAGAACAAACCAATGGTGCAGTACATGGAGTAGATGAATGGGGTGGCAGGAGGAATGTAACCGGTTCCGGAGAAGAACACGGGCCAGTTCAACCATTTGATAGGCGAGTTGGGCCACTTCTTCAAGACCAACCAGTTGATAACAGGAAGAGCGGCACCAAGGATGAAGAAGAACAACAATCCGTAGTAAATCTGGCCGTGAGAGAACTGTCTCTGGGGGCCAATGACACCCCAAATGATGGATGCGTTAAAGAACACTCTACCGTTGGGACAGTTGTAGTGGGACTTCTGGTCAGGGGCACAGATGTTGTCAATGGCGCCGTAGGCCCATCTCAAGATACCAATCTGGACAATACTACCCCAGATGGTGGCGACGAACTGCGCACTGAACAAAAGACGAGGAGCCACCTTCATGTAGTGACCCAACTTCATGTCCTGGGAGAAAGTAACAGCCTGGTTGTTGGTGATGTAACCGTAGGTCTTGAAGAACATCATGGCCAAGGGCTTACCGGGAAGCATGTAACCGATGATGAACTCAGTCACAACGTTCAAGCCGACAGCGATGTTGGTCAAGGCGTAAATGATACCAACGGGAATCAAGAAGACGAAGGCGATCAACAAGGCAACGAACAACGACCAGACAGGCATCTCAGTGGGCCAGGCTCTGATGGTAGCAATACTCATACCCAAAGAAACAAGGAAAACCAAGGCGTACCACCACTCAGGAACGTTCTTGTAGTTAGCTCTCATCAAGCGGTAGTGGACGTCAGGCTTCTCCTTGAGCTTGAACTGGTTAACGAGGTCCTTACCGTGGAACAAGCAAGTGTGCATCAAAGTGGCAATCATAGAGGCAAATGACAAACCGTAAGAGATGGCGAAGGTGGTGGACAAGAAAAGAGGAGAGTAGGCCTCGTAAGCCTCTTTGTCGAAAGTCAAGGTCTTAGCATTGATAATCTTAGACACCTGGTAGGAGTTACCGGTATTGTCGAAAGAGCCAGACGAAGAAATGGGCAAGTACTGCGAGTACCAGGTGTTGGAGTAGTGGATAGCAGGCACCACAATCCAGAAAATGAGGACAGTGGAGAGGGCAATGGTGGCAATGGTTCCGGCAGGAGGAATCAAAGGCGAGCCAATGTAGCCAGCAACCTGGTTCCAGTCAAGACTGAAAGACGGGAACAAGCCGAGACCGGTGGAAGCACCGAAAATCTGGTTGACAATGACGTTGTTAGGGGCAATCCAGGTGGGCCAAGCGAAGTACGACAACGCCTGGAAAATGTAACCAGGGAAGAAGTACCAGAAGAAGGCGCAGATGAAGACGGTGAGGAAGAATTTCAATCTAGAGATCTTCCAGCCGTTAGCAGGGTGGTTCTCGTTGACGTGCATGTTGGTCAAGAAAGTGGCGGTAACCAAGTTAGCAGGCCAGATGGCAGCGGGCGAGTCCACCAAGAACTTTCTCGCCAAACCAGCCATGGAGAAACCGATGACCTGGGTGGAGATGGTAGCACAGATGGCGAAACCAACACCGAAGTCCGAGTTGTAGAAGCGGTTCTGAGCAAGAAGAATGCTGGTGGAGTAAGCAGCACCACCACCGAACGAGGACGAGCCCATGGCGGTGATAACAGCGTGCTCCTTCACGTTGAAAGGACTAGGGTTGAGGGGGATACCGAAAATCTTGACGTTGGGAATACAGATGTCCCAAGCACGTCCCAAGGGCCACGCCAAGATGGAGGTGACGTAGGTGGTGATGGTGATAGAGGGCGAGTGGAACGAGAAAAGCAAGTTCATACCGCAACCGACGGTGGTCAAGATAATACCAATGACCCACATTCTGACGGTGTTCTGGGGAAGAGTGGGGTCATCGTAAGAAGGAACGGAGGCTCTCACCTCAGGGTAGGGAGAGTCGTCCTCGACGTGAATACCAGCGTAATCATCGGCGAGGATCTCCTGGTCGATGTGCGAGGTGACGGGGTCGAATTCCTGAGACTTGGAAACGTGCAACGCGAGGTTGTCGTGGGAGCCGTTCTCGAAGTCAACGGGCTTCTCCACCACCTCCTCGGTCTGGTCCTTGCTCAAGGCAGCTCTGATTTTCTCCATTTTGCAGCCCTTCGGAAAGTGGAAGCCGCAGGCCCAGGGAAAGTTCCCCGGTATTTATTTGGTGACGACGCGGAGACCGCCCCGATTGTGGCCTCGATAAGTTGCATGTCAGATATGCCGAATGCGGTAACCCCACTATCAGGCGTCGTATGTGGGCGGGATATCTTCAGGCGCGGCCCTAAACGGGATACCAATGCCGTGCTGGTGGCGGGCCCTCTAGCCGCCAAGCGCCGCCAATCCCGCCGAAAGGCCGTGTGGGGCGCACCGGCCCGGTGTTTCATTGGCGGCCCGCCTACGGGCCCCGCTGATGCGCCTCCGCACGGCCCTATAGGAAGCGCGGAATTGGCAACCCGGAAAAAATAGAAACTAGCGTGCGAAAAATACTGTCACGCCTGCACAGACGCCAATTGACGGCCACTTTCCTGCACTTTCTGCAGCTCCGTGCGTCTGCACGGCTCGGTGCCGTGCTCCGGGTGTACGGGTGTGGTATTGGAAGCGTGTTGGGCCCTTGGCACCTAGCCACAGTTAAGGCGTGCTTCGAAAGGGCGATGTGCACCTCCTGGCACACCGCACCTCGCTGCGACAACAAACATCACGCCCAGTGGTCTATTGTGGCAGCGCGGTCTTATTCCCACGTGAAATTGGGCTTAGCTGCAAGGCATTCTTCTTGTGGCGTGCGCCCACCACAGCTTTATGCGCGCGCCAAGCGAGCCGCAGAGGCTCGTATTTAGGCTCTCCACACAGTCATGCGAAGCTTTGGAGGAAGGCTGCCACTTCGGCAGCGAAAGCCTCACCGAAAGCCGGCCTACATCTCGAGGCTTTGCCTTATCCGGCACGGCTATCGGGTGCTTATCCTGTTGTTGGTTGCTGGGCGCTAGCCGCGAGAATGGGAGTAAATTTGGTTCGAGACGCCGTTGCGACGGAATGTCATGCCAGAAATAGCCCGTAGAACAGCTGAAATAGCCTCAACGTCTGCAAAGTACGGCGCTGTTCAGCCGCCCAGGCTCTCGCACTTCGAAATACGATATAGCCAATATTGGTCCGTCCTGCATCCGAAGCGGTCCTCACGTCCACCGTAGGCTTGCTGCGCCCTGGGAAAGATGGCCGCCTGCCTGAACGCGGGTAAGAGCCGTGCAAGGCACAGCAGGCGCCCCCTCATCTGGAAAGTGCTTCATGAGGAGTGGAACACCTCGATTTGAGCATGACAAACAGAAGCCTGCGAAGCCCGACGCCGATCGTCTAGCCGAAACCGTAAGGTCTAAGGCATTAGCTTGCGAGCTTACCCAGAATAATATCGCTACAGCCTCGGCTGCAGCGATCTAAGCCACCGCTTTCATCGGTGATATTCCTTGCAACGCCATAGTGCTCCCATCGCCCTAAATCTCGCCCAGCAAGAACCCCCGTATATCCGCCAAACACAATTCCAGATCTCTGGAAGGTTCCCACTCATGTAGCCCAGCGCCAGAGCACACGTGCTACGGCAGCACTGCGGCCGTGTGCCAAAGCCCCATAATACCAGCACCCAAGCCTGCTTTCACTAAGTCCGTGCTGGGACATGAATTTGTTTCTTGGTACGGTCTGTGCAGAGCCACACCCACTGAAGCACCTATTATGGCCTCGGTCCCCTTTGCCTCCTATCTCCGAAAGAATAGATCGCCTTGGGCTTGTTCTTGCAGATGATTGCCACGGCGAACTCCACAAGGTCCGCGTTAGGCTCGCCTTACGACCTCTTATCTCTTGCACTGCTGTTCCATCTGCAGTTCCAGATATGCGGCTACCCCCTTCGGAAAAAAACGGAATTTTGTTATCTCTGATGGACTACAAGGTGTGTTATATTCGGCGCTCCGGGCTTCTTTTCCGGGGTTCAGCCGGTGTTTTCGACCTGTCCTCCGCCCACATTATTCTCTCTGTAGTCCAGCCCGTGGCACCAATGTTTGGCATTCCGTCGCACAGTGCCGAGCTTCCATGAAATTGGACCCTATTGTTCTGCATCTATTGAACTACCCAAACTAAATAAAGCATTGTTCGTAGCCCGTATGCCATTGTAATCGCGTCGTATTCACGATTCCAAAGTGGTCATTTAGGCGGCACCTCCTCCCTATCGGAGATGTGAATCAGATTGTCTTTTTGAAAGGCCGATGATCGCATTTGCAAGGGCAACAGCCGCATTTTTGAATATCAGTGTTTTGCTGTCGAAATGAGTCCCTTTGGCCACTCTTAAGGCCTTTCAATTGCTCTAGCTTATAGGCTGGGCATAGGCACATACTCCCTGCTTTCTTATCCTCTATCTCAAAATACACTTTCAGTGCCCATGCACCAGCTGATGCGATTATAACTCGCATTGAAGAGTTTACAAAGTGTTACTCCTCCTGGCACTTAACCCACCAGAATATGCCAATACAGTCTGCTTGCCGTGTAACGGGCCCTCCAAGCGCATTCGAAAGGATAATGCGCAGCCAACCACTCTCTGTGGGGTGCCAGGGACGGACGGGGAAAAACTCACAATTCACACCCAATAGGTCAGATGCTCCCTGCAATTTCTTCATGGTCGACATGGTAGATGTCTCCTTCCAGTGTTTGACGTCCATATCCTTCCTTTCAGTTTGAGCAGCGTCGATGTGCACGAAAATGGGTGCTTGACTGGGATTAAATGCGCTTCAGTAAGGTGAGAATAGCCCGATGGCAAATACGGTAGCACTTATTCGATCAAAAAAAAAGATGCTCTTTCCTGTGGTACATCAGGTCTTCCCTTTAAGTGCCCAACCTTTAAGGGGTTATCGAATTTGGATATGGCCTCGTGAAAGGAACTACGCATAGTCATTTTCGGGGATGTGGAACTCCAGGCTTGCCAGTTGTGTAAAATCGTGAAGCAATTGCAGAAAGCATCCAAAAGTTTCACTCATATGCAATTCTAAATAGGGTTTTGAAGGCGCTAAGGATCTCGAATCGCCGAAGTTGCTTGACACGATGTTGGTGGTACAATAATGATGCGTTAGTTGGTGTTGGTAGGTGCCAACGTGAAGGAGGATATCGAACACATCTAGTGAACGAATCATAACGAGAGGTACAAATGAAACCTATGGTGATGTTGGACGTCACCCTCAACATCAAGTTATGGTGCCCTAAAATGGTTTGTCAATAGAAATTCGATATATCTTTCGCAGCCACTCTCAAAATCATCGGGCCAAAAATACTATTAACTCCCCACATACGAGCTTTCCGCCACTATAAATCCTTCACAACTCGCCAGCCAGTCCCGATGTGACTGGCTGCCAAATTCCTCTCAACTCAACATTCCTTCTTTCAGCTCAGCCGTTCTTGCTATCGCAGTTCCTTACATCCAGCGCCCTTTTTACATGGTATTAGGTATTCTATGTCAGGCACGCCGTTCCTCGCATCGGCCTTTTCCAGACCCCCCGGCTGCTGATTCTGTCCTCAGCACAGGCCGTGGCAGTCTTTGTGGTATAATTACTCCTTGTCTAGTGGTAAGCCACCCAGTCGTTGTCCCTCTGCTTAAACAATCACGCAGCACTTGCTCTTACTGGCATCCTCTACCTTGCTTTCGCGCGACTGCTTGTTTCTGGCGCTTTTGGCGGCCGCACTATTGGTGGGATCTTCGTCCACGGCCGCACTCTCCTTGGCAGCATCCTCGGGCAGCTCCTGCAGTTTCTGCTGCTCCTTCTGCTGCTTTTTCTCAGCGCTAATCTGCGCCTCCTTTCTCATGATCTGTCTGACCACGTCCACAAACGCCTCGTCCACGTTGGTCTTGTACATGGCACTGGTCTCGTAAAACGGCACCAAGCCCCAGTCCTGCGAGACCTTGATTCCGTCGTCGATGCTCAAAACACGGTCGTCCTCCAAATCGCACTTGTTTCCAATCAACACCATGGGAACGTTGTCGGAGTCCTTAATACGCAACACTTGCTCGCGCAACGCGAGCAACTCCTTCAAGGAGTTCTCGTCCGTGACCGAGTAGACGAGCAAAAAGCCCTTTCCACTTTTGATGTACAACTCACGCATGGCCGTAAACTGAGCCACTCCCGCGGTATCCAAGATCTCCAAATCACAAGCTCTTCCATCAACTTCGATCTGCTTGCGGTAGGAGTCCTCAATTGTGGGGTCGTAGCTCTCCACGTACACGCCCTGCACAAACTGCACTGTGACGGAGGATTTTCCCACGCCACCGGCGCCTAAAACGACAACTTTGTAGTCTGAAAGGTGTTAGTAAAAGCACGGGTAGAGATCCGTTTGCAGCCGAAAGAAAGCAGCAACGTCGCTCACGTGACATACCTCTCATACTGTGCGCAGCTGAGCGGGAATCGGTCAGACTGCTGTCGAATACACTGCCACTGAAGAAGTAAGCAGAAGTTGACTGAGACTACTTCCGCGGTCGTCTTTTTTGGGGCGCGTGTGCAGGATGTTATGCTCGTCCAAGACGACGGTGGGTATGCAGGACGCCAACCGTTGAAAGAGATAGCCGTGGCAGGGGAGGCGCCATAACGGCTATTGCTGGCGGTTTAGGGTTTGGCGACCTATCTGTGTGCGTTCATGGCTGCAAAAGGCTAGATGGCCGTTTCACTCGTGGTTTGCACTGAAATTTCACCGCTTTGGGAATCACCGAAAATCGCCGTTTTCGGCTACTGCAGGGGCAGTCGCGTGGCTATGCACTTCAAAAATGCCCAAATCACGTGTTTCGAGTACATTCCGCGCTGTTGCAGGCTGAAGGGCATCCAGTGAGATACGAGAGCTTCGGTAAAGAGAAAGTGGTTGCGGCAGTAAGGGGCTGGGGATGGTTTAGTGCTTATAGACAGATCATGCGGTTGTGTCTAAATGCAGGAACCAACATAGTGGAGTGTTAATGTGCAGGTGTAAGATGAGGACGCAACTTCTTAGGCTCATATGGATGTTTTCAGAAGGGCTAGTAGGGGCACAACTATTTGGGTCCGTCATAGTGGGCGAGGAGAAGTCCATTTTATATGTAGATTATGTGAATGGTGTGTTCTTGTGTGAAGACTGTACTGGGCTGTATAGCTGAGCAAGAAGGCTGCAAAGGCAACTCTATTTTGACAACAATTGGATGATCTCGTACCCTATATCAGATAATCAAGACAGGTATTCTTTATAGTTGGTTAGGCCGAAAGTGTGTATCTAGAAAGAGAACTGGGTAGATATAGGCTGTGGTCTGTTTAAGTACGATAAAGTAAAGCGATAGACTAAATGACCTCTGTCTGCCTCAAAAAGAAAGCAGTGAGCGGTTTATTGTGAAAATCTTCTCTGAAAAGTGATTTTCATGTGGAGATCCAAGCAATTCGAGTGGTTTTTCCCATTTTTACATGTCACTGAGGGCATTGCACATCGACCATTCACGACGGCAATCTGTGATTTTCACGTCCACTATCTAAGACTTATTTTCCACGGCTTCTCTCCTGAGGCTTGTTACATACCGTATGTCTTTATGGTTGCAGTCTTGCAAAGGGAAGTGTAGCATGCTTCTGTCGGCTTGCATTTGCAGCCATAGATAAACAGCATATGCAGGAAGGCCTATCAAGAGGACTCCTTGGTCTCGAATCATCAAAATCGCCAGAAAGCCTACAATGCCTAGTGCACCGTCTCACGCAGGTAAACTACGTCAAAAAGCGCTCCATAATTGTATTTTGTTCACTTGCACTGGTTATTTGGGGTGCCACATTTGCACTGGTTATTTGGGGTGCCACATTTGCCCTGATTATTTGGGGTGCCACATTTGCCCTGATAGCGAAATCCCTTCTCAAATACCACACTACAAGCGGACAGTTTCTCGATATTGAGCTTGCAGGATTATGCGCCCTCTCCGCTTCTACCCCCCATAAAAACATCTGAACGCATATAAATTCTCCTAAACACTGCCATAAACACTGCCACGGCACCTCCACTAATTCACCTAAAAGGGCAAAATGTGGGGCACTGGCCCCACGGGAGTGATACCATGGGGGTTGATTCCCGTGTGCGACTTCGTGTAGTGCCACTTGATGTGGTCAAAGTCCGTGGTTTCCTGGAAACCGGGAATCTTCCAGTACAACAACCGCAACCAGTTGTGGATGTAGGGGTAGTCATAGCGGATCACCTTGAGGTTGGTCTTGAAGTGCTGCACGTAAACGGTGTCGAAGCGCACAATTGTGGTAAACAAGCGGATGTCCGCCTCGGTCAACTGGTTGCTGAGCAAGAACTCCATGCTGTTGGGCTGCTGGTGATTCTTCTTCAAGATTTCCTCCACCCTGTCGAGGTGCTTGAAGATGTTGACGACCTCCTTTTCGTACACCTCCTGTTTGGTGGCAAAACCGGCCTTGTACACGCCGTTGTTGATGTTGTGGTAGATCCAGTCATTGATCTCGTCAATGCTTCCGCGCAAAGACTCCGGATAGAGGTCCACCTGGGCGTGGTCCGACAGAAGGAGCGAGTTGAACTCGCTGTTGAACATCCGGAGAATCTCGCTGGACTCGTTGTTGACTATCGTCTGGTGCTTCTTGTCCCAGAGAACGGGCACCGTGAACCGTCCAGCGTAGTTGGGATTGGCCTTGAAGTAAAGCTCACGAAGGCGGGCAAAGCCGTTAACGTGGTCCTCGGTTCCGTAGGTGAGGTCTCCAGGCGACTTTTTCAGTGCCTGCTCTTCAGGACTAGCAAAACGCCACCCCTTATCGTCCAAGTGCCAGTGCACCACGGAGACAGAGATAATAGAGGTTAATCCCTTCAAAAGACGGGTAATAAGCACTCTATGTGCCCATGGACACGCAAAAGACACGTACAAGTGGTAGCGGCCAACCTCAGGCGCAAAACGGGCCCCAGCAGCGCTGGAAATGTGGTCCCTGAAGGAAGAGTCCAAGCGCTTGTAGGAGCCATCTGCGCCCGCAAACTTGAGTATCTCGATGGAGTTTTTCTGCAGTTAGCGACGAAAACGGACCAATGGTAGTAGAATCGTACTTACAGGTTCAGACATTGCAAACGGGGCACTTTCTGGGGTGTGGAGGGCAAAAGCAGCGGAACGCCCGGGTTTTAAAGGGCAACTTAGGTTTGGTAAGCACTTAGTAAGTCCGGGGGAGCCTGCATATAGAGTGTTCCTGCAGGATGTCTTCTCCTGCACAAAGCCATTCCACGCCTGCACACGCGGCGATACTGAAAAACAGTGTTCATCCTTTCGTGTCACCACAACAGCGGCATTCTGCGCAGACAACAGGCGATTTTGCGTTCTTGTGGCGATTTCTCGACTCTGGAGCCTGCACCAGTGAACTCAGCGCGTTTTCAGCTTTCCAAAGAGCCGACCAAGGCCCAAAGACACTGAAAAACACCACAAAAAAAACAGCCCCAATGGACCAGCTGTTCCACGGATCGCCGTCGCTGGCGAGCCACTCGCCCATGATTAACTACCGCAAGGACGCCAAAAAAGGCGTCAAGTTCACGTTTATGGTGGTGGGTGAGCTGGGAACTGGCAAGACCACATTCATCAACAGCTTGCTCAACAAACGCGTGTTATCGCACCGTTACGAGACCGATCTGCGGGCCGTGGGCGAAACTAAGACGTTGACTTTCACGCTGGCCAAGCTGGTGGCGTTACCGTCCACGTCCGTCTTGACACGTAACACCTTCGACCCCAATACGGCATCTGAAGAGCCCGGAATCGCGTTAACCGAAACACGCGTGGAGATGGTGGACGACGACAACATGAAGCTTCTCCTCAACATCATCGAGGCGCCCGGCTTTGGTGAGAACTTGAACAACGACTTGTGCTTCGCCGAAATTGAGAACTTCTTGAAACAGCAGTTTGATCTCGTGTTGGCAGAGGAGACCCGGATCAAGAGAAACCCGCGTTTTGTGGACACCCGTGTGCATGTGCTCCTCTACTTTATTGCCGCCACGGGACACGGGCTCCGCGAGCTCGATATCTCGTGCATGAAGCGCTTGTCCAAGTACGTGAACATCCTCCCGGTGATCTCCAAGGCAGACTCGTTCACAGAGCAAGAATTGGCGCACTTCAAGCAGCAGGTCAAGGTGGACATTGAGAAGTTCAACGTGCCCATCTTTCAGTTCGACAGCTACTTGAATGACTACGACGAAAACGAGGACTACGAGCTCATCCAGGAGTGCAAGTTCTTGTCGCGGTTGCAGCCGTTTGCTATAATAGCCTCTGAGGACGACTACGAGGTGCGTGACCCGCAGACCGGCCAAAACCACGTGATTAAGGCGCGCCAGTACCCGTGGGGGCTTGTGGACGTCAACAATCCCAAGTACAGCGACTTTCCTGTTTTGAAACTGGTGATTTTAGGCTCGCATTTGCAGGACTTGAAGGACTTAACCCACGACTTCTTGTACGAGACGTATCGTACCGAGCGGTTGACGAAGGTCACCGGAAAGGCTGATGACGATTACGATGACTCCGAGTTCCACGACACTGTGGAGGAGCCTGGCAGCAAGATGTCCAACGCCATTCCCTCCTTATCTAACTTGGCCCAGTTGACGTCCACCACCGCCTTGGACACTACTCAAGATGACGACACCGCGCTGCTTGCTTCTGAATCTTCCAAGAAGCCCAAGTCTATGCTTTTGGACGACTTGGACAACGACATGCCGTCGCCCAAGTTGCGCGATAGCGCCTCCTTCACGCTGTCTGGGTCCACCCTTTCGCTTGACACCGCCAACACGAACTCTACGTATAACCCTCCCGCAGTTCCACGGGCCAATGCGCACAATTCTGCCTTTAAGCGTATGCTGATTGCCCCCCAGCGCAACCAGCTCAGGCAGATTTCGGAGACCGTGCCGTATGTGATCAGACACGAGCGCATTTTGGAGAGACAGCAGAAGTTGGAGGAGATGGAGATGGCCAGCGCCAAGGAGTTGGCCAGCCGGGCAGCCTTATTGGAGCAGAAGGCCGCGCTGTTGAAGGCTAAAGAGAAGGCATTGATGCAGCGGTTGGAGGCTGCTCGCCAGGTCTCGGGCGCCAGTGAGCCCACCAGCGAGTACGAGAGCGACAACAGGACCGTTGGAGATGACGCTTCCGTGAAGGGAGGAATTCGCAAGGACGAGACGTTAACGGACTTGCACTCTATTGTGGGGGAAAAGTAGACAGTACAGAAGAAAGAGCGACAGAACAAGTGTAGAGCTATGGGGAGAAGTTACTGAAAAAGAATTCGAGTATTGGTGTTTTTTTAAGGAAGTATGGGGAAGATACTAGGTCTCAGGGGAGGCAAGTGAGTAATGAGAAGGTCTGAAGTGATAGACAGAAATTGGGTCAATTAATAGGTCATCAGACACAGGCATAGAAGTTGTAGGCACACAGTATACAGTTTTTTAAGATGACAGCAAATTGGCTCTCAGTGTGCAGAAACGAGTGTCACGGTCTCAGCACAAGCACTGTTGGGTTGGGTGCTCCAAAATGCCAGCTTATCTTTTTACGAGAAGTTTGACCAGGAACAAATCCAACAGCTGTTGTGCTCAACAAAAGCCTTCCTGGGGATCGATTCTGCTTCCAATAATAGACTTGCTGGTTTAAAGAATTACGTTATGAATAACCTCCAACTCACATTTTTTTGATTATCTGACTTGAACTTCAATTTCTACCGAAAAGGCCAGTTTTTCCCGAATTGCCCCAAAAAAAGGCGCAAAATAGCCCATATCTCCAGCCAACCAGAAAAACCATGTATATTCCCCTAACTGCAAACATCGCCTGAAATACGCCAAAAAGCTTATTGACAGAGTGTAGGGGCCATACCTGCCGAATAAATCTCAAGATCTGCTTTGGAGTGTTTTGTTCTTGAAGGAGCACGTGAGAAGGGCCCCGAAGAGCATGTATGG
The DNA here is from genome assembly GCA_030558325.1 of Wilhelminamyces tanticharoeniae. Classification (NCBI taxonomy): domain Eukaryota; kingdom Fungi; phylum Ascomycota; class Pichiomycetes; order Serinales; family Metschnikowiaceae; genus Wilhelminamyces; species Wilhelminamyces tanticharoeniae. Next base: position 220,139 of record JAJMSI010000018.1, on the reverse strand, counting down.
ACAGATAGCGCCAAACGCGCTCACGTTGACCAAAATTGAATCGAATACCACAAATCAGAGGCCAAATGGGTGAGATGGTTATATATCTCTTATTGTGAATCAAAAGGGCCTTCTCTGGACCAATGTAATGAACACCTCTTTCACACCCTAAAAGGCTTACTTAAGACACACCCATCGGTCAAAAGCCCCCTAGAGGCCTATTTCTTCCCGAAAAAAAAAGGCCAGTCTGTAGAGCGAGCCACCAGAAACACGCCATCCCGTCAATTGGCCCAAATTCCCCCGAATACCTGCCCTTTTGGCCCATCTTGTCTCCCAGCAATCCACACGACCGACCGGTGCGCGCACGCCTTCGTCTATACAGAAAAGCCCACCACCAAATTTTTCCCAGACCATCAAACACTCCGCTCCAAACGGCCATTTTCGCCCCGGACGATTCGCTTAAGCTGTGAGAGATCTTTCCAGCACCATAAACAAGCGCTGGAGAAATTGATCGTGCAGAAACACCCTTCGTCGAAGCATAGACACTTCCAAACAAGGCCCATTTCGCAACAGAGACGAGGTCTGATTCGCGTCAAAACCACCTCCACGCCCCCAAACGTGCCCAGCAATCCTTCCAGAGGCTCCAAACGCGCTTTTTACCCCCAAATACCCCGATCACGTCCCACAGAGCGTGATTTCTGGATCTTCTAACCCCTCAAGAACAACATAATGGACATTGCGCAGCTTCTTGAAACCGCCCTTCTTTCTCCGGACGCCGCCAAAAGAGCTGAGGCCGAGCGTCTGTTGAACGAAGCCGCCGAAAACCACTTTGTGGAGTACATCACCTTTCTCGTGGACGCCCTTGCCAACTCCCCCAGCGTCAAGCCCGAGGTTCGTGTTTTGGCAGGTTTAGGCTTGAAGAACCAGTTGACGTCCAAAGATGAGCGCAAACGCGCTGAACAGCAGGCGCGCTGGATTGGCCTCGATGAGGCCACCAAGACCAAAATCAAGAACTCGACTTTGGCCGTTCTCTTGAGTAACGACGACAAGATCGCCAGTGCGGTCCCGCAGCTAGTGGCCGCCATTGCCACCATCGAGTTGCCAAGAAACGAGTGGCCGGCATTGATTCCAACCATTATCGAGAATACCAAAGCCGACAAGCCGACGACGGTGAAGAGAACATCGCTTTTGACCATTGGCTACGTGTGTGAGAGTGCCGACCCCACCGACCCCGCCATCATCGCCCAGGCCAACGGCATCTTGATTGCCATCGTCCAGGGCGTCCAGGCACAGGAGAATCTGGCCGCAGTTCGTCTTACTGCTCTCGACGCACTCGTTAACTCGTTGGAGTTCATCAAGTACAACTTCCAGAGGGAGGGAGAGCGTAACTATATCATGCAGGTGGTCTGCGAGGCTACACAGGCGGACGACCTGGAGTTGCAGACGGCGGCCTTTGGCTGTCTTGCGCGCATCATGCAGTTGTACTACACCTTCATGCTGGTGTACATGGAGAAAGCGCTCTACGGCTTGACGCTTCTGGGCATGCAGAGCCCCGATGACCGTGTGGCGTGTATGGCCATCGAGTTCTGGTCTACCGTATGCGAGGAGGAGTACGAAATTGCCTTGAACCGCCTGGAGGACCAGGCCAGGGGCATTGAGGCCAACCTGGAGAATGTTCTGTACAACTTTGCGTTGGTTGCCACCAACGATGTCTTGCCGGCGTTGTTGGCGCTTCTCACCAAGCAAAATGAGGACCCTGAAGACGACGACTGGCTGGTGGCCATGGCGGCGGGCCTGTGTTTGCTGCTCTTTGCGCAGAACACTGGGCTCTACGTGGTGGAGCCTACGTTGGCGTTTGTGGCCGCCAACATCAATGGCGACAGCTGGCGCAACAGGGAGGCTGCGGTGATGGCTTTCGGGTCTATCTTGGAGGGCCCCGAGCCTGAAAACTTGGCACCGTTGATTCGCGAGGCGCTCCGGCCCATTCTCCTTTTGATTAAGGACGAGTACTTGCAGGTGAAGGAGACTGTGGCTTGGTGCTTGGGCCGCATTGCTGAGCTGGTGGTAGAGGCCATTGACATCAACGAGCATCTCCCACACTTTTTGGAAGCGCTAGTGTTCGGTTTGAAGGATCACCCCAAGGTGTCAACCAACTGTTGCTGGACATTGATGAACTTGCTTGAGCAGTTCTGCGCCCACGCGGACTCTCAGGAGACCTCAGTGTTGCTGCCCTACTACGCCACCATCATCCCTGTTTTGATGGAGCTTTCGGGAAAGCTGGACAACGAATACAGTCTGCGGGCCTCGGCCTACGAGGCGTTGTCGGCTTTCGTTACATACAGTGCCGCCGACACCATGCCGTTGATTCAGAACATAGCAGCCGAGGTGTTGGCGCGTCTCGAGACCACCATCTCCATGCAACTGCAGGCGTATAACACGGAGTCGCGTACCAACTTGGAGGAGTTGCAGGTGAGCATCTTGTCTCTCCTCACCACCATCATCCGCCGCTTAAGCCTGGCCGTGCAGCTGGCAGCCGATAGCTTGGTGACTTTGTTCTTGAAGTTGTTAAGCGCCCAGGAGCCTAACGCGTTGATCGAGGAGGACATTTTCATTGCGCTTTCTGCCGTGGCGCTGGCTCTCGGGCCCGGCTTCAACGTGTACATGTCAGCGTTGGTGCCATTTTTGGTTAAAGCGTTGGCCAACACTGAGCAGCCCATCTGCAACACGGCAGTGGGCTTGGTGGCGGACTTGGCACAGTCGTTGGGTCCCAACATCAGCCCACATTTGACGGAAATCATGAACATTTTGGGCGCCAACTTGAACAACGCGTCCGTGAAGAGGGACTTGCGCCCAGCCATCTTGTCGTGTTTTGGAGACGTGGCTACGGCCGTGGGCGCGGACTTTTTGCCGTACGTGGAGTTTGTCATGAACATCTGCGGTGCAGCAGCGTCCATCACTCCCGAGAACGACTCCTACGATGCCTTGGACTATGTGAGCGCTGTCAAGGACGCAGTGTTGGAGTGCTACGTGGGTGTCGTCAACGGCATGCAGGAAAACCCCCAGGTGGTGTACCCGTACGTTGCGGCTATTTTTGCACTCGTGGAGCAGATTACGATGGACGAAAACTTATCCGACACCGAGCTGGTGGTGCGTGCTGCCACCGGGCTTCTTGGGGACCTTGGTGCCATGTTCCCCAAGGGCGAAATCAAGCAGGGCTTTGTACAGCCGTGGGTGGTGCAGTTCATCAAGCTGGTTCGTTCTAACCCCAACTTCAGCCCGCAGACTACAGACGCTGCAAGATGGGCGCGCGACCAGCAGAAGCGCCAGGCCAACCTCATTACTTAGGTTTCGGGGAACAGGGTTCCCGATGGTTTCTGTGGCATCTATATTACTCTCTCGCATCTCTTAACCTCTCGCATCTCTTATCTCTTGCATCTCTCTAATCTCTGCATCCCTTTTACTCCGCATCTCTCCTCTCTATACTCTTATACATATACGTTAGCACAAGTGTAGGAAAAGCAGGGGGCTCAGTATCTGTGGAATAGGAGCTCTTGCAGTGGCACATTTTTGCCTGCAAAAGTTTAGGCCAAAATCAGGTGCTTTGGCCTGTGATATCTGAAAATGAAACTCCGAAAGTAACGACCTCGCATTCTGCCCGTTTATCGTAATGATAACGCAAGATTCACTCTCACAATATCGTATGAATTTCAATCAATTTCACGCCCTTTAGTTTACGATGCATGGCCGGGCCCAGGCCCATATTCCAAATATTCGACTACCGAGCGAACTCGCAAATCTTAACAATTGGCACTACATTGCAACATTCCCGTTAGGGGTCTATTAGGATCCACATTAGTCGAAAATAGTTGCAGCATTAAGCACCTTCCCATCCCTGCAAAATACGAGAGAAGATACCCCTTCGCTATCGCTGGTATTAACTCACCCAAAACGAAACGCAATATTTACCAACAGGGTAATTGGGCCTCTTCGTCTGCAGGCAATTTGCCCCTTGCGGAGCTGGCGTGCCTGTATAGTTAAGTTCGACACGGTTTCCCATTTGACCTTTTTGGTGAAGGCCCCAATTTGCCCCGATTCGGCAAAACGCGCCCTTAATTGGCATCACGCGACAATAGGCTGCTGTAGCGACGCGGTGGCTGCAAACCGTGCCTGGATTGATGCAGCACGTTCCAAATAGCCCGTTTCCAGCCCACGTTGAAGGGGCCCGGCGTCACAGGTATTTTCTGTGGTGTTTCTGGGCCCTAGGGGCTGTCGTTAGGGAGGGACGCAATTTTGTGTCGGTAATTTTTCCGTTTTCTAGGGTAAATCTCGCGGCTTTTCCCACTAGCGTGCCGCGGTAGGCTTAAGTTTTCGCTAATTTTCACCGAAGGCCCACGCAGGGAAGAGAGAAGGAACAGGGACCCGCAGCCTTGCAACTTGATTTCCTTCCCTGGGGTGCCGCGAACAGCAGGCTCAAAGTTTCGCAGCCAGGCTCCGTAGCGTGTATGGGCCCTCTACTATACCCCTCGAGTAACGTGGGCAGGCCCCCACTCGTATTTGCCTACAACCGGAGCAGAATCCCTTTTGGACCCGGCAGGTGTTCTTTCGCAGTGTGTTCCAAGCATTTCAGCTGGGCCACCCTCATCCCTTTATTGTGTACGCGCTTCTCAATCCAGTCAAATGCCCACACAATAGCCATCGCGCAGGCGGTTTGCACCTGAATTTTTCACGCTGGAAAACAATGCCACCAGGCCCTCACGCCCATAATCCTATTGTAACTTACGAGGGAGGCCAGTGTTCCCGCCCACGCTGCCGTTTCTGAAAACGCCAGCCTGTTTATATATAAGGACGCGTCCTGTCTCAGGTTAGGCCTCCTCCTCAGTTTTGCTTCTTACTTCAAGCCCAGCATTGCCCACACCACATCTCTACAGAGAGGCACTCGAAGAGACACCACCAGCATCACCCAGCATTAGCACACCATCCGTGCCAGTTACACCCTGCTACTCTAATACCTCACCTCCACACACATTGCGATGCCCACCTACTACCCTTCTGACATCAAGTACAACCCGGTGCCCTTCGACCACACGTACGTGTTGTACGACCCTACGGACATGGTTTCGCTCATCTCCGTGCACCTCTCGCTACTCCCCATCTACACTATGGTGTTCTACACGTCGTGGTTCTTGCTCTCGCGAGAAATCGAGCCCGTCATCGTGGTGGGCGGCCACCTCTGTGGCGAGATCTTGAACAAGATAATCAAACGTCTCATCAAGCAGCCGCGCCCAGACTTCCACAAGGACTTTGGCTCCGGCTCGTACTCGCTCACCTACGGCATGCCCCTGGCACACTCGCAGTTCATGGGCTTTTTTGCCGCCTACTTCATCTGCATCTTGTTGTTCAAGATGAGCCACTTCTCGCTCGCTCAGAAGCACGCCGGCTGCGCCATTCTCGTGGTTTTAAGCGGTCTCGTGGCCTTCTCCCGCGTCTACTTGTTGTACCACACCCCCCAGCAGGTGTTGGTGGGCGTTATGTTTGGTGCTGCCTTGGGCTTGGTGTACTTCATCGTTATTGCGGTGGCCAGAGACGTGGGGTTCATTGACTGGATCTTGAACTGGCCCGTCGTCCGCTACTTCTACATCAAGGACAGCTACTTCCACTGCTTCCAGACCTACAAGGAGGAGTTTGCGTTGTACGTGGAAATGACCAAGCTGAGAAAGGCGGCTGCTGCCGGCGGCATCATCGGCAACTTCACCGAGAAGTTGTGAAAGCCTATGGCTCAGTAATTTTGCATTCGCATCCTGTCGCCGAGACCTGTGTCTAGATTATGACTACAGGGTCGGGACCAAAACATCGTCACTCGTCCCATTTTTTTGGCTTTATCGAGCTATTTGCGTTTACTTCTGGTTGGTGTTTGTTAATGAACGGTATGTTTAAAGGAAACGTAGAGCCATTTGTGGTGCAGAGAGGAGTGACGATGAGCGAAAAGAAATCGAACAAAGGCTTTCAGAGGAGTCGGCTATTCTGGAGCCCAAAGGAACTGTTCTAAGAAAGGGAGAATAGGGCCCAGAATGGAGCTTCACGCATGTGACAGCCTTTAACCGCTTAAAGGATCAGGCTCAACTACCTCAATGGTTACCCTGACCCTTTACAGTGATTAGGTGGGTTTCCATGTTCCCACTGTGCCTCTTTTTCGCAGCAGTATGGACCCTAGGAGAACCTGTAAACGCCAGTTCCGTGCTCAGGAAATCAGCAAATCAGCAAATCCCATGGGTGTACGCGCTTTGCTTCCGCCTCACACTCCATTCAATCACATAAAGACCCCTTTCTTCCTCTACAAACATCCTCTTTCAGCCTGTAGTCTACTCGTGTACTTAGCACCCGATCCTCCATGCACCGCACGTCTAGAAATCGTCCCACTTGTCATCGGTCTTCCAGTCTTCGTTCTTCCTGCTGCCCAAGCCGTCCAACTTGGTCTTCTCCTGGGGCTTGGTGAAGCCAAACGCAGGCGAGACGGTGTTGTCGCGCTCCTCGGTGCTCAAGCCCGCAAAGAGCTTGTTAAAGCCGTTCTCGTGCACGTCGTGGGTGAACGTCTGGAACGTCTCCTGGCCGTACTTGCCGGTCTCTTGCATCTTCTGGCCAAACTGGGCCATGGCGCGTCTGGCCTCCAGACTGAGGTCGCTGTCCTGCAACTGGGTGAAGCCGGGCTTGATGACAGACTCGTGCACCTCATTCACGGACTTAGCCACTGTCAGCGAGAACAACGACCAGCCCCTGGTGAGCGTACCCAACGGGTCCGACTGGAACTTGTCGACGGTGAACTGGTTGAGGGTGCCGTTTCCGCCAGACGTCTGCGGCGCCGGGGTGTTTCCGAAGCCCGCGTACTTGCCGCCCTGCGACGGGGGCACGTTTTCGGGCCTGCCCTCGTTCTGAGAGCCCAACAGCGCGAAGTAGGCCTCGTTTTTGGCGCGCTGGTCCGCGGTAGGGGCTCTTCTGGAGTTGATGGGCTCCTGGACAGCACCGCCAGAAACCAGCGCAGCGGTCTCGGTGGCGCCCGCAACAGGCAAGCTCCTTCCAGTGTGGTCCTGGGGCTCGAACGCGCGGCCCTCCACCTCGGCCGAGAGCTTCTCCTTGTAGTCCTCGGCGACGTAGTTGTCGTACTTTGAGGTGGCCGGAAGGGCGAGGTCCACGCCGTTGTCGGAGAAGTAGTCGCGGCAGTTGTCGTTGCCGCCGATCTCCATGCGAAGCGTCTCCTCAGGCTTGAACTGGTCCATGGTGATCAGGCGCACGAACGAGATGTGGACGCCCAACCCACGGTGGACTCCAGCGCACTCAAGACAGATGAAAATGCCAAACTTGGGCAGCGCCCACTGCGGGTTGGGCGCACCGCAGTCGAAGCACTTTTTGTTGCCGCCGTTCTTCTGCAAAACTAGCAACTTTCTACGTGTTTCGGGGTCGATGGACATGGCTATAGGGAGGAAGTAAACGCGTTAGCCGTGAAATTTGGTGCGAAAAACACCATTGTACGACACTGGCCTCCTGCGAAGCGAAGCTGGTAGAAAAAGAGGGACCAGTCAGTGAGGGAGTGGAAAGAACAGGGCCCAGCAGATCGAGGGTGGCCTTGGTGCGGCCATTTACTGACCACTTGGTCTCCTACGGTGTCCCCGTACTGCTCAGATTGTGTCCTGTAGTGGCTCGTTGGCTTCCTGTAGTGTCCTGCTACCTCCCTATAGTGGCCCTGGATATTCCGTAGAACGACACTAAATACGCCATGGCACCAACACAATGCCCAGTGTCCAGCAGCGCCTCCGCTGCCTGCCGTACTGTCTTTTTGACAATGGGTCTGTTTCTGCTACCGTTTCCTCCATAGAAAGCCGATATGCCCCTGCCCAACGCCCTCAACGGCCAATCCCTAACTCCTTGGCACCCTGCTTCTCCCTTCTCCCCCTCCGTCTTCTTTCTACACTACTCAGCACCTAATTGTTTGTGCATACACTTGTCTTCTGCATATACCGCTGGCTGGCCTCTGGCCTCGCTGATACCTGGCTCGGTGAGAGGCTCCTTTGAGCAGGAAACTAGGGTCGAACGATACCCTCCCCGCCAGCCACTTGGCCCGCACTAGCCCAGGCTCGATGCTGAACTGACTATAACTTGCCCTCCTTCTTCAACTGGTCCACCAACATCACAGGATACACCTTCAGGTCGCTGGCGCCAAGATGCCACGCACCGCCGTCCACCACCTGCACGGTTCCCGTCACATAACTGGCCGCGGGCGAGAACAAGTACACAGTCGCCTCCGCAATGTCCCTGGTGGTTCCGAGCCTCTGCAAAGGAACCCTGTCCTCCACCTTCCTTCCCCTGGACAACCTCTTCATTCCCTCGGTGCCTCCAATAGGGCCCGGAGCAAGACAGTTGGAACGGATTCCTATCGGTCCCAATTCCACCGCCAACGCGTTCAGCAACGCGTCCACACCAGCCTTGGCCGCTCCCACGTGGACCTGGAACGGCACTCCGTAGTAGTGCAAGGTCGCACTCACAAAGATGATGGCACCCTTGTTCTTCCTGAGCTCAGCAAACGTCGCCTTCACGGTGTTATACGAGCCCAACAAGTCGATGTCAATCACCAGCTTGAACGCGTTGCTTGACAAGTGGTTGAAGTCAGCAAGAAAGTTGCCTGCTGCTCCCGCGATCACGAAGTCGATTCTGCCCAACTCCTCCACAGTCTTCGCCACCGCTTTAGCCAAAGACTTGACGTCGCGGACGTCAATTCCCGAGCAGCTGATGACCTTGGCGCCCTGCCGGAGGGTGGCAATTTCACGTGCGGCCTCGTCCGTCTTTGCCACATTGCGGCCCACTATGGCAGCATTAGCCCCCAATAAGACAAGAGCCTCGGTCTGCACCCTGCAAATGGTTCCTGCTCCGCCGGTCACGAAAACGACCTTGCCTTTGAAGATGTCCGGTTTCCACACGCTTGTTTCGAGAAATGACTGGTCAAGCACCATTTTTTGTGTGAGATGTGCTGCTGAAAATCCGGGGATCGGCTCTTTATATATGCGCTACCCCGCGAAATGCATCCGAGGCCACCAGTTATTTCCGAAAAAGCGTAAATCTCCGAAATGGCTGCAAAGGCCCAACAGCCGAATGGCACGATTGAAGGGGCCCAGAACCGGTCTTATTGGTCATCAAAAATCCCCCTGCCCATTGTCACATGCGTTTTTCCTCTCTCCCTACAAGTGCTTCTTTACAGTAACTCGCGGCTGTCTATTGGTGTACACTGCCGTTGGTACCCCCGTTGGAACCGCCATTGGCGCTCTTGGCTCGAAGGCCCAAACCGAGCTTTTTGCTCGCGCTCGAGAGCTTGCTTTTGAGAGACGAGCGCTTCTTGCCTTTTTCACCCTCATCCTGGTACACTCGGCTCTTTTTCTCCTCGTGCACCAGTTCTGTGGCTTTCTCGGCCTCGGGGGGCATAATCTCCTCCTCCCGCTGCCTTTTGGCACTGTTTGCCATGTCGTTTTCGATGCTCTGAAAAATATCAGAGGGTCGGGGAGTGCTGGTGCTCTCATCCTCTTCGACCCCAGGCTCCTCGTTTATGGGAGTGGAGGCGTCGGCAGTCCCGTTTAAAATGGGCTCGCTGTCAGATTCAAAGCTGGTGTCGTGCTTCACGGCGTCGCTCACGGGCTTGTCGTAAAAGTTGTTCTCCACCATTCGCACCAACTCACGTCCCGTGGAAACGTACCCTATTTTGTTTCTGTACAACTCGCCGTAGTTGTCATAGATATGCGTGGCCAATAGCTTGAAGCTGTGTCTTCTGCCGTGGTTGATGGTCTTGTCGCAGTTTTTCACAATGATCTCGAGGAAGTCCAAGCACGCAGAGTTGGCCAAGTTGTTCTGGTCCATAACGGTCTCGAAAAACTGGAAAAAACTCTTCACGATTCCGTGGCCAATGATATACTGACAATAAGAGTTGTCGTTGATCAACACGATGCCCTTCAAGCATCGGATCACACTCAACTTCAACGTGACTTTGACATCTAACGCAAGAAGCTTGCCAATGCCAGAAAGAACATCGTTGTTGAGGAAAAAGGGCCGCGATATATGCGTTTCATGTTCCCGGCAGCAAAACGAGATGATCTCACATAAGTGTTGGCACAAGATCTCGTCGTTCTGGATTCGGTTCACCAACTCCTGACTTGGCTCCCTTTGCGCCAACATAATAAAATCTTGGAATAAAATAGGCGCTACTTGGGAGTAAAACGCCTGGAAATAGTGGTTCGTATTGACTGCTCCATCTTCAGTGAGATGCCGGTCGCCCTCATGATGTTCGGACTTATCGACTTCGTGTTTGAAGTGCTCTAACTCGAATTCGTTCACACCACCAACGCCTACTGATAGAGGAGCACCACGATCTGTCAGGTCGGCATTCAAGGCGATGTTGGAATCAAGGAGAATACGTAACGCCTCAAATGCCTGCATTTTCAAACCCGCGTTTTTGTCTTCTAGCAAGAGTTTGGCAAGAATAGTGATCAAAGTCATGTCGTCTGACAATTTGAGTTTGGACTGCTTGGCCTCAATCAAGGTCTCGTCTTTATCGATAGCAATATTGCCATTTTCAGTGGCATTTCCATGAATAATGCTCTCCTCGCTGTCAATGGAATTGACTAAGGAGACGTCCTGCTCGATGATTATGACAATAAGCTCCGTTCCCAACACACGCGTGTTGCTGTCGCAGTCTTCCAAGGCAAAACTTATCATGCGAAACAACCCGGTTTTAACCAAGGTGGCAAAAAAATCAGTTTTCTGATAGGACTGGAGCGATTTTGCGATCAAAACATACTGGTGAAGCATCTTGACGCCGTCTCTTTTGGTGTCCATGGAAGCGTCGCTATCGTTGTCGTATAATGCAAAAAGCTTTTCTAGGAAGCCGTTGTTCTTAGAGGAGTCTTTCAAAAAGTTGATGATCTCCACCTGGTTGAAGTATATGAGCGAGTTAAGCGAGTTGAACATCTGGTCATCCAAGAAGCGCGCCAAAACCACGTTTTTCAAAAAGTTGAGAAGGAAGTCGCGGCGGAAGATGTTGGGTTTGAGGCCATCATTGTCATTATTGGTAGCAACGTTGTTGTGGCCGTTGCTAGAGGTGGATTCGTCTTCATTAGTAATGTTACAGGAGCTGGAGAAGTCGGAGCCCGGGATGTCTATCACCACCTTGAACTTGGACTTGTCACATAAGAAGTCGCGGTGGCATGCTTTCAAGTTGGGGTATTCGGGGTCGTATTCTAGGATGCCTACCAATCCAAGAATTTTCTCCTCGGTAGCTAGGAAGTCCTCTAAAAGAGTTGTCTCGTTGTAGAGAATCAACGCCTTGACGATCTCCGTGAGCGTGTACAAGTTGACCAACTTGTGCTTCTCTTCCGAGGCACTAAATGCGTCCACAAGCTTGGACAAGTAGTTGGTTTTTACCACAAACGCCAGAATTGACAGCCGCGTGAACTGAGAGTTGGAGCCCTGGTTGATCACTTCCATCACCTGCTCGAGGTTCTCTGTGGTGGGGTCCTCGGGGTACGTTATGGGGCCAGTGATGAGCTCCGTAATGTCTTGGGCCCCGGTGCTCTGTGCGCCGTCGCTTTCAGAGACGCCGGTATTGGGAATGACGTAGTAAAGTGAGATCTCGGGGCTGTAGTGCTCCTGCTGGACCTTTATAATGAACTCGCAGAGCTCGGCACAGCCCTCAGTCTCTTGGAACGACAACGCGAGGTCCTTTCCCAGAAGATCGGTCCATACTATAAGCGTCTCCTGCTGGCGCTGGTACTGGATTGAACCTTCTAGATAGGATTTGAGGATGAGGTCGTCGGCATCTAGCTCGTTTCTCACGATGAAGAAGGGTTTTCGCGTCTCTTGGTCCACGTCTCCCGTGCAGTATCCCGTTCCGTTATCAATCCAGTCTTCACCTTGAAGTAGGTACACTTTGACGCGCCGTGGAACCTTGCTAGAGAGGATGGGCTTGTGGGGGGACACCTCTGGTTCTGTTCGTACGTCCATTTTGGCTATGGGAGGCTTCTCTGGATATAAAAGAGTGTGGTTGCCTGTTTAATGCGCTTAGATGGCTATGGGCGCGCTCTGATTGGGCAGGGCCTTGAGGGACGTCAAGTATGGTGGTTGCTTATAACAAAAAGGTTGGTCTTGTGGAGGGGCCTATGTGGACCCTTTAGAGCCGCTTTTTCGCCAGCAAAATGGGACTAGGTGTTGTGTGCCACTGTGTAAGCGACAGAAGGTAATATTAACGTTTCGCTGGGAAAACGGACGCAAAATGAACGGGGCCTGGAAAGGGTGTTTTTCGTTTTGGGCGTGTTTTTCCGACGTCTCGCGATAAGCGCCGCCCGCATTCTTCTCTGGTGTACGGGTGCAACTGCCACCTGTACAGAGCTGAGGCACAAAGGGCCCAGGCCGTTTACGAAATAGCCGAGGGAGACGAGATCGCATGAATAGGCGCAAATTACCCTCAGAAGTGGCATGGTGTTTTGGCACCCTTGAAAAAGGACGCACCCCGTTTTTCTTGTGGTTTTTTGGGGGGGCATGAAGTCAGTGCTAAAGGGACAATTGGTGAGTGGGTTTATTGGAGATATTTAGAGAAGAATTACCATTACTAGAGAACGGAGGAAGTTTTTGTTATCAAGATAATAATTGGGAGTATCTGGTGTATGTGTGTGCGATTGGGAGAGTATTGATGGATTTTGCAAGGTCTTATGTCTACAGCTTGCAGAATGGGCACACTAGAGGAAAACGAGATGCGCCTAGAACACTCAGAGTTTTCCTTTCAAGGGCCGATCTCTTCATGTCTACATGTTTCTGGTCGCTTTACCTCAAACGGAACGCTGAATAAATGGGTCTTCTGTTACAATGTCTTGATTTTTTGCAATCGTATACCACCCACCTTAAGAGGCTAAAATGACTTCCTTGGTGCTAACAAAATTCTTCACAGAAGCGATAAGCTGCTCTCCTTTTTTCCCCGTACAAAGGCCTGGCTCTAGTTTGTGTTCTCTATCTATTGTCATTCATGACCTTCACTGGATAATCAGACACCGCTCTCCCTTCTATGTACATATACCATCTTCTAACAACCAGATCATTCAAGGTCTCCTTGAGACTCCTCTCTTGCTCTCTCTCTCTCTCTCTTGTTATCCTTTTCAATCTCTTTCACTCCTCTCTCTCCCTTCTCCCTAATGACAGACTAACGCAGCCGCAGCCAAGGAGCGCATCCACTCGGCACCATCCACATCGTGGGTATCGTCCACCTCACCCCACTCCTCGGTCTGAAAGATAGTCTCCAAATTGCCCAACTCGATGATCTCATCAATGGTCTTGAAAAACGCCTCTCCTTCGGCATGATTGAGCTGGTGTACCTCCCCGGAGGAATTCGAGCGCACCAACGAGGCCCCACAAAGAAACGACTTCAGCGCCACCACCGCCTTCTCGAGTGCAATCAACTCGAAGATGGAAAGCTGGCTCATCCAATGCATGACGATATTCTGGACCGTGAGCGTCTGCTCGTTTCCGCGCAAGCCGTCGGTCTCGCAGTCGAGAAACTGCAACTTGAAGACGTAGTCTTCCGATGGCACCAAGCTGTTCTTGCGGGCGTAGGCACCAAAATAGCCCTCGAACTCGGAAATAAGCGGCCGATACAACTCCTCCTGGCGGGCACGCAACTTTCCGTCGTACTCCTCCTGGGTGGTGAAAATGAGACAGGTGTCTGTGTCCAAGTAACGCAACAAGTTTGCCTTGACGTCGTCCAAGTCACCCACCTTTGCAATAAGCTCAGGGTCACGGGTTTCTGTGCTGTGGATGGTGTCCAAGTCGATGGCCCTGGCCGCGAGAGACGTCAACGGCATGGTGTTTGTCTTCACCTTGAGATCAGGAAGGTTGGCCCACTCGTGCTCCACCAAATACGCCAACTGGCGCTTGTTTTCGGGAAGCGCCAACGGGAAGCCGAGCGGCGTCTTTAAGGTCTTTCCGTCCAAGCGCACCTCGTAGAGCCCGTTTTCGTGGTGGGTGTCGACCTTCTCCCAGAATTTGGTGAGCGTTTTGGAAAGCCGGTTGGTCTCTGACTTTATGTTGTTTTCGGCAGGCGGAGTGGCGGCGAACATCGTCAGCACAGTACCCTGCGACGCGTGACAGCGGGGAGACACGTGGAGCGCCCTGAGGCCCATTTGGTGGCGGCCTATTCTGAACATGGATAGTGTGTAGCGGGAACAAAATGCGTGCGATCTCTTTTCACCCTAAAGTACCTCTGTTCAACAAACACATCTGCTACATAATGTCGGTCAATCCCGAGGCGTTGCAGAAAGTCCTTTTGGAGATGGACTCGCAGCTCAACAAGACGCGGGCTGAGCTCTCCATGGTAAATCTCCAGCTCGACAGGGTGGACACCAACTTGGGTATGATTTCCAGCACCTCCCGGAACCTCAAAAAACTCGCCTCCGACGACGAGGCCGTCTGGCAGGGCGTGGGAAAGGCGTTCGTCAAAACCGATGTCAGCACGTACCTCGGCTCCATAGCCACTGATGAGAAGGATTTTTTGGAGACCCAGAAGGGCTTGAAAACCAAGCAGCACTACTTGGAGACCACCTTGAACAACACCGTCAAGAGCATGGCGCAGTTGGTGGGCCCCAAGTCGCAGTGAGGCCTGTACTATAGAGAAAATGCATATATAACGCTACGATGAGGTTTGCTGAATTCTTATTCCATCGTCCTGGTGGCCCTAACTGTATACATCTGTTTGTAATATGTACAGACACGTTAATCACTGTCCTCATCTACGCCCTCGTCCAATAGACGTCTCTCTATGTCGTCGTCGCCAGCACCCTTCTCGTCCTTCATTCTCTCCGTCAAGAACACGTTGAGCTGGTCCTGCACCGTGGTGAGCCGCGCCCGTAGCTGGCCCAATGGGGTGTTGCTGGCAGGACTGGGCCTGTCTCTGTCCTCTCCACCGGCCTTTGAAACGACCTCGGAGATCTGGGTGGTTTTTCCGTCTGTGGTGTGGGGACCCTCTCCAGGATGAAACTTGCGGCCTGTGGGAACCCCCGGAGACATGTACGTAGCCGTTGGTATGAGGGGGGCCATAGTAATGGGTGGAGGGATGCGAAAGATTAGTGCGAGGAAAAAGGTGAAAAGAGTGGAAAAGAAGGAGTGGTCTAAAATAGCCAAAAAGAAGAGACCAGAGTGGGTGGAGAGCTATTGGTGCTTTTAAAGGTGCATGAGACGACTTGGGACCATTTGAAGTATGTCCTTCTCTTGTATGCCAAGTGCGATGGTGTGCTCCACTATGGAGTGGACCTCACTTCATTTCCCACTCAAAGGGCTGCGCTATAGAAAAGGTGGTTCTCAAGTAGAAACTCAACCTATTTCACCGCGATAAGCCCACCTACGTAGCCACTCTGTCTCCATTGCCCTCTGCGATTTCCCTTCTTGCAAACACCCTCACATCATTCACTTATGATCCCCAATCGTATACTTGCTCCATTCACTTTATATCCTCTACCTACTCTTCTCCATTACTCCTGAATCCATAGCACTGCTTATTATCTCCTCCTCTTCTCTCAATTCCCCTCCCCGCCCTCAATCGGGATCCTATTGGCCGTATTCGAGTACGCATTGAACTTTATCTCGATAATCTCGTCGGTCGAGAAATTGAGCGAGGGAATGTCGTAACACGAGCTCGACATCAAGTATCCGTAAAAGACCTTCAAAACAGTATCGTCTGCGATAATAAGAATGTCCCCGCTCATGCGCTCCATCTCCAAGATCAATGGCTCGATCTTGATGGCTAAGTCGTGGTACAGCTCAGACCGCGAGAACCGGTGGTGATAAGGATCCTTCAAGAATTGCTCGTACTCGGTCGGAAACTTCTCCTTGATCTCCTCATCCGACATCTGGCCCACCACTCCAGGGTTTTTCTGCGATAACTGGATGCGGTGGCGAATCTTGATGTTCTGGTCCGCAAAAAATTGCGTCGTCTGAACGGTTCTCCTCTTCACAGACGTCCACACCACGAAGGAGTCCTCGTACATGCCGTCCACACCCGCCGTGGGATGCTTCTCGTCGATGGAGAGCTGACGCTTGTTCTTGGGCCTCTGTCCTGCAATGCTCTGGTTGTCCTGGTGGAAGTAGTTCTTGCCCTGGCTGCTTAAGTACCGCGACAAGGTGTCGGTGAGGTCCTTAGCGTGGCGGATTCCCGCTTCGTCCAAAGGTGGGTCGTTGGTGAAGTCCAACTCGTTCTTGTAGCAGCGCGCAAAGAACACCAGACCCAGTTTGATGCGCAGGTTCATTAAGAAGAACACCACCTTGTTGATGAGGTAACCGTAGTTGGAGTTGTTGAGCTCGATGCGCTCGCCGAAATTGATGAACTTGATGTACGATAAGTTGTTTTGCGTGTCCACGACGTCCATCTCCTTGTAGTAGGGCGTCAAGACCTGGATGCGCTCGCTGTAGTCCTTATAGGCCGTCTGGTAGTCCCAGTTCTTGTAGTCTGGCGACAGCCTAGCAGCCTCCTCCATGTTCTTCAAGATGATGGAGTCGTCGGTCACCAGCAGCTCGATGAAGAGCGTCTGGATGTTCAAGGCCGCCAACAGGCTGTGCAACTCTGCTCGGTACTCCGGCAACGCATTCACGGCGTCGTAGATGGCCACCTGGCCCTTGTCGTTCTGGAAAAAGTGGAGAATGTCGTTGACACACTGGTCCACGATTTTGCGTCTGAACTCGGTGGCACGCTGGTTATCGGGCTTGGGCACAAAGAGCTCGTGGTCCAAGACCTTGTCCGCGCTAGCCCTCCTGTAGTTGCCCAAATGGAACAGATGTGTCTTCACGCCCAACCACCGCAAATAGCGGGTTAGCGACACCGAAAGATGCGTTTTACCTCGTCCCGGGAGGCCCGCAAGCGCAATACAGATCTTGCCAGCGTGGAACAACCGCCCACTTTCGGTCAGGTATAACTGTGCAGGCAGAATGTGGTACGGATCAATAGCATCGTGTACTCCGTCGATGTCCGTGACGTCACTCATACGTCTGTGGGCGCTGAGGGGTGGCAAGTCCGTCAAATTGGCCTTCGTGTTCTCGTGGTATGACCACCGCTTTTTGGTCCTTCTTCCCGCACCAGACGGGCTGGCCTGCAAGGGCTGTGAGCCGAAGCCATTGTAGAGCTCGCTTTCGTCGTCAGAGACCGCAGAGGTCGTGTTTTGCGTCGACATGTTGGGAAAGAGTGTGGTGGAGATACCCCAGATGATGTTTTCGGGAAAGCCCGGTGCAGGACGGGATTGGATTGGGTGAAAAGGGGTTCTGCGTTAAATGGCCACTTTAGCCAGAATTCTGCTGAAAAGAGCCTGGTTCAACCGCAGTCGGCTCACTATCCTACCTAGGTATTTTGAGCGATTATCTGGCTTTTTTGGCGCCTTTTGGTGTATCTGTGTACTCAAATGGCCCTGTGGCACAGTAAAAGCACCCGTACACCAGCTACTTGACACTAATGGCAGGGCCATGTCGTTGGTTCCCAGAATTCCAGTCTCCGTTAACAGCATCCTACAATGTTATATCCTAGCATACAGTGTATTATTATACCACGATCTACTCCAACTTGCCGCCCTTTCTCTCGATCAAGGCCTTTCTGTCCTTGTCCAAGTGCAACTTGGTGATGGTCACCTTAGAGGGGTGGATGTTGATGGGGACGGAGGCACCGTTGGACTTCTCCTTCTGCAACTTCTCGATCTGGATGGCGAACTTCAATCTGTACACGGAGGAAACCTTACCCTCAGAGCCCTTCTTGGAGCCTCTGACAACCAAAACCTCGTCGTTCTGTCTGATGGGCAAGGACTTGATGCCGTACTGCTCTCTCAACTGCTTGGAGAGGGGAGCGGACAACAAGGTTCTTCTCTCGGAAGAGGAGGCGTTGAAGTAAGCCTTTCTAGCCTTGGAGCGGGAAGAAGAAACGTCTAGGATGTTAGTAAAATGCTGGGCTATTGTGAGCACCTGCTAAAGTTGTCTGGGCTGAGAATACGACGTCGAAGTGTCCGCAGTGGTTCCACAAGGTTTTCACCTTGCTTGTGTGGAATTTGGTGTTGAACTAGTCCTCCATTCTAGTCTTCCAATATGGACTCAACCAGAACTGGGAGCTCTGGCCTCCGGTCTAACGTATGCACCCGACTCACTCAACATTCAGATTTGTGCTCTACTTGTGCAAAACGATCATACCGTTGCTGAACTTGGCCATTATGTATGTTGTATGGGTTGTTAGAAGAAGTTCTCACTAGCGAAAATGGTGAAAAATTTACTGTGAGACCAGATGCGGAAAAAATTGGCGTGCGCGCACCGCTGCGACGGCTTAGGGCTGTAACCCTAATTTTGCTTGAGCACGTGATATAATTTTATGTTCTGATTGGTCAAAAACGCCAAAAGCGCGAAGATCCTTTGTGATCCTACGAGCAAAAAAAAGGGAGTTTGAGGGAGGCAAAAAGAAAAGTCCACGGCGGGGCTCGAACCCGCAATCACTTCCTCCGGAGGGAAGCACCTTACCATTAGGCCACGCGGACGTGTTTCTTGTGTGTTCTTTTTTTGCGTTTGTCAAACTGGGCTGATTTTCTTGCTACCTCCGGCATGAACTGCTAATGTAAGCTCTAAACCTGACATGAATTCCGATACTTCCTACTTATCTAAGTTAGCGTATTATATCAAAGTCACAGTAATATCTTTTTTTTTTCAATTATTTCGTGGCGGACACCTTTTTGCAAAAAATGTGTGAGAAATCCAAAAAACTCCAACTTACAGCAATTCTAAACTTTGAAAACGTCATGAATCCTCCTTCTGAATAACACATCGGAACGAACACACTCGCGCCTTGCAACTTGTTTTCATTTTTACATTTTCTTAGCGGCTATCTCAAAGCGCTAAGCGGCTCTTGCAGCCGTGCACTCCTGCATGTGCCTTGGGCATCTGCAGGGTCTATATAAAGCCCCAGATTCTCCAAACTCAGCTTTCTAGAGCATTTGTGGAGCTATGAGCTGGCAAGAAATCACAGAAAAGAAGCGTCTGCAAGTGTATTCGTCCATCCCCAAAGAATGGCTCTTGGAAGTCGTTCCTTCGCCAGAAGCCGTCCCTAATGCCTGCGACTACGTCAATAGCTTGATTTCTGACAGAGAGAGGGAAATCACCAATAGCTCGGTCTTGTCTCTTTCTAGGAAAATTGCAAATAAAACTTACTCGGCAGTAGAGGTCACACGAGCCTTCTGCCACCGCACAGCGCTTATTCAGCAATTGACCAACTGCTGCAGTGAGATATTCTTCGATAGAGGCCTTTCCAGGGCCGCAGAGTTGGACGACATTTTGCAGAACACAGGAGCTGTGGTGGGACCCCTCCACGGAGTTCCGATCTCGCTCAAGGACCAGTTCAATCTCGAGGGAATCGACTCCAGTATTGGCTACGCCAGTCTCGTGGGACACCCCAAGGAGAAGGACGATGTTTCTGACTTGGCCCGGCTTTTGGAGAACATGGGCGCAGTTTTCTTCGTCAAGACCACCACCTCTATGGCCATGATCTCTATCGACACCGTTTCCAACGTCTACGGCTACACGCTCAACTCCCTCAATAGAAAAGTCTCTTCCGGTGGCTCTTCTGGCGGAGAAGGGGCCCTAGTGGGCGCCCGGGGTGCTCCAGCTGGTTTTGGAACAGACATTGGCGGAAGTATACGCATCCCCTCGCTTTTCCAGGGCTTATATGGCCTTAGACCGACTTCCCACCGACTTCCGTACCAGAACATCTCCAATGCAATGGCCCACCAGCCGCTTTTGGCCTCTGTGGTGGGCCCCATGTGCCACAGCTTGGAAGACCTTCGGCTCTTAACGAGGTTGATTATCCAGTCCGAGCCCTGGCTTTACGACTCCAAAACTCCGCCTGTGAAATGGGAAGATACTCCCATTGGGCCCTCTGAGAAGCTCACTTTTGCCTTCATAGGCGACACGACGCCGGAGCTGCTTCACCCGCCCGTCAAGCGCGCCCTAAACACTGTCAAAAACGCACTCCTTCTTCAGGGACACCGGGTTGTGGAGTGGAGTCCTCCGTTTTCTCCCCAGCAACTCGGAGCTCTAGCTGAGAAGATTTACGTCTCAGACGCCCTCAAAGAGGTGATTGACGAGTGCTCCAAGACCGGCGAGCCGCCGTTAGAGGACCTCGCAAAGCTTCCCGAGATCATCTTGCACGCGGACTCCGCCTCTGCCATCCACGAGCACTGGCGTTTGGGCGAAGACAGGTACCGTTTCCAGCAGCTCTACGACAGATACTGGCTCGCTACCAGCGCCTTGACCGAAACCGGAAGACCCGTAGACGCGTTGATAGCACCCATCGGGTGTCTGGCATCCTATAAGCTGGGCGACAGCCGCATTTTTGGCGAGCACTATGCCGCCATGTTCAACATTCTTGATTACCCGGTGGTTGCCACTCCTGTGGGCGTTTGCAGCCTGGAAAAAGACCCCAGGGACGCCGTCTACAGCGCCCCCAACGCGTGGGAGCGCGAGGTGCACGAGTACTACGACCCCGAGCTTTTCGATGGCACCACTGTGGGCGTTCAGGTGGTGGGAAGAAGGTACCAGGAGGAGCGCACCATAAGGGTGGCCGAGGTCGTTTCCGCGGCATTGAAGGAGGTACAGTAGAATGTACAACATGAGTATTTCAAATAAAGACGCTGTTCACCGGCTGTAGGCAGTGGTGTGTTTTTTTGCCATGGCGAAGTTGGCTGCTATTATGCGGTTTCTCCACACTGTTTTTCGAGTTTAAAAATTCTTCATCACCACACCATGTTTTCTGGCGTGCCCATTTTGACGGCATTTCGGGTCGGATCACGGCAATTTGCGGCTGTGGGAGGCATCTACACACGCTCAATCTACAACTACAACGCTGTCTCCGTTCTTGGAGGCAAAAGTGGTGCCTTTTGGCTGGGTGCTGAGAATCAGTCTATTCGCAGAACCTACTCCACCAGGGGCTCATACACCCACGGAGAAAAATGCCTCGACAGTAAATGGAACAACGCCTTCAGAGAAAACACGGTGTCTATCAGACCACTTTCCAACATGCCCAGATTGCAGTCTGGCGCCACCAGAACTCACAGCCTCAGAGCATACTCGACGAAGACTGCACCTCCCCCACCACCGCCTCCAACTACACACGACAAAAACGCCAAGGGAAAGGCCATTCTAAATCGGGTTTCCCGCGTTTTCACGTTCTCGTTTTCGTCGCTCTTGGTCGTGGGCGCCTTGGGTGTGGCCATTCTCGTGCTCTACTTGATTCTCTCTGAGCTCTTTTTGCCCTCTGGCGACACCAAAACCTTCAACAAGGCGGTGAAGTTGGTGGAGCAGCACCCACAGGCGCAGCAGGCATTGCAGCTCGAGCCTGGGCGCCGGTTGAAGGCATATGGAGAGACCGCGGGCGACAAATGGGTCAGAAACAGACCTGTTCAGTCAGTCAGATCGCGTGGAAAGGACGGAAAAGACCACTTGGTGATGAAATTCCATGTGGAGTCGGATGCCGGGCGCCATGGTACCATCACCTTGGAGCAGATCGATACGTCTTTCTGGAGCCTGGAGTTCGCCTACGTAGCTTTGGACATACGTGGAGCAAAGAGGATCTACATCATCGAGCCGAAATTCCAGGCTCGCAGTTATGTTCCCAGACAGCGGGAGCAAGGCTTTTTAGGGCTCAAATGGGGTCCCAAGAAGGAGGACTGAGGGGCGAGAGTGAACTGAATGTACATAGAAACGGAGGATACCGAGAGCGTATGAGAAAGCTTTAGAGGGGGCCATAAGGCAAGCTTTGGAAAGAATTGGTGAGAAGAGATGCTAGTACGGAAAGTGGGTTAGGGCCCCGAAAAAGAGGAATTTTCGTGGCATTGACACTCATGGGCGAGAGAAAGAGTGAGGACAAAGCTTGAAGGGTGATTGCGGCGTATTAAAGGGCCTGGAAAACGGGCCCTTAGCCACTGAAAGCATTTATTTGACTTGAATGTGGCGTGTATGTGATTTAGGTATTTGGACACTAAATTTAGGGATGGGCGGTCGCTCTCTTCCACTAAGCGTAGACTGCGAAAAAGCTGCGGCTCTCTGAACGAGGAGGATTTCACCACTACACCCCAAAGCCACCAAAGTCTTGAAAGAGCACCTTTTCACGCCATTCCCCCTTCCACACTTCACACCCACACGCCATTGTCCTCCAGCCACCAATACAGTCGTTTTTCTCTTTTATTAATACCCAGGACACGGCTGAACAGCGCCAGCCAGCACCCCACCAGGGGCCACGCACAACGGCGACCACTGACAAAAACAAACTGTGTGCCCTCACAACATCAGGGAAACTACCAAAAGGGCCAAGGCAGCACCTAGTCCCAGTATCTCGCGCCAATTGGAGACGCTTCCCGAGACATACAGCCCCGGCTTGGCGGTCCACCCCTGGGAGGAGTTCAGAAGGTTGGTGCCAAACTGGTGGAAAACGGCCTTCTTGCGCTCGGTAGAGACCATTTCACGACACTCAAGAGAGGCGTTTGACGCGAAGGACGCCCGCGCCCTGCCCTGGAAGTCGCAGTACTCGGCCCTCCTGTCGTTGTTCTCGTAGTAGAGCCCGAGGGCGTAGGCAAGACGCTGTTTGGGCGCACAGGCAGAGTAGGTCCCGTAGACGCCCTTCTCGCCATCAGCAGCAATGGCACTGCAGTCCACGTCTTTACACACCTCGCCGAGGAGCCTGCCCACGTCCCCCACCCTCTCTGTGGGAACACACGCCAGCACCTGCTCCACACAGGCGCACAAGCGCTTGTCAGGGGCGGGCGGGAGGACCACGGAGGCCTTCCAGAGCCTTTCTTTAATGTTGCACGCGGCCGTGTGGGTGTCAGAGGCGTTGGGGGCCCTCGCCTTGGGCGGCTGGATGCCGGCGAGCCTGTTCTGGAGCACCGCAAAGTCGTCCAATCTAGCCACCTTTCCGTCGCTCTCCTGGACCACGCCGTAGCGGTTGACGTTGTCGAAGTACTCGTAGGCGATTCCGCCCGACCACACTGCCGCCATGGTGCTGCCGTAGAGGGCCTCCACCTCCGTGAAGGGCCGCGGGGTGACGGTGTTGCACCCGTACTCGCTGAAGAACACCGGCACGGGGAAGTCGCGGTAGTCGGCGGTCCGGTCCCGGTAGCCGGACGTGTGGTACGTGGAGTAGCCGCACCACTCGTACATGTTGATGCCGAGGAAGTCTGCGGCGGTGTCCCTCTCGCCGCACACAAAGTACGTGGAAATGGGGCCCCTGATGTCCGCGTCGTCGTTGGTGGCGTAGCCCACGGGGATGGCTCTGTAGCCCCGTTCCCGGATGTATTTCTTGACATCGCGAATGGCGGCTTTGACGAAGGGCGACGCGTCGGTGTTGTACTTGGAGTTGGTGACCTCGTTTCCGGCGAAGAACCCGAGCACGTTGGGATAGGCCTGGAGCGCGTCCACCACCGACGTGTAGCGGTCCAAGAGCTGCGCGTCCCACACGGGCGCCTCCCTGTTGATGGAACGGCTGGGCTCGGAAAGGTCTGCGAGCACGTAGATTCCGGCGTCCGCAAACGCCTCCAAACACTCGGTGTGGTCCGCGTGGGGGTCCACCTGGTAAACGCGCACCACGTTGACGCCCAAATCTCTCAAGTGAACCAAGTCCCTGAGACAGGTCTCGGGGAAGGCCAAGGAGTCCACGTACGGAGTTTCAGGCGTGGAGGGGCTGTTTTGGGAGGGCTGCTGCTGGTACGCAATGCCTTTCACATAGAACTGGTCACCGGAGAGAGAGTCGAAGAAGCGGCTTCCTATGGCCACTATTGGGGGCGTTTTGGAGGCGACAAGGGCGCCAGCGAGCGCAAATACCGCTAAGGGTCTGAGCACTCTCATTGGGCAAGTCTGGCTGGGGCGGAAGAAGGGTGGGGGAGGAGGGCCTTTGTGGCTGCGAAAACGGAATTCAGTGAAAATGACTGCGAAAATTGACCAAAAACAAGGGCGAAAATCGGCGAAAATGAAAGGGAGAGGAGACAGCAAATTTGCCAAGTTAATGTCGAGCGCAACTTGCAATGAGGCTGATGTTGTGGGAGAAACTGCTGCAGATGGAGCGGACGCAGCTAGAACAGAAAACATCTTGCCCCGAAAGGGCTTACACTTTAAGAATGTCCCTAGAGAGCTCACAAATGGAAGCGGGAGTGCAAAGTGATACCAAAAAGGAAAAAGGTCACAATAGCGGCTCTACACATAAAAAGCCTCTCACAAGACGCGATGCACTAAGTGTAAAGTGCAAAAAGGAGCCACCACATCTGGCCGCATTCCCACACACTCCAAATCTTCTTATGGCCAATTTCGCAGCCACCCACCAACAGCCAAAAGGGCAAATACACTCTTCCAGGTGAGACCCATAGAACAAGCCAGCTAGGAAACTCGGCAAAACACCCCAATGCCCAAAAATGCCCACTCTACAACTCCTTAAATCTATCATTAATATAATTACAAGCTTCGTCTAGAACAAGTCGTACAACACCTTGAACTCCCTTTTTCCGCGGCACTCCACCATGAACAACTCGTCTTCCGAAACCTTGAGCAAAAGACCCGCCTTGCCTATTCTCTCCGTTCTCTCGAGTCGCTCGTCCGCACTGATCAACCAGCTGAAACTTTCAATAGCCTCGTCACAGCTCTCAGGCTCGTTGTTCTCCAACACCAAATTGTAGTAGTTCTTGCCGGTGAAGATGTCGCTGATCATGTAGATGCTCATGGAGTACATCGACAAGATGTTCCATGACGAAGGCACGTTGATCTGCGCATAAGTCTCCATCTGTTCCTGCAACCGCACCGTCATTTTGTTGAGGAGAAGCATTCGCGTGTTGTCCGGGTTGCTGATAATGTTGGCGTTGGTGATGTCCTCAGATTTGAGCGACGCTAAAGAGATGGCCTTGCCCAAAACAGGCTCCAGGGCCACTGCCGGTTGCTTGACAGTGGGCTCATCGTCCTTGCGCAACAGCTCCGTGTGAAGACTGCTGAACGTAGTGGAAGAGCTGGGCTTGTCCATCATGGACGAAGAGATGGTCTGGGTAGAGTCGCCCAACTCGGTCTTGCTGAGAGACCGTTTGCTGGCCCCCAATACGCCCAAAACGTTGTTCAAGTTGGTGTTCATCTCCTGAGAGAGCCCACCCTTGTTGCTCCTGATCATCACTGTCACTTTCTCCCTGCTGACCGAGTTGGTGGCAGTGAGCTGCAAATCCAAGGCAGAGGAGAGCCTGATGCTGCTCTGCTCATTGATATCGAGAAGCAAGATGGGCGTGTCGACCCACTCGTTTTCCACCTCGTCCAACTCCTCCTTGAAGATGATCATCCAGCTCTTTTTCAACGCGTAGTTGACCACGATCTTCACAAACAAGTTCTCGTTGACCGTCAACATCTCCCACTTACCGTACTTCTGCTTCCATTTGGAGATCTTCATGGCCTTGGGCGTGCTGGGCGAGATGTAGAAGTCGATGGACTCGTCTTCGTTGATGGTGTCCTTCAACTGTTGGGGAATGATTAAAGTCTCCTCCTGGGTGCTGAGACTGGTGCTTGACCCATTGGCCCTGTTGGGCTTAAAGAAGTACGTGGAGGTCGAGGAAGGAAGCGCAAATGCAGATGGGGCAGATCCGCTTCCTGAAACATCGAAAGTGGACGACGCAGCACTGCCCAAGGGCCTTTCGGGCCTTTCCAGGGTGCTGGTTTCGATGCTCAAGTTTTTGGAGTTCATCAGCAGCTTGGACGCTTGTTTAATGAGGGGGGACTGGTGTGCTTGTTTCTTGGTTACTGAAGCTTCGGAGACATTCTTTGTAAGGCACTCCTTGGGCGTTACCTTCGCTTTAGGGCCCTCCTTGTGTTCCACCGCCTTTTGGGCTGCTTTCTTGTCGTCAGCCTTCTTCCTCTGAGCGGCCATGTCTTTGTTCTCCACCTTGACGTTTTTGTCTTCCACATGTGTCTCCGCTGTTTTCAGGCTTTTCTTGAAGATGCTGAAAAGTGACTTCTTCCTGGGCTTGGTTTTTCGGGAAACAGGCGGAGTGGCAACCAAATCTGCCGGGACCTCCTTCGCCAACTCAGAAAGGCCCTTAGGAATACTGAATGACGGGTTGTGACTCTTGCCAAAATTACTCAAATCAATGGCAGATCCAGTAGAAGGCTGCTCCTTTGAAGGCTTGGTTTTGGACAAGTCGGGGACCGAAGAGAAACCCTTATTATTGTACACATCAGTCTTGGGGCGAGGAGCTTCCATTTCAAAGCCCTCTATCGACGACTCGTCAAGGTCGTCCTGGTCCCCCATATGAGTCATGCCCTCTGGGGTCTGCCCAATATAGGCGATTTCGGCCTGAGAAGACCTCCTTCTGTGAGCATCTACAAGCTCCTGGGCGCCGAGGGTGTTTCTCTTTATACTGTGGATGTACAGCTGCTGGTCGGTGCTGCTGAGGTGCGATTTGTTGTCCAAGGGAGTGCTGTTGGAAAGGGTCTTCTGCATGATACTCAAAGACCGCTCGTATTGGGCGGACTCCGAGGTATCCACAGAGGAATGCGAGACATTTCTCTCCTTGGGAAACGGCGGGGGGTGGGCCAACGATGCCAGGCTCAAGGAGCTAGTGGAAATACGGGAGTTGACCGAGGTGTCAGAGTTTCTGCGAGAAGAGCTGGAGATGCTGGGGGGCTTGGTGAGGCCCTCAAGTTTTTTCGCAGCCGCATTCAAAGAGGGCGAGGAAATGAGCTCTTTGAAGGACTCCTTGTCGCGATGCTCAACCGCAGCCGGTGGCGGTGTGATCATGGTGGTAGGGTCGTAAAGACCAATGCCCAAGCCAGACAGCTGGACTGCGGTTTCGGGCTTGATGAGGAAATTCAGGTTTATGGGCGAGAGATTATTGGGAAAGAGTGCAGACAACTTGCCGAACCAGTCAGACAAGAGGGCTGTTTCTGGGCCCGAAATCACGATGGACTCCGTCATGGAGATGCTGCGTGCGAAGCTGAGCGATTTCAACACAATCAGGCCCCGTTCAAGGCTGATGGAGAGCTCGTTGACGCGAAATGGAGGAAACATGAGCGATCTGGGCATGTTGCGTGACGTGGGAACCGACAATATGGCCAAGGCGTTGTAGTGGTTGAGATTGGACAAGTCCAACAAGAGCAACTCCACGGCGTTGTTGGGGTTACCGATGTAGAGGACAGAGTTCTTGGTTCTGTCGAAGATCTGCGCGGTTTTGAAGAAACTGGACACCTTTTCTGAGGACTTGGAAACGCCTCCAAATGTCTGGATGTTGTTGAAGCTGATGTTGTTCAACTGCGTCAAGTCTGCTTTCTCCTTGTAGCCGGAGACGAGGTCCGCAAGTCTTTTCTTGAAGGCCGTGAGACGGTCCTGGATAAACGGGTTTCTGACCAGCTCCACGGCGCCGTCCACGAAATCGACGTAGTTCGTGCAATGCACCAAGGGCCGTCCAAAGATGGTACAGTCCTGGTCGTAGGGAAATGCCCCGTAGTACTTCTCGAAGACCACGATGGCCTCGTCCAACCAGAGAATGAACTCGTTGACGAACGCCTTGAACAGCTCCCTGACAGCGTCCGGGTCGGCCATCTCGTCGTTGTGTTTGTTGAGGGCCGCGAGCAACTGTGAGTTCTTGGTGAAAAGGCCCCTGATGAGCGAGTTGAGCGTGGACGAGGTTGCGGACGAGCGCGAAGGCTTGGTGACCGCCATGATGTCTATGAGGTTGCTGTTTTCCATGTTCTCATGCTGGAGAAGCGTCTTTAGAAGGGTGTGGGGGTCGACCATTTTGCGGGAAGAGGGTCCAAAAGAAGTAAAAAAACTGGCCAAAAGACGGCTCAAGAAGATGGTGTGGAAGAGTGTTGTTGTAGCAAAGACTGGTGTTTGGCGATGCAATGTTTACCAGAGAACACGCGGGAAGCAGCCAACAATGTGAGACAAGCTCAGACAATAGGTTTTAGTCTTCGGACGCGTACTGGGCCTTATATGAGGGAGCAGACCCCCTGCGAAAAACGCGTCGCGACGCGTTTTGGGACAGAATTTAAAGGGCGCGTTTTCGCGGGACGATGGCTGGCTCCAGAAACAGTTTAGGCCGCACACGAGGCGCGATTTAGCGGGAAGTGCCAGTTTTTTAGGGGGACCCTGGTGCGAAAGCAGTTTTTCCTAGTGAAGACGGCGGGTTTTTACCGTGCGACGAGGACTCTGTAGCGGGAAATGCCTTTTTTCTGGGGCATTTCTCAGCGTACATCACACCGCCTGTTTTTCCACCAACTACACCCAAGAGCAATGCGCCAACTAGAAATGGTTGAAAGGTTTGGTTCTATGCAAATGCTAATGTGGGTGCTAGTCCAATGGCACCATTCCGATGACGGTTCCCTGGAGGGGCCCTTCTGAGGACTCCTTTCCCACTGAGAACTGTCCTTCCAGTGAGAACTGCGTTTTCCAGAGACGCCTTTTTTGCAGCGAGAAATTCACGGCCGTCAAAAAGCCCTTCCCCACAAATGGCCATTCTCTCTCCTAACTTCTTCTTTTCTCCCACTTCTCCTTCACCTCCTCTACATATCCCTTCCCACCATCCAGTCTGCGGCAGCATCCAAACCCTCCCCCGTAATCCCGCTCACTAACTGCACAGTGTACTTCTCATGGGCCAACTCCGCCAGCAAATTGAGCGCCCCCTCCACCTGTTTCCGAACCAAAACTCGCTCTTCTTCACTGAGTAAATCGGCCTTGTTGATCAAGACTGCTAGGTACGTGTCCACGAGCTGGTCCTGCACGATCACCTTGGCCCGTAGTTCTGCGTACGACTCCCCCAAACGGCCC
Source organism: Wilhelminamyces tanticharoeniae (assembly GCA_030558325.1). Lineage (NCBI taxonomy): Eukaryota > Fungi > Ascomycota > Pichiomycetes > Serinales > Metschnikowiaceae > Wilhelminamyces > Wilhelminamyces tanticharoeniae. Next base: position 191,296 of record JAJMSI010000018.1, on the reverse strand, counting down.
ACATTAAGACCGTCTATCACCCACACCACGATATTCGCAGCATCGAAGTAGTTGCTCCAGAAACTGCGGAGCAGACTCTGGCCACCTACGTCCCACACATTGAGGTTGTAGCTCTTGTAGGCCACCGTGTTTATCTGGAAGCCCATGGTGGGTGCTATAGTGGAGGTGTCCTGGTGGAGGAAGTTTCTCACTATGGTGGTTTTTCCAGCGTTGTCGAGGCCTAGGAGGAGAATGCGGATCTCACGATCCTTGATTTTCTGTTTTCGTATGGTCGCAAGAAGCCCCATGATTTAATGGAGTGAATGCAAAAACCCCGTCCCTTTATTGCACCTGTCAGATGGATGTTCTGGGTGCCAAGTAACTTTTCCCAAATTTACTAAAATGTATGCGAAATCTCATGAAATCGCCAAATTGCGAATTCACACTTGTCTATTACCAACACCAAAAATGGCCCCCCATGACGCCCAAAACGCCCGAGTCCAAGCGTCAGAGTTCCTTATTTGATTTCAATACACAGAAGAAGTCCACCCCCGCAGTCGTGGACCTCACAGATGCCTTTTCCAGCGAGGAAAACGCCTCCTCCTCAGCAGTTCTATGTCCCGTTTGCAGCACCAATATCGCGTCTTTGAGCATGAACTTGCGCATAACCCACGTGGAGGAGTGCCTCTCACTATTGACAGTTCGCGAGGAGAAACTAGACCGGTTTGAGGTCAGAAACGACATCGTTAAAGAGGAAACCACAGTAGAAAGCACCGTGGCAAGAGTCAAGAAGGAGGCCTCTTCAGGAGATTCAAAGAACACCAAAAAGCGGAAGGTCCCTCTTCCAGCAGCTCCCCTGCAGAAATACGTCAATTCGCAAGCAACGGAAAAGCGCCAAAAGAGAGCCAACGCGTCTGAACTCGAGGATTACTACAAGGTGCTCCCCTCAACCAAAAGGTCCCCAGTTCCCCATCTAAAGGTGATTTCCTTTCCTACTGGAGGTCAGGACTTTCAAATAGCCATGGATGCCTTCAACTACAGGCCGCACGAGTCCATCACAAAGTATTTCTTGAGCCATTTTCACTCGGACCATTATGGAGGAATAACCAAAAAGTGGTGCTACGAACGCATAGTGGACGATTTGAAGGTGATATACTGCTCGAAAATCACAGCCAAACTTCTCTCTATTCGCTTCAACATCGACCCCTTTTTCATGAGACTGCTAGAAAACGACACACGGTACGTTGTGCAGCGCTACGATGGCTCTCTCGCCCCAGGAGAGGTTTTCGAAAGCGAAGAACAGCTCCCGGGGTTATATGTCACTTGTATAGACGCCAACCATTGCCCAGGCGCGGTGATTTTCTTGTTTGAGTCCATACCTGTCTCTGGAAAGTGCACCTTCACCCTCCATTGCGGCGACTTTCGGGTCTGTAGAGCCATGCTCGACCACCCTAAACTTGCCCCCTTCCATATAACCGCTCAAAATCCCCTTGTGCTCGATAAGCTCTACCTCGACACAACATACATGAACCCCAACTACAATTTCCCGAAACAGGAGCTCGTCTGTCTGTCCGTGAGCGACATGTTCCACTTCTTGACCCAAGACGATTCGCTCTTCTCGCTATGGTACGGATCACTCCAGTCGAGGATCACAGACTTTTTGACGGCCGCAGTGAGGGGTAGAAAGAAGCGGTTCCTCATTCTCGTGGGTACCTACGTGATAGGCAAGGAGAAGCTTGCAATAGCTATCCTGAAACGCATGAACGGCTGTCCAATCTACGTCTCCAACATAAATAGTCGCGGAGACAAGGCGCAGATTCTTTCAACTTACGAGGACGAGTATCTCGATCTGGTCCTTTGTGATAATGCCCTAGGAACAGATGATTGCACCACTGTGGTGCATCTAGTGCCGATGAAAATTGTCTCTGCGGTCAGCGAGCTCGCCAACTACTTCAACCATAACAAGTACTTCCAGCACTTTGAGAGGTGTGTGGGCCTACGGCCCACGGGATGGACCTTTCTGGGGCCGCGAGGGGCCAATTCTGCTGAAACAGAGGCTACTCCCGTAGGAGACCAACAGTCTGTGAAGGAGATCGTCAATGTACTTCGATCGCAGCCTAAGTTTACCTACTATTCGGACATTCTCGAGCAGTTTCCATTACCCAACACCAAAATCAAGCGCAAGCTGAGCCACGACGACTCGCTCTATAAGATCTACACGCTTCCCTATAGCGAGCACTCGTCGTTCAGGGAGCTTTCGTACATTGCAGTTTTCCTCAACACAGGAGAGATAATTCCCACGGTGAATACGGAAAACGAGTGGTCCGTGGCGAGGATGAAAAGCATCACGGAGACGTGGGAGCGAGTGAGGCAAATGAAGGTTTCGGGGCTGCTGGACGATGAGGAAGTGCAGAGGGCTCTTGAGGAGTTGACTTTGGAGGATTTCTGAAAAGCGGCTTGCTACTATAAAGGAGGTCTGGAAACCTCCAAATAATGATGTAAATATGAATAATGGGAGGAAAACCGGTTGCGGTTGTAAGGCGAAGAGTATCATTTAGAAGAGACATTTGTTTGACCATTAACGTCCCTGAAGTGTGTTTGCACAGTCTAGAGAGCCGGACTGTTTTAGATTACTGTCTATCTTCACTAAAATGGGTAGACGGAGCCCGAATGTATCAACATCCCCAGCCCTGCAACACCTAAGCACCTCGGAATTTTATTCTATAACATAATTTACATCTCCGCTGCCCTCACCCATTGTACTTGTCCATTTTCAGAGAGCACTTGTGCAAGAGCTCCTCGCATTTGGAGGCGTAGCCGCAGTCAGCCCAGTGGGCCACCAAGTCGCCCTTGAAGTAGTGCACGTGATCGCCGCCCTTCGCGTTGGTGTCTTTGGGCAAGTCGACCTCGGTGTATTTGGAGGCGATGGTTCTTGCAGGAATGATGCTTGTACTGCTCAACACGAACGGGTGCCACTGGAGTATGTGGGTCAAGGCGGAGTCAGGCCCCGACGGAAAGTTGGCGTAGTTGAGGAAGAGTTTGGTGCCCCATGTCTCTACGATAGCCCTGCCGATCTCGTCGTTTTTGACCAAGTATGAGAGCGTGGCCAACTTGTTGTCGGCCTGGGTGACGATCAAGCGCATGGAGTCGGCCTTCGAGCCCTTGTATGTTTTGATAGCACCGTCAAGGGGCATGATGGGCTGCTCGCGCAACATCACGGGGTCCAAGGCCTCGGGCGCGAGCAAGTAGTCGTGCAAGTCGATGTTCAAGTTCATCACAAAGGCGTCCTGCTCGAGGTACCAGAACCACTTGGCGTGCGGAAACGCATGCATGGCGGCACGCATGGTGTAGAGCCGCACCCACTTGGCCTTTTCCGGGAGCTGCAAGTAGCTGAGCGAGTTCAACACCGGGAGAAACTCCTGGTACCAGCGCACGTAGACACCGTAGTTCTGCTTGTGGCCGTAGTCCACGCGATTCTGCACGATCTTGGTCAAGGCGGCCGCCGAGTACTTCTCGTAGTCGATGGCGGTGACGATCACGATCTCGGGGTACTGCGCCAGCGACTTGGGGCGGTATACGATCTTGTCGTGGTTCTTGAAGTGGTTTTTGGCAGCGTGAAGAGGCGACTGCGCGTTCTCGTCATCCTCCTTGATTTTCTGCTGGAACGGGTTGGGGTCGTCGAAGTCGTTCAATGGCCGGATCCAGTTGTTTTCGAGCTCCGGGAAGTTGGGGTCGCGTACCTTGGACTCATGCACTAACTTGTGGACCGTGAGCTCCTTGAGCAACTCCACCTCCTCCACGTTGGGGTAGATATACTTGGAGGTGGTGGGGATCTCGTGGGGGCTCGTGAGTGGGTGCCCGTGGTGGTCTGGGCCGTTTGTGGTGCTGCTGAAGGGCAGTAACAAACGGAAGGTGGGACCCACAAAGAACCACACGAAAAGAAGCCCAAAAAGAGCGAGAACAAGGCCGTTTTTGGACACCAGCCGCAGCGAGAACGTGGCCGGAAGCGGTAACGCGCCCTTTCCGTGTCTGGGCTTCAAAGTGCGCGTTCCGTACATGGGATGGGGAGCTTGACGGTGTGGACGAAAGTGAAAATGCCAGTGTGCAGGCGGGAGGACTTGAAGGAGGTGGTGGAAACGGGGCCTTGGGGACTAAAACCGCAGTCTGGGGGGAGATCTGAGCTGAGGGGGCCGAAAATCACCAAGTGCCGGCAAGAAAGAGGCGGAAAAGCGCGAGGGGGTCTTTTTGGTGGGTGTTTTGGTGGGTGTATTGGTATGCTAATTATATGCCTATATTAGGGATGACAGAGAGAACGCAACGAGAGAGGAGCAAGAGAAAAACGACCACAGGGGAGAAGCGAGCAGTGATCTGTGACAGAGAAGGCCCCTTGAAGATGTACATAAGCCTTTTAGGGCTTTTTCGGGTTCAGATCAGGTCCTTTTTGCACCATATGGGACTCTATGAGTGTGTACTGTAACGCCATATTGGCCCTGATGCTTCGTCGTTTCCAAACCTCCGAGCCACTCCATAGGACCGCCACGTAGGTCCCTGTAATTACGGAAGCACCGTTCCTCTCGACTGGAAACGATCGCATTGGCCATTCCGCAGAAGACACTGTTCACAGGTCCGAAGACCGTTTTCTGTCATTCTGAAAATACTCGCGAAATCTCCATAGTACTTCTATTCTGGGTACCAAAAGCACACCACGAAACTCTCGCTGCAGCGAACGCCCATCTTTCTAGGCTCGCTTTCTTCTCTTCAAAACCAGCCCTTGATTTCCTGAATGTTGCACTGCTCTGTAATTACAATTACGCTCCAATTTGCAGCCCTCCACTGACGCCAACTTCCTCCTCAAAACACCCACATCTTTCATCTCCAATATGTCTATTTCCACTTCACTTCCTAAGCAGTCGTCTATTTTTCACTTCATCAACTTAAGCCCTTGTCTCCTTCGTGATCCTATCCTCGATCACCTGCAACGCGACCTGGCGTCTTCTCTCGGCCACCGAGCTGGCCACACTCTTGTTGGGCTGGTTGAGCTGCTCTGAGATCTTCTGGGCCCGGAGATTGCTTTGCTCCACCAGCTCGTCATTGAAGGCAGTAATAATGCCGAGAAGAACGCTCAAATCGTACACGTGCCCGAAAACAACCAGCAAAAACGGCTTGGTGACCGCGGGGAAGAACTCCACCAACGCAAAAGTATCCGACGCATCTCCGCGGAGCACCGTCTGCCCGCTGTGGTCCGCGGTATCGCTGGCGCTAGTGATGGGAAGAAGTGGGTCCAGCACAAACGCCTGGAAGAACCGCAAGTAGCAGTAGGATATGAAAAAGCTGCCTAGGGACGGAACGGCCGGGTACAACGAGCGCGACACTAGAAGCGACCACAACAGCACTGCCACAAGTAGCACGAACGGCAAGTGCTTGACGCGAAAGTTGATGAGGCCCTGGAATAACACGATATTGTGTTCAGGAATGAGCTGTTTCAAAACCACGAGAAAGCCAAAGTAGTAGGAAATCCCGCCTCCGAGCGGCTTGTCCATGCCAGCAACGTCGCCACGGAAGATATTGCACACTATGGTGATGAGCACAGTCACGATGTTGGTCAAAGACCCCACATAAAACACGAACTTGACCGTTTCCAGGGAGCCCCAGAACTTTTCCACGTACTTTGTGGCCACGTACAACACAGCGGCCGAGAACGCGAACGAGAGCACCAGGGTCTCCGCAAAAATGGCCGTGGCGAACACCCACGGGTAGAACACCGCCGTCCGCGGTATCAATTGCAAGAGGGGCACCCTCATGTTGTGGAAAAGAACGTTGATTTGTTCGTCTGGTGGGCTGAGAAGAAGCGCCTGTCTGTACGAGAAGAGACGGACGACAAGTATGAGCACCGCCACGGTCGTCAACGCCGCAAGCACCGTCCGCGTGGATCTGGGCACGTTGTGTGATCTGAGAAGAAGCGCAGGCATGGGAGTGGTTGTTAACAGAGATGCGAAAACGAAATGTTTATGGTCACAGGAATGCGATTTCAGGGAGACGTGCCCTTTTTATACACGGGCGACCGCCTGGCTGCAAATTGCCGTTGCGGGGTGCTGCCCGGGGAAAGGGCCCGAGTTGGAAAGAGCTGGTAACACCAGGACTGAGGTTCGGCGTCCTTGCGGGGTGTGTGGACGAGCAGGCTATGTGTGGGTGTACGGGTGTTTTGGGGAGAAGACACCTCCTATGAAGGTCCTTATGGGCTGAGAGCGGTCCGAATTTGGCCTCTGCAGATGCCTCTATGCATTTCTAGTGGCATATACGCGTCTGCAACGGCTTTCTGTCAAACTCTGACAGGTCCCTATGCCGTTCTGTACAGGCCCCACTTTTCAAACGCATATATATAAATGTATAGTTACACACAAAGACTAGAAAAACAAACAGCACACACGGGCCGCGCCCTCAGAACGCTTAAGCCTTCGAGGTGTACGCGTGGGTGCGCGACGGAGTGAAACTCATGTAGGTGATACTCAAGCTCTTGGCGTAGAAAGTCTGCTTTCCAGTGTCGTTGTTTTTCACGTGTCTGGGCTGGAACAAGCCCTGGAAGGTGCCGCTCAAGGTGGAACCGAGCGTGGCGTCGATGAAACGCGACGCCACCGCGGGAGCCGCGATGATGATCACAAACAACACCAAGATCAAGAAGTACAAGGTGCAGTACTTTCTGACCATTCTCTTTCTCAACTTGGCCTGCTTCAACGAGTAGATGGGGGGTCTGATCAAGCGCGAGGGCTTCAACCAGAACAACATGGTGGAGTGCCATCTGTCGATCAAGGGCACGAACAACAAAGGCAACTGCACGAACAAGATGATGTGGGCCAAGATGAAGTCACCCGCGAACTCCGACATCTCAATGGTCTTCGCACAGAACTCACGAGCGGGCTGCGTCATGGCGGCCCAGCCCAAGCCGGTGCCGTACCACTTACCAGTCCAGAAGGCGGTGTTGGCCTTGTCGTTCTTGAACTCTCTGGTCAAGAACGCTAACGTCAAGAACTTGAACAACAATCTCTGGATGAAGACCATGGTCACGATACCCAACAACATTCTGGCGAACACGAAGCCCTCCATCACCCACATGACGATGAAGAAGATCAAGTGGATCACCACGGCAACACCGTGCGCCACACCGGCGATCACAGCACCGGTCTTCTTGCAGCACAAGCCCAACATAGGGCCCGCGCAGCACGCCAACGCGAGACACACTCCCAAAACACCCATGTCGATGACCACAGGCGCCAAGGCACAGATAACAACTCTGGCGGTGGAGTTCACCTTGATGGCGTCCCTGGAACCGTTCACCTCGTAAGAGTTCCTGGTGACACCAGTCTGGGCGTTGATGAAAGTGAAAGCCACGAAAAGACCAGCAGTGTAGATGAGACAGGGGATGAAGTCGGCGAAGAAGACGTTGGATCTGTGGGCTCTGGAAGCGTCACCGGCGCTCTTCTCAGAGACGTCGCCGGTCAACTTGCGCTTGAAACCGGTGATTCTCGATCTAGAGAGACGAACGTAGCCGATCCACGAGTTTCTGTGCCACTTGGTGTTACCACGGGACAACCATCTGATGAAGTCACGGTAGTCGATGAAGAAGTCCTCCCACGCGAACTGGTGAGGGTTGAAGATGAACGGAGACATCACCAACGCAGACAACGACGCCCAAAACCACAACAAGGGCGCCTGCCAGTGCGAAACGGAGCCAAACAACAAGATCAACATCGACCTAGCACCCATGTAGATGGAAGAGTCTGCAAATCTCGAGTACAAGATGGAGAAGGGGATACGGGAAGTGGCGAAACCTCTACCGGTGGAGATGTATCTGGCACCTCCCACAGTCAAGTCAGTGTACAACGAAGCGGAGTAGATCTGGGCAACGAACACCTCGAACATGGGCGACAACGAGATGAAATGGCGTACAAATCTCTGGAACGCCTTCCACACACCTCTTTCAACCAACTCCTGCACAACCAAGGGGATAAACGAAATGAAGAACACAATGAAAATGGACAAGGTGTAACGTCTAATCCAGTCAATCGCAGGAGCCAAGTTGTAACAGCCGAAGGGGTACAAGAGGTCCCTGATGGGGACGTTCTTGTTGTAGGAACAGATCGTAGACTCATGCGCCAAAGCGTTCAAGTTAGCCAAAACCAACATGAAAACCTGCAACGACAACTGAATGAACAAGTTGTTGATGTGGAAACCAGGGTGACCGTAGTAGAACGACAAGAAACGGTCCAAAGGCAACTGCGTCGACAAGTAGTAGTACTCACGAGACAACATCTGCTCTCCCATACCGGCACCAATCTTGGTGGTGAAATTCAAAATGGAGCCGAAACCCATGTCTCTTCCCTTACCACACTGGTAGTACTCACAATGCTTGATTCTGCCTCCTCTCAACATGGCGGTCATACCAGCGTAAATATCCTCGTTCAAGTGCAAACCCTTCTGGGCCTTGGAAACACCGCCTCTAGTCAACATGAACGTGGCGTTCAAGAAATCAGGGTGACCGTAATGCAACTTACCACCAATCTGGGCCAAGGTTCTGGCGAACAACGTACCGAAAGTCTGTTCCTTACCAGCAGCAACATCACCCAAGACACCTGAGTTCTCGGAGAAAATGTACTCTCTGGCACCAAGAATGGCAACAGGTGCCACAGCGGATCCCTGGTCGTTCTTCAACTTGGGAGCGTAGGGGTTGATCTGCTCAACGTTCAACTCCTCAAACTCGGCCAAAACAGATCTGATCTTCAAACACTCCTCAAGATAGTTGTCCTGGTTAGCGTCGATCAACTGGATGTACTCACCACGGTGGAAGATAATAGCATGGTTCTGGTTGTCGGACTTACCGTCTCCCAAAATGGGGTTACCGGATAACTGAACTCTGAACTTGGGACGACGTCTGCCGTTCTCCAAAATCTCACAATGACCATCAATCAAAGCGGAGTAAAGTCTGGGCTCATCTTCCTCGTTCAAAGGAGGCTCCTCATCCAAGTAAGCAATCTGCAAGTCGGGGTAGGCACGCAACAAAAATTCGGCATTCTCCATCTCGTCATCCTTGAATTTGGACAATCTCTGCATGGAAACAACGAATCTGAACTTTCTTCTAGACATCTTCTCCAACGCCAACTCCAATCCCTCGGGGTCGCCGCCAAAGTACTGCACAAGCTCAGGGTTCTCCACACGGTACAACAACTTGATGGCTCTAGCGTAGTTCATGAAACCGGAAACGGTACGGTACAACGTCTGGGATCTCAAAGAGGCCCAAATACGCGTTCTCAATGTGTACTCAGGAGCAGCGGACTTGAAACCAATGCAGTAGAAAGGCAAGTCGTCGATCTTGGACTTCAAAGTGTCCTCGTTAGCCTTCTCAGGGTCGTCGCCGTTCTCGTAGGCAGCGGTCTCCTCAGCCAAAATCTTGGTGTCCTTGACGAAACACTCCCACTCGACGGGGTGCAACTGCTTCAAGTATTCCAACAAAGTGACTCTGGAGAACTGGTCGTCCTCCCTGATGATCTCTCTCAATGACAACAAAATCTTCTCGGAGTAATGGGGAACGAAAACAGTGAAAGTAGGCATGTTGTCGACAGGCAAAGGCTCCAAAATGGGGGTGGCCAACGACTGTGCAAAGAAGGAGATACGTCTCTCAGCCTCGGAGTTCGAAGGGAAGAACTCCGAGTCGTAGCTGTTGTCATCCTGAGAAACGAAGAAGGTGGGCGCTCTCAAAGTGCGCTTGCCCTCGATCTCAGAAGGAACCTGGTGGTACAACAACTTCTGCACGTGGTCAATAGCCAACAAGTGCTCTCTGTACATAGAGATGACAATAGCGTTCCAGATCTGCGAAATCAAAACCTTGGGCTTGTACTTGATCTCCATCTCGGTGGTGGCCAAGATCTTGGAGTAGATTCTCTTGGGCAATCTGGTGAAGATGTTTCTCCAGGGCGTCAAGATGGAAATACCCAAGTAGAAGGAGCGACCAATGGAGAAGATACAGTTGCAGATAATGTACCACATGTAGGTATCCAAGAAGAACAACAACAAGTCAACAAGGTACATCAAGCCCAACACGATCTTGGCCTGCTGCTTGCACAAAACGTCTCCGAACCAAACCTCACCCACACATCTCATGGACATAGTGGACAAGTTTCTGATGGGGTCTCTGATGGACAAAGTCAAGAAGAAATAGGATTCGGACAACTTGGCTCCGAAAACACAGATCCACATGATGTACGACATCCACATGTCGGAGCCTCTCAACTTGTTGAAGTTGGCGGTAAACGTCTGGGAAGCCAAGTATCTTCTGGATCTCTTGTTCATGTAGGAGGTGAACAAGCCGCCCAAAGGCATAATGGCGAAGAAGACCAAGGTGGCAATGGCAATGAAGAAACCCACAATCGACACAATGTGCGCAGATTTCGACACCGCAGCCAAACCAGCCCAGTAGAACGTGAACACAACAGGCACCAAGTTAGCCAAAAAGATCAAAACCAAGAACACCAAACGGCGGGACAAGTGCTGCGCACCGGCCCACTCTCTAGGGACAAACATCCACTCGAAGACAGTGGCCATGATCTGAATGAAAGAAGCAAGAACACCACCAATGGCGGCGGCAGCCCATCTCGAAGAGGCGGTGGGCTGGTTGTTCAAGGTCTGAACGTAGTGCAAAGTGTACAAAGTCGGCGAGTTGTAAGCGGTGTACATCCAGTAGACGGTACCGTGGATGATCCAGATTCTGTTGAAGTTGGTGACAAAGTGCAACCAGGTTCTGATCTCCTTGTACGTCTTGAAGAAGACGTTCGACCACTCGACCTCACCCAATCTCAAATAACGCTCCTCCTGGGGAACGTCCACCAAACGGGTGCCATCCTCAAAGATGATTCTAGAGATACCCTCCGGGTACCAGAACAACTGGTTGACGTCGTCGTAACCAATCACCTTGTTGTGGTCCTTTTCGCGTTTGACGAATCTGCCCTCGTAGATCTCGTACACCTGCGAACGCAAGAAGCGGTAAAGGGGCGTAATCACACGGTTTAAGTAGTCACCCTCGGGAACAGGCTCCTGTCTCTGCTGGCACTGGGGGGACAACAAGTAGTCGAACGCCATCTTGTAGATGTAGCAAACACACTCGGGCGTGAAACGCACCTGGTTGGCCTCACCCCAGAGCAACAAGTACAAGGAGATATCCCTGACGCGCTCCTCGGGGCTCAACGAGTTCATCTTGGCCTTCCAGCGGATTTCCGCGGCCTCGAGCGAGTAGTCGCCCTCCAACTCGTTGGCCAAGGCGTCGATGTCCTGGCCGTGCTCCTCGGCAGCCTTTCTGGCGTTCTTGGACTTTTTCAGCGCCTTTCTGGCCTTCTTTCCGATCTTGCCCAAGCTCATGTTGGCAAAGCCGATGGAGTCGTCCAAGTCCTGCTGCGAGGCGAAGAACCACTTCTTGTAGTTGGCGTTGTCGCCGCCGATGTAGTCGGCGTGCAACGACAAGAGCGCCTGGGCGGGCGACATACGCGACAGTCTCGAGTCCAACAAGGTCATGAAATAGTCAAACATGTTTCTCATGGAGTCTCTCTGGAAACCGAACTTGTTGGCCAAGTCGATGAAAATGTCCTCGATGTGCTCCACCTTGATGGGCGCCTGCGGGTCCGCAGACCACGCCGGGTACGGCAAGTTGGACGACAACTGGAACTGCGTGGGGTCGTAGTTCGGGTTGGCTCCGTAAATGGGCGTGGAAGCCCCGGAAGAACGCGGGCCGCCGTAGCTCATCTGCGACGGCGTGTACTGGGTTCCGTACTGGTCGTAGCCTGGAGTTCCCGGAGTCTGGCCGCCGTAGGAGAAGTCAGAAAACGCCTCCGGGTCAGCGTTGTAGCCACCAGGCTGCTGCGGACCGCCCTGCATGTACTGCGAGTTCTGGTAGCCGTCCATGTCGTAGGGCTGCTGCTGGTACTGCGCATTGGGGTCGTAGTACTCCTGCTGGTGGTGGGGCTGCAGCTGGGCCATGTCATCGTAGGCCTCCTGCTGGTAGTAGGCCTCCTGACCGTGCTCCTGCTGCTGCCCAGGGTCGTAGTAGTTGTGGTTGTTATCGTTATACGACATCTGGGGGTTAGTATGTGGCGGAGGGCGCCTATGGCGAGGAACCGAGAAAAAGAACCGGTTTTGTAGGAGATGTCTGGGTGAAACTGCACCCAATCCGGAAGGATTGGGACGAAAAAAATCAAAAAGAAATTCGCACAGCAACGATCAAACGGGCCAAAAAAGGGCCTGATTGGGACTACCGCGGCGGCTGGGGCCGGAGTAATCCTGGCTCCCCTCGGCGTTTCTGGGGTCTAGGGGGGCAGTAGACTGTATCGGGAGCCTTTTTGCGCTGATGGGCTCGAAAACAGCGATCTCAGGCCTCTTCAGGGGCGAAATCTAGCTCCAAAACGCCCCCCCCCGAAAGCCTGGAAACACCAGAAAAAGGCCACATGGGTCCTTGTGGGTGGGCCTATCACCCCCGTGTGGTTCGTTTTGGCATATGGGGACTTTTGGTGCACCCAGGGCTTGTTTCGCGTCTTCTTACCACAGATCACCCACGAATCAGCATCTCCTCAATTCCTGTCCAAATCAATAGCAGCACAGCTGCAAAATACATACTGTCGATTGACACTCGTTTCACGGTGACCACTCTAAACGACGTAGCGATGGATCGTTAAAAGGTAAGGAAAAGACCAGAGTATGGAAAACGAAAAACGCTGATAGCTGGAGGAGGCACGGGACACGCAGCGGATAATGCTTCTGTGTGCAGGCGCGGTCGGAAGTGGCGTGCAGCTGTATAGCCCACCCGGAAGTACCGCAGTTCCGATCATGCTGGGAGTATTTTTCGACGCGAAACGCGAATCGGTGAAAAAATTTCAGCAGCCCGGAGCTCACACAGGGGCCGGAAATCGCCGGATAGGAGGGGCGCAACACAGCCACCAGGCCCACCGTATTGTTGGCGACACGACCCGATGGCCTTATGAAATCAGGATAAACGGTCTCAAGGTGTGCCTCTGTCCTAACTGGATGAGGATATACAGATGCACCAATTCCTGGGGGCCAGGTTTGGACCAAAGAGCTGCGGTAACTAATTGCTCTAGTGCCCTGTGGACAAGCAACCGCGTATCGCGAGCTGATGTGCCAATCTGCCTCGCTGCCACATCGCCCCATCGCGATCCCGCTAGCACAGGTATACCCTCGGAACTGCCCCTGGCGTTGCACATAAGAGCGTACCTTCGCGACATTGTTTTGAAAGTCGCGTTTTGGGCGTGCGGCCACCGAAATCGCCTTTCTTTGCGCTATATTTGGCGATCGGCCGAATCAATTACTATGCCTTTTTGGGACAGAAGCTATATACACCAGGGCTGCTGTCCCACAGGGCCATTCTGAAACACAGCCGAATATGGGCGTTTTGAGCGTGTTCTGTGCTTGAATTGGCTATTGGGCCCGGGGTACCGTCCTATTTTCCGGTTGGGGGTCTCGCCCCACTGTAAGTTCCTTTTATGTATAGGCTGCGTCTTTTTTTGCAGTTTGGATGAGTACATTTGCACGTTTGGGCCGAAACTGCATATTTATGTACATTTGCAGCAATTTAGTTTCACATGAGATGAAAGGAAATGTTCTGCGGTATGCATCGGATGTATACGTTATGAAAGTTTTGGGCACAGTGGGAGCAGAGTGAACGAAGGAAGGTTTCCAAAGGACTCACAATGTTGCTTTGTATTGGGAGATTTTCAAGGGTCTAATGCAGCAAAATGCAAGTCTATCAGTGGTGAAGAACTATTCGAAACGAGGGAACTAGGAGCTGGGTAGGAAAACTTACCCAAGCTCCCTGATCTGTGACACCAAAGCTGTCTGAAGCTTATATAAGCGATGGTTTAGGATTGACGCCGCCAATGGGCAAGACAATTCCTGAACCTTGCAAGTATCCCAGTGAACTGTTTAAGTCAGGTTCTGTTGATCTTGAGAAGTTACGGTCGAACCAGGCACGATGAGGAGCAAAACGAAGCTGCTAAAAAGGGTAAAATTGGCTGCCAAAAGTTTACATTGAGGTTGTCCAAAACGGACAAGCATTGAGTTTTCCTAAGCTCTCCAGTTGTACATCACTTTAGAAACCAGGACCTTCCCCAAAACGCATTTTAACGCTCAGGTCCCATTATTCGTTTTTCACTGCTCTTTGTCTCTTTCCCGCCACTACTGCTCCTTCGTCAGCTTTTCCATTTCTAACTAGCGTCTAGTCACTCCAGCCCAAGCTGGCCAACTCGGTTCTAATCTCGTCCTCCTTGTTGATCTTGCTCACCTGAGTGTCCTCCAAAGGTTCAGCATTGGCCTGCTTCATCTTCAAAGCCTCGATGGCCCGCAACTTCTTCAAAAGAGAGCGGATTTTCTTCTCCTCAATAGACCCCACACCGCCCACCACAGAGCCAGGTTCAACAGCCGCTGGGGCTGGGCTGGGGCTGGGCGAGGGGCTGACGCCCTCCTTTTCCTGCTGCGCTCTCTTGGCCTCTCTTTTCTTTCTGTTCTTCGCAGCGCTTTTGCTCTCCTTTTCTACCACAGGAGCTGCGCCAGGAATAACCTTAGTAGGCCTGGGGACGCCCACAACAACGCTCTTGCCCATGCTGTTCTGCAACTCCTTCTGGTACAACGAAGTTGCGGTGTTGGAGCCAGTGGAGTTTCTCGCGTGTGGGGGTCTGTAGGCTCCCGCAGGCTTGGTCGCAGCACTCGCCTTCAAGGCCTCCTTCTTGGCCACAAACTCCCTGGCAGATTCGTGCGACTCGGGGGCGGCCTCCAACTGCTTCAACAGGGGGAAGCTCTCGATGGTCTGCGGTTTCCACCCGATAGAAAGAAGCTCCTGGTACTCCTTCAAGTACACCAACTTGCCGCTGGCGTGCCACACCTTCAAACCGTTGTCCACGCGCAATCTGGGCGAGGTGGTAGCGGTCAAAATGAATCTTCCGCAGGGCGACCACTCGCAGACGGATGTGTTGGTGGCCTCAAAAGTGGTGATTTTCTGGAACTTGTTCTGGCGGTCGTACACGTCCACTGTGCCCTGCAAGTTGCCGAAGCCCGCCACCAACACGTAGCGTGCGTGGGGGGAGTACAAGATGGTGTTACGGGGCAGCATAGGCAACGAGTGGATGGCGTTTCCGCGGGCGTCGAAAAAGGTGGTTTCCGACGGCATGTAGCCGTAGATGACCGCAAACTCGCGTGCGGAGGGCGACCACGTGATGTCGTGGATCGGGCCCTCACGCTTCAAGTCGATTCGCGAGTCGTACAGCCCGGCAATGCCCAAAAGGTACAAGTTTGTCTCGCCATAATACGACTGGTTGGTGGTGTCGTGGTCTGTCAGCGACAACGCCAAGAGAGCCGTTCCGATGGAGTTCCACTTCAACTGGCACCGCTCTGCCTTGAAGAAGGTCTTGGTGCACATGGGCTGCGTAAAGTTGGGGATATTGTACACGAGCACCTGGGCGGGTTTGCCGCCCTTCTCGGGCACGAAGATGGCCACGGCCGGGTTCAAGCCCGGACTGATCTGGAAGTTCTGGAACACTGTTTTGGGGTCCAGAAGCTTGAACTTGTGCGTGGGCCGGTGGATGTTGACCTCCTCGTTGTTCTTGAGATCAAAGAAGTGGATCTCCTTGTTGTTGAAGTTCTTGGCCACAAGGCTCTCGTCCTGGGTGAACTGCGGCTTCCAGCCGTTCTGGATTTTGTTGGACCAACGCGTCACAACGTGGCTGGCCTCCACGTTGTAGATGAGCACGTTTTCGGTCCACACCCCACTCTCCTTGTCGAGGAGAGTGGGCTTGGTCCACAACGCTATGTACTTGCCGTTGGGCGAGAAGTGCAAGTCGAACGTGTCGTTGATGGGAATGCGGAGCACCAAGGAAGCCTCGGCTGTTGTTCTGGTTACCACAACCTCCGTGGGCTGGGTGTAGGCAAAGTAGCTACCATTGGGCGAGTACAACGCCACACGACACTCCACGGTGGGCTTGGGAAAGGACGCGATGTCCTCGTAGTCTTGTATCAAGTCTACAGATCGCGGCTGGCGGCCTGAAGGTGTTAGTAGATTTTTTTGTGGAGGGGGGGGGGGCGCTTTCTAGGCGGTTAAAGAGGCCCTGGGAGCCCTCTTTGAGGTCGGCGTTACTCTGCAGTTTTCGAGGCCCAGGAGCCGTTTTTGCAGCCGAACGCGTCCTCAGTGGATATGGATACTGAGAAGGGCTCATTGTGAGTGGTACGTACAGAAAAGTTGGGTGCTGGCGGACATGCTGGTGAGTGGTGGTAGTAGGGTGGAGTTTTTTTTCAGCAAATTGATGGACGGGACAGACATTTTCGGTCACGTGATGAAACCCAGAAAGGGTCGGTGCTAAAGGGTTATTTGGGGGGATTTTGCCAGTTTGGAGATGGCATGATGTTGAAAGTAAAATTTTGGGTAGCACAGGCCTGTTTAGGACAGTTTAAGACAACTTTGGTACCCAATTAATGGTGCTTCTTGGGTGCGAATGGAAGCCCCCTACTGGGCGAAAACAGGGAAAAAATGCCTGGGTGCGAAACGCCGTGCGGAGAGAATTAGCGGGAAAATTAGTGACAGTCCTGCGACGGTGGGTTTTTAGCGAGAAGCCACGTCGGGTTCTCGCTACAAACGAAATTTTTAGGGCGGGTTTTGGCGGGGCAAACGCGAATTCGAAAATTTGTACCGATGCCGCTAAAATTTCCTGCTTGGCACAGTAAAATGATTTCTCCGCCCAAGCTAGCGATAAGAATAGGAAGGTGATAGCGCCAATTGCAGGACCCTGCAATGCTTAATGGGGAGAGTTGAATTACTTATCTATATAAAAGCATTTTGTCGAAGCGGGAATCTCTTTCCCAGGTCTCTTACAGGACAGTCTAGTAAAGAATTATCCTAAAAATGCTGCCTTAACTCCCCAGTAAATACATCTGAAACCCGAAGCTACAGCCCGTATACTTTCTCCGATTTCTCCCTTTTCTTCCTATCTACATCTTCTCTGCCTCTCCAGATCGAGCCTTATTCCTCTTTCACCTCACCAAAGCGAAAATGGCCAGTGCTGTTGGCATGCTTTGAAGCCCCCATTTCGCCCACTAGAACCTCGTAACACTCAAGACACCGCACCCGGAACTTGGTGGTATTAGTGGCATAGTTCTTCGACTGGAGAAGCAGACACACTTCGCGTGCTGCGGCCAAAACGTACTCAGAAGCTGACCCGTCTACCACCCACACTGCAACATCCTTCTCCTTGTCGCTCTCATTGGTAGTTAGCACCTTGTTGGCTGCTAAAAGATCGTAGTGGATGCCCGAGTAGATCAAATTGATGAAATTCCGGGCTTTTTGGGTCTCGCTTTCGAACCTGATGAAGTTGCCCAGCTCGATATCAATGCAATTAATGCGTATACCGAAATACTGCGCCAATATACCCAACTCGATGGCGCCGCCCCACGAGTCCTTTTTCAATATCCACTCGCAGTACTCGCCAACGGGCCTGCCCAAGACTACCTCGTCGTACTGGTCCGGCCTGGACCGGATTTCATCCGCAACAATCGTCCGCAAATTCGATGCTGGCGATACGTTTCCTGGCTTATATGAATGGCAGCCAAAAAGAGCATACGAAATTGAATTGAACATGCACGAGTTGTCGTCTGGAATGTTGCGGAGAATGAGGAACTGGAGCATTGCAGACATGTATACTGACGGGATCTCAGATTGCGCAGCCACCACTTTCTGTGTTTCAAGAGTCGGTGCTGCTGCTAAAACAGGACCTTTGCGGCCATCAGTCCCCAACTCAAGTATCACCTGGTCGCCATTATTGATTCCAGCTTCTGTAAGTGTCTTTTGGGGGTTTATATCCACAGTAATGGGCGGAAACCCTACCTTAATTGCCACCACGCTTTCCTCGCCTAGTAAAGACGGATGCTGCAATTTAATGGCCTCAAGGAAGCTACCAATAGTGACGTAATCCCCCACGCTAAGCACGCCGCTTCCGTGTTTGGACTTAAGTTTCACTCTCATAAGTGCCGCTCACTCTCTTAGCATATTGCTTATCAGGTAAGTGTGCGTGCGGGCACCAGAAATTGCAGATCAATAGCGAAGTCATCATTTCTGACCCTTTTTGAGCTCCCATTGGCGTTGTCACCTGTCTCTTGTCTGTAAGATACGCATTGGAGTAGTCAGGTCTGATGCCTCTTCTCTTTCGTCGATTTGCAGCCGCAATACCGCACCCCACGGGTGCCCACATCCCTGGGTATGGAAATGGCTCTACTTTATTTCGATGCCAATGTATTCTGGGTCTTTGGGACGCCAAATGTTGTCTAAATAACCAGATGCTGGGAGAAATGAACCTAGTGTACAGAAATGCAGAGTAATGTAAGAGGCCAGAATCACCTAATCCGCCATCTCAACTTCGCCGCCCACCGAAGGGGCCTCCAGATTCAACTGGTCAGAGGGAATTCCCGAGATGATTGCGTCCAAAGTGTCTTTCTTTTGATTGATCAAAACGTCATACTCTGCATTGTTCTGTGCCTTCTCGTGCTCCGCTGCCTTGTACTTTTCCACTGACTCCATGAACTTCAACATGTTCGTTCCATTGGCCGCCTCACTCTCCAAACTGGTGTACGGGCGCTGTTTCAACTCGCGCACTCTCCTCTTGTGCACTTTGCCCTTTCCGTGGCGGTCCAAGCTGATCTGGTCCTCGAAGTATTTGGCGCAGTGGATGCAGTAGTACTGGCCCAAGCCAGGTTTAGTTTCATCGAGAGGCTGGTTTTTCAAACGAATGATGCTCTCTTTGGACGACAAGTCATCGTAGATGAGATCAAGGTCCCTGGTTCTCCGCTTTGTCTTGTATCTTTTGACGCTGTATCTACCCATGTTAGAGAATCAGTGTTGGCAGGCCTATCTGCGATGAGGTAGTTTTTTTACGCATGCAGGTCGCAAAACATCCGTGCACCAGAAGACGGTCACAGTGATCACGTGATGTGGGATTTTCCTGCACCCAGTGTTTCCGCGAAAATTCTCCTCGCGCTTACTAAAAAAGGTTCAAAAAACCACAGCTTGTTACTCCTTCTCTAACTACGAGTTAAACAGGTATGTTTCGCCACCACGGCCCACAGGGCTTACAAGGGACGAAGGCGTTGTCGCCAGCTGTTGCCAGGCGGTGCCTGGTTCTCGCAGCCTCAAATTCGCTCCTTTGGGATGAGCAACGTTGTGTGCAGCTGATGACAAATCAAAAAAATTTTCATATATAAAGCCCTTTTCCCAGCTTTTTGCCCAGCACTAACATCAAGACAAAATGGCTAGAAGACCCGCTAGATGCTACAGATACTGTAAGAACAAGCCTTACCCCAAATCCAGATACAACAGAGCTGTCCCTGACGCCAAGATCAGAATCTACGACTTGGGTAGAAAGAAGGCCACTGTCGATGAGTTCCCCTTGTGTATCCACTTGGTGTCTAACGAGTTGGAGCAGTTGTCCTCTGAGGCTTTGGAAGCCGCTCGTATCTGTGCCAACAAGTACATCACCAAGGTTTCCGGCAGAGACTCCTTCCACTTGAGAGTCAGAGTCCACCCCTTCCACGTCTTGCGTATCAACAAGATGTTGTCGTGTGCCGGTGCCGATAGATTGCAGCAGGGTATGAGAGGTGCCTGGGGTAAGCCCCACGGTTTGGCTGCCAGAGTCAACATTGGCCAGATTATCTTCTCCGCTAGAACCAAGGACTCCAACAAGGACGTTGTCATCGAGGGCTTGAGAAGAGCCAGATACAAGTTCCCTGGTCAGCAGAAGATCATCATCTCGAAGAAGTGGGGTTTCACTCCTCTTAACAGAGACGAGTACATTGCCAAGAAGAACAACGGTGAGGTCAAGGACGACGGTGCCTACGTCAAGTTCTTGTCCAGAAAGGGTAAGTTGGAGGAGAACTTGACCCAGTTCCCTGACTACCAGTACGAGGCCTAAGCGTATGCTGTCCATGTATATGTATAGGAAAGAACTTCTTCTAGAGAGTGTAGGACTGGGGTCTTCGCGAAGGCCTGCTGGCTGATGGCCATGTGCTCGTAGTCGGAAAGTGAGTCACATGTTACAGGTGGTAGATGTTGTGTGAGTCTTATATCTGTAGCCTTGTTCCAGCCTCGCTTCACGCGGTACCCGAATGCTTCTTGTCACTACTTGCACGGGAGACGACCACCTAAAAACACTAATGCATCTTTGGAGGTCCTTGCTTAGTCCTCCCTGGGCCCCTCCTGAACTTACTTTTGAGGGTACCTGTCCTTACTTCATGTCTTGTCACCACACTCATGTATGGGATCAACTTCCCTGTGGCTATTATGCTACAGTGCGTTTTTAGTTTCTTCGAACTCATGTCAACAGTTCTCACGAAATCCCCTGACAAATTCTTCTCACTATTTCTTCCCACCATTTCTTCGCTATTCTTCCCACCATTTCTTCGCTTTTCTTCCCACTATTTCTTCGCTATTCTTCCCACCATTTCTTCGCTATTCGTCCCACTAATTTCCCTTTACCACTTCCATTCATCCCTCCCTTCTCATGTTCCTCTCCTCACCAACTCTCACTTCCCTCGTCCTCGGCCCCTTTTTTCCCAACTCTCCCCTTCTCCACGACCCTCACTTTTCGTCCTATCGATTTTTGTCCAGGCCCATTTTGCACCCGCTCCTAGTGACCCCCATTCTCCCAGTCAAGGCCCTCACCTGCCCTAAATGTCTGCTCGCAGCATTTTCCTCCCTTCATCATTCTTTCATGGCATTCCTTCCTTATCCTCCACATTATCTGCTTTCCTCCCTCTCCCACACGGCTGGCCACATGGCCCTTTTCGGCACTATACCGGCCGAGAGGCAGGACGCGAAAAACGCTCGCTGGCAAACTCGCGTTGTTGTCCAAAATTCTATATAAACGCGATACCCCCCTGTTTTTCGCTGCTTCCTCTTTGACGATAAATACACCCCTGATACCCCTACATCATGTCTTTCGCCAACAAAGAACAGCCCGACACCTTGGTCCTCTTCGACGTGGACGGCACCTTGACGCCCGCCAGATTGACCATCTCTGAGGAGATGAAGTCCACCCTCGAGAAGCTCAGAAAGAAGGTCGTTATTGGCTTCGTGGGCGGCTCGGACTTGTCCAAGCAGGTGGAGCAGTTGGGTGCCACCGTCTTGGCGGACTTCGACTACTGCTTCTCCGAGAACGGCTTGACCGCCTACAAGCAGGGCAAGGAGCTCGCCTCGCAGTCCTTCATCAACTGGATCGGCGACGAGAAGTACAACAAGCTCGTCAAGTTCATCTTGAGACACTTGTCGGACATCGACATTCCCGTCAGAAGAGGTACCTTCATCGAGTTCAGAAACGGTATGATCAACGTGTCTCCCGTGGGCAGAAACGCTTCTACTCAGGAGAGAAACGACTTCGAGGCCTACGACAAGGTGCACAACATCAGATCTAACTTGGTGTCGGCGTTGAAGGAGAACTTCCCTGACTACGGCTTGACCTACTCCATCGGTGGCCAGATCTCCTTCGACGTGTTCCCCACCGGCTGGGACAAGACCTACGCCTTGCAGCACGTTGCTGACGAGGGCTTCAAGCACATCCACTTTTTCGGTGACAAGTCCTACAAGGGCGGTAACGACTACGAGATCTACGAGGACCCCAGAACCATTGGTCACGCTGTCAACTCGCCTGCCGACACCATCAGAATCTTGAACGGCTTGTTCGACTTGAAGTAACCGGACACTGATATATAATAGAATGCAAGTACGAGGGAATGAGTGTAGCGAAAGAAGGGAGTAACTTTTTGCTGAATTTTTAGTATGGGCTTAGTGAAGTTTTCAGAAAGGCCATCTTACCAGGAGGCAATTGTCGTGTGAATCAATTTCGACTTTTCTTATCTTTTTTCGATGTTTGACCATTTTTTAGAAAAATCCCCAAATTTTGCAGCCCACCATCCCTCATAAAATCAATACTCATAAAATCAATACCCCAAGAAAACGTCGATCTCAAGCCAAAATTCTCACCATGAGCGTGTTAAAATCATGCAAGGATCTAACACTGCGAGGTTTCATTAAGTTCTATTTACAGAAATACCCCTTCTCACTTAGTCCTGTAGAAAATGGCAGAGCCGTTTTCTCCAGCAACCACCACCTGCTCCACCGCCTGGTTCTTACCCACTTTGGCGTTGTCCAATAATTGCAATCTGCTGTTCACCACATCGTTGAGTTTGCGGGCCAATTTTCTCTTACTTTTCTTGTCGTTGGATTCGAGGTCTTTGGGTTCAATAAGCAGGGGCACCAGGATGGGTTTGCTGCTTTTGACCACCTTTCCATTTCCAAACTGGCCAAACTCGTTGTCACCAAAAGTGAGCACGTCCTTGAGGTTGCCGCTGTTGTTCAAGGTGACGAAAACGTGGTTATTTCCCACACTGACGTCCTTGATGTCGATATGGGTCACCTTCTCCAACTCCTCATTGTACTCGGTCAAATCAACCAAAGCCTTGATGACAGTAGGTCTGGGGCTGACGTGCAAATATCTCGAAATGCCCAACTGGCCCTTGATGCCGTTGCCAAAACCGAGGAGAAACTGACGGTAGCTTTCGTCTTCATCAAAAACACGAACTTTGATGAAGGACGACTCGTCTGCAGCGTAGAGTTCGTCCACCGCCACTGTGGTGCGTAATTTCGCCTTAGAGGAGGCCTTACTGTTTCTGATCGCGATATTGAGGTCATCCCTGGTCAAAATCTTCTTGGGGATGGGCTGAATATCGTTGTTGTAGCTGACCTCCAAGCCACACTCACCAAAGGAGTTCTTTCCCCAGGCCCAAACGTTTCCGTCAGTGTCGCTGGCAATATTGTGGAACTTTCCAGAGGCAATGCTGTTGAAGACCCTTGGTTTCAAAGACTTGACGCCATTTTTTCCAGAAACAACCTCGTTGTTCAAGAGGCTCAATTCGTACACCTTATTGACCGGAATGCTCTTGCCAGCCTCAGAAAAGGGCGACAAAGAGGGCATCCCAAACTGACCGTAGTTTTGCACCTTCGTAGAGGTGTTGGCAACATACAAGGAGCCTGATTTTCCGAGAATCAACAAGTGGCTATCACCAGTAGAAAAATCCTTCACAGTCTCGTCCACTGCGAGTTTCACAGAGGCATAAGATCTGGATAAACCAAGCCAGTTTCTCAGAGAAGAGCCCCTAAAAGAGCCTGCCGCATCCCTGTCCAAACGAGGGCTGCACAAAACGGAACCCTTAGTCGTCAAGTAGTAGACTAAGTCACCGGAGACCTCAGCTTTGACCACTTTCGAAGGCAAACTGATCGCCTGGGGCTCCTTCAAGCCCCTATGGAGATGGTACACTTTTCCAGCACAGTCCACCACAATAAGGTAGTCGTGCAACACATTAACGTCGCGGATCATCATGTGGTCGAAGAAGGGGACTCTGACAGGAAATCTGCGTCCATTGGAGGCGCCAAAAAGGTACAAACCAGCGCTCTCTTTGGAGGCCACCAAAGTGGACGAGATCTTGTCGTCTGCCAACTGGTCCACCAACTGGTCTATCAAGTAGTCGATTCTTTTGGTGTTGTTTTTGGGATCCGATAAGTCGTTTGCACGCGAGCCGTCCACGTCTCTGAAGGTCCACTTATGGGAAAGTGACTTCTTCACGTACTCAAAGTTCATCACAAGCTGGTGAAGAGAAACGAGGGAAACAACAGCAAGAAGCCCGATACCCACGGCCTTTATTCTCTCGCGCTGCTCCGAGGCTTTCTGCTCTTTTTTGAACTTCTGGTCATATTCCTGGTGAAGCTGGTGCATCATGTCCTTATAATCGGGAGAACCTGGCTTCAAATCCGCTAAACGAGGGTCCTTTTCGATAAGACTGTTGACATCGACAGCTTCAGGGTGGTCTTCTGGTGTTTTTGAGGCATGTTGGGCCACTTGGGGCGCTTTTTCGTCCAAATTGTGCCCAAACAGATACTCCTTTTTGGCACTATTGAAGTCCTCAATGGACCGGTACTTGTGGTGAGGTGGCCTTTGATCGCTATAGAAGCGTCTAAGCACGACCAGGTGGCCTCCTAGAACCGCCAGGATTGGCCTGCGCACGTACCGTAACGACGTAAGCATGCCAGGGTCTTCAAAGGTAAGATGTTAGGTTCTTTGATTGGAAAAACTATTCGCAGTTAAATGTATGAGGATAGTGCGGGTGTTTACAACTACTAAGGAGCCAATAGTTCTTTAACAGCGTTTTTTTAAATCGTCGAGCTTGATACCACATCGAAGTATCTTGGCCGCTTTTATCTGCATCTTTTGAGAGAGAATAGGCTTCGGTTTTTCGTGTTTTGAGGACTTCTGGGTATTTAGCAACAACTTGCAAGCTCCACAACAACTACCAAGGACTTCGTTAGAAGCACAACACTTGGTATCTGATCAGACAAAAGCCTCGTATCGGTTCATATACGAGTCTTTGACGTCTCTCAAGTGCTTATATTCGTTTTTGAGCCCTCTGTGAACACCTACTCTACAAGATACACCATTCACATTTTGATGTTCAGACACATAGGTATACACCGGGCCTCTGTTCGCCAGATCCAGACCATCACCAAGTTTGACACCAAGAAGTTTGTTCAGACGCTTCAGACCAAAGGAGGGTTTTCGCAGGACCAGGCGGAGACCGCTGTTAGTATCGTCAACAAGGCCATCAACGATGGTATCCACTCGATTACAAACAACTTGGTGACGAAGGAGACACTCTCGTCAACCGCGTACCAGCAAAAGGTGGATTTTGCCAAGCTCAAGGGCGAGCTCCAGACCATGGACAAGTCCGAGTTCACCAACTTGAAGAAAGAGCAGGAGCAGCTACGGACAGACCTCACAGGGTTGAAGAACAGGTTGAAGGAGGAGATAACCAAGAACCTGGCAGGTGTGCGACTCGACTTGAACTTGGAGAAGGGCCGAATTCGCGAGGAGAGCTCCATCCACGAGCTGAAAATAGAGGACACCTACACGAGAATCGATGAGGAGATCGCCAACATGCAAATGCAGATCAAGCTGGTCAAGACCCAGGTCATGCAGTGGTTGATTGGTGTCTCTTCGGGTACGTTCGCGTTGATGTTGGCGTTTGTGCGGTTCTTTGGGTGAGTTTGGGGGTGCATGTGGATGCTGTTGACGGCCTAAGCGCGAATGACGAAGAAGAGCGGGCTTGAAAGATGAACGAGAGACAAGAGAGTTTAGGTCTTCTAGGGGATTGCAGTGCTGTCGATGATTTATGATACGATGAAGCTGTTCTAGAGATCTCAGGACCAATGCACAAGAACGGCGTAAACGCGTGCTCCTAGTGTTGGGAAGAAGCCAGCGGTGGTCTTTGCAGCTAGAAGATGCCAATTCGACTAGTAACGTGCTAGACGGAGCTTTAGGGTAGATTACGAAGATGGAAGTGAAGTTGTATGGGGACAGTAGTACGGGAAACCGTCTACGACATGAGCCAAGGGTCAAGAAACAACCCCACGAAGGGAGAAGTTTCAAGAGCAGTACCTGTATATGCAAATCACAGCTTTAAGCATCATAGCTGTCTTCAACAGTGGCCACAGTTCATTTTTCTGGCGAGGGCTTATAGGTTCACCTAATTGTCGTGGTGGCTGGTACACCTTGTAGATAAATCCACTCAGTATAGCCTCGTTCGGCAACTGTCCACCAAAACATCCCTGCCTGCAACTACACAACTCCCATTTAGTCCCGTTCCATTTTTGGTCCCGACCCCCAGGTGGTCTTTTTCGCACACGTACTTTTCATTGCGGGCACCATGAACTCGTTATACAACCACGGCATAAAACAGACGCAATTGCTCGTCAAAGAGCTATCGACGTTCGAGAAGAACATCTCCACCTCGCCCTTATCCCTACAGGGCCTGATTTCTACGTCTCTTGGAGCGTTCAAAAAGACAATCAAGGAATACAGTGACTTGGTGAAGCAGAACCTCCACGACGAAAACAACGCCAAACACGAGGCGCGTCTAGAGAAGTTCCATAAGGATGCAACGGACTTCCAGCAGAAATTCGACAGTTTGAAGCTCCAGCGCGAGAACATGGCCCATGAGAACAACCGCCAGGAACTCTTAGGGAGACGACACCAGGCACAGAGCTCCGAGAACCCCTATGAGGCGGAGGAGGCGTCGCAGAAGCAGCACATGTCGCGGCTGGAGGGCCTCTACAATGAGAGACAGTCTCTAGGAAGAGGAACCCAGCAATTGGACCTCATCTTGGAGATGGGCCAGCAGGCGCTCGAGGACATAGTGGGCCAGAACGAGATGTTGCAGAATTTGGGCTCCCGGTTCGAGGACAGCTTGGTAACGTTGGGAGTGAGCCAGGGAACCATCAGGGCCGTGGAGAAGCGAGCTCGGGAGGACAAGTGGTTGTTCTGGGGCGGCTTGGTGTTCTTGATGGTGTTGTTTTGGTTGATTGTGCGGTGGTTGCGTTAGACGCAGCGATTGTGGGGCGACGATGTGGTATTTATTGAGGCCTGGGAGCCATAATGGACAATGTTTGCGCAGTGTGAGAGATGGGGTGCGAGAAGAAGGGCCTAGCAGTGGTGAAGAGAGGAAGGGGAGGGCAGATACAAGATGCGGAGAGGGAGTGTCTTCTCGGAGGCCTAGACAGCACCTTTGCAGGAAAAGTACTTCATTGAAGGGCAACTTCAAGATATGGTGAGGAAAGGTCTTATTGAAGCCCGGGAAGAGCACCTTAGGAAAGCGCTTTTATAGAAGGGCAGAGACCGACACCACGGGCTGGCGAAAGAGGAAGACCAGCTTTTGAGCGATGGCACTTAATAGAGTCTAGGAGAAGGAGAGACTAGGAGAGGGGGAGTCTAGGAGAAGGAGAGTCTCAAGAGAAAGAGAGTCTTTGGAGAAAGAATCTCAAGAGAAAGAGAGTCTTCGTAGAAACAGAGTCTAAGGAGAGTTTTCGGAGAAACAGAGTCTACAAACAGTCTTGGGCAAGGACACCCATCAATGCCACTGAACGGCCCAGAAACCCAGATCCAACGGCCCTGTGCCCTTCGTACCAAACAGTGGCCTGCACGTCAGGAGGAACGGTTATTCAGCACCTCATATGCCTCCAACCCACACCTGCCAGCACGCCCGCATAGTTCTGTTGACGCTGTTTCTTCTGCTTCATTCCGCTAAGTCCACTCCCAAACACCCGCCCAAGAAGCTTCTGCGTTTTCGAATAACACGCCAATACCCACGCAGCGCATGATTCCTTGATAGACACACGTGCACAGCCGAACAGTCTGTAGCCAGCCCTAGCACGTCTCTCGATGTTCGCTTTCACGCTGTTAAACACAACCATAGTCGTGGCTGAAGAGCGCAATTTCCCAGTGGGGCAGGTCTGAGGGCCTATGTCTTTTTCGCAATTAAGGCCCACTGAAGAGTGGGGCCGTAGCTCTACACGGGCGCTATTCTGGGGCTTTGTTCCTGAGTGCCATGTGGCCTGCATTGGTGACCGGAATTTTCCGCTAAGCAGGGCTCGTGGTGCTGTTTTGGTGTGGGCAGGCTTTTGGATAGTCGGCTGGCTGGGCTTTTCTGGATCCAGATAAAAACTGTGTATTTGCACCTGAGAGTGTTTCAGGTCACGATACACCAGGCCCTTGACAGAGTCTCCACTGCCAGGCCCTTGACCGGGGCCCCACGATACACCAGGCCCTTGACAGAGTCTCCACTGCCAGGCCACCTCACTATTACAACCAGCCTCTCTTCAGCTGCTGTCCTTTTCCCTTCACAACACACCATGAACGCCATCGTCTACTACGGGCGCGGCGACATCCGCTACGAGGAGGCGTTTCCTGTG
This sequence comes from Wilhelminamyces tanticharoeniae, assembly GCA_030558325.1. NCBI lineage: Eukaryota > Fungi > Ascomycota > Pichiomycetes > Serinales > Metschnikowiaceae > Wilhelminamyces > Wilhelminamyces tanticharoeniae. Next base: position 163,443 of record JAJMSI010000018.1, on the reverse strand, counting down.
CCCGCGATCGCCAGCGCCAACGACGTCAGGATCAAGGTCCACTACTGTGGAATCTGCGGCTCGGACCTCCACGAGTACAAAGACGGGCCCATCTTCTTTGCTGAGCCTGGGACAGGCCACGCCATCTCAGACAAAGCGTATCCCCACTGCATGGGCCACGAGATGAGCGGCGAGATCGTGGACGTGGGCGCCAGCGTCGACAACGTCGCTGTTGGCGACAGGGTCGTGGTGGAGGTCACCGGAACGTGTTTCGACAGAAACCGCTTTCCCGACGCGCCCAACTACGGGCTCTCCAAGTGCGGGGCGTGCTCCGAGGGCCACTACAACGCGTGCGAGTACCTCGGGCTCACCGGCTTGGGCTTCACCGATGGCGGTTTTGCCGAGTACGTGGTGACAGACAAGTCCAAGGTGGTCAAGTTCGACGAGAACTTGGTGCCCATGGATGTGGCTGCGCTCATACAGCCCATTGCGGTGTCGTGGCATGCTGTGGCCACGTCCAATTTCACTGCCGGGAGCAGCGCCTTGGTTCTTGGAGGGGGCCCCATTGGGTTGACCACCATCTTTGCTTTGAAGGGCCACGATGCGGGCAAAGTCGTGGTCAGCGAGCCTGCGTTGGCCCGGAGGTTGTTGGCTGAGAAGTTCAATGTGGAGGTGTTTGACCCCACGGGAAAGTCCGTGGACGAGTGCGTGGAGCAGTTGAAGGCGATGTCGCCCGAGGGAAAGGGCTTCCACCACTCGTACGACTGTCTGGGGGTGGCCGCCACCTTCGACACGTCAGTGAAGGCCATCAGAATCCGCGGAACTGCCACCAACGTGGCCGTGTGGGCCCACAAGCCCATCGATTACTACCCGATGATGGCCACCTGGCTGGAGAAGATCATCACCGGGTCCATCTGTTTCTTGAAGAAGGATTTTGAGCAGGTGGTGGCGGCCATGGAGGCGGGAAAAATCCCCATGCATGAGGTGCGCCAGTTGATCACCTCCAAGATCCACTTGGAGGACGGCGTGAGAATGGGCTTTGACGAGTTGGTGGAGAACAAGGCGAAGCACATCAAGATCTTGTTTCTGCCCAAGCCGGAGTATCGCAGGAAATAGCCACGACAGGCTGCAACAAGAGACCTTCAGCCAGGGACAAAGGTGCTGTTGAATGGAAAGGGTCAGGAATACTGCTGTGGATTGGTTCAGGCTGAATGCTGTAGGAGAGGGAAAGTGGGGAACGAAGCCCGCTTTGCAAAGAGCGGAACAGCCGCTAGGACCGTGTAGTTGCAAAAACTCCGAATACCTATGTAAGGATTTCGGGGCCTAAAGGATTTCGGGGCCTAAAGGATTTTGGGGCCTATGCAAGGATTTCGGGGCCTAAAGGATTTCGGGGGCTATGAAAGGATTTCGGGCCTATGAAAGGATTTCGGGCCCATGAAAGTTCGAGGGATTCAAGATCGACCAATCTTTGCACGGTCGCAGACCCCGAAGGCTGCAAAAGAAACCTGGGAAGATTAGTTCCAAAAAGGGAAGAAAGGATCGGGCTTCTTCTGCGAAACTGCCGCAAATATCACAGCACGATAAGAGCACAGCATCTGCAGGTCTCCATAGCCGAATCCATAGCCTTCTAGACGTCAAAACTGGTCGCCCGTCCAAAAACTGAACGAATAGACGCTGAATGGCCAGATCGGGAAATACCGTTGGACAGCCCGATCGGGAAATCGCAGGCCCGTTTCAAGGCCCCAGTGTGCAAATAGCCGAACACCCAACGGCCCCAGAAAGCAAGGGGCCGTCACCAGGTGGTGTTGGGGCCATGAAACGGTCGTTTGGCCCCGCCCGCAACAGCACACGCTTGAGTGCATAAATGGAGCCGAGAGCTAGAAGCCCAATGGGGAAATTTCACGTTGTTGCACAGGCACATGTCAAGAGCACTTGCCGTCGTAAAGCACCCGAGCAGATCTGGTGGGCGCATGCTATTGTGTTTTAGTCGTCTCTATAGTGATGGGCTCCTAGCAGCTGGTACCAGAGAACTACACTTTCTGGAACAGCACTATTCTCGAACACCACATGTTACAGCACTCTGTTAGCTATCGTAGGCTATCATGTGCTATTCGACTCACACAGAGGCCGATCTTCAGCAGGCCAAGATCACAGCCCGACGTCATCGGATGGTTGCAGGACTGGGGCGGTGGTGCTGCGAGGCACCTGGCGACGGGACCTGGCGCAGTTCCCGAAAGGGCATAGTAATGGGCCCCGGGGCCGTTACGTGCGTCGGCAACTCCCGCTTCGAGCGACCCCACTCGAAGCAAAACTTCTTCTTGCGGATATGGGCGTTGGTTTTTGGCACCTCGCTAAATCGAAACTTCCTAATTAGGCAATTGGCCGAGCGCTCGGGCCCATTACGCTTCCCGATTAGGTCATTTTTTTGCGACCGAAAGAACGTTGCCAACATTGCATCACAGGCCCTGGGGCCTATATATGGCATGTGTCGCCCTGGTGTCCCCATCAGCCACTGCACCACAACTCAGAGACCTGCCATCTGGGCACAACTTGGCTCCGCTAGTTATACCCCCACCACCGCCCCCCTAGCAGCCATGCAGTTGACACAGACCGCCCTTTTGGGCTTGCTTGCGCTAGCCGCAGCAGCGCCCGCGCCCGATATCAAGAACAGGCGGGCCATCCAGTACGTCACACAGGTCGACACCATCCAGATCGGCTTGGAACAGTACACCGCGCTCCTCCCTGCGCAGGCCGCAGCGTCCCCTGCCGCAGCTGCGCCGGTTGCAGCGTCCCCTGCCGCAGCTGCGCCGGTTGCAGCTACTGCGGCCGCAGCCTCGTCCGCGTCCTCGGGGACCTCCCTCTTCTCCAAGCTCATGGGCAGCGTCGGCCGCTACTTCGGGAAGGGCTCGTCCTCAGCTGCGCCGGTTGCAGCTTCCCCTGCAGCAGCTGCGCCGGTTGCAGCTTCCCCTGCAGCAGCTGCGCCGGCCGCAGCTTCCCCTGCCGCACCCTCGTCGTCCTCGGGGACCTCCCTTTTCTCCAAGCTCATGGGCGACCTCGGTCGCTACTTCGGGACGGGCTCATCCTCAGATGCACCGGCCGCAGCCTCCACGACCGCAACTGGCTCCGTCGTAACCTACGTGTCTGCGCAGCCCGCAGCAGCGTCGACCTCCAGCTTAAAATACCCGCCTGCGGCACCCACCGGCGCGCCAAACACCGCCAACACCTACCCCCAGCCCTCCACTAGTAACCCCTTCTCGCAGGCCACCGGAAGCAGTGGTGGGGCAGGTTCCGGAAACGGCGACAGCCAGGCCCAGTCCTACGCTGAAGAGGCCAAGGGAATTGCCTACTCACCCTACCAAAAACTGGGCGGCTGCAAAACCGCGTCGCAGGTCGCTGCCGACATCGAGCTCTTGCTGGCCTACGACATCATCAGATTGTACGCCACCGACTGCTCGGGAATCCCCAACGTGCTCGCCGCCATGCACTCGGGCCAGCAGTTGTTCTTGGGCGTAGTCAACATCGACCAGGGCCTGATTCTGAGCGACTTGAGCAGCATTTCCAGCGCTGTCCAGGGCTCCTCCAGAGGCTGGTCCGCGGTCCACACCATCTCCATCGGCAACGAGTTGGTCAACTCTGGCCAGCAGACGGCCAGCGCCATCGCCTCGGCTGTCCAGTACGCACGCTCGTGGTTGAAGTCCAACGCCAGAGGTTACCTGGGATACGTGGTTTCTGTCGACACGTTAGTGGCTGTGTTGGGAAACCCGTCCTTGTGCGACGTGTCGGACTACTTGGCTGTCAACTCACACCCCTTCTGGGACGGCAGCGTTCTGCCCGGAAACTCGGGCCCGTGGTTGCAGGAGCAGATCCTGGCGTTGCAGAGCAAGTGCAACAACGGAAAGCAGGTTCTCATAACCGAGACCGGCTGGCCCACCCAGGGAGACAACTACCAGAGCTGCGTGCCGTCTGTGTCCAACCAGGTGGCTGCGCTCAGAAGCATCTCCCTGCTGTTGGCGAGCCAGGTGTTGATGTTCACCACCTACGACGACTACTGGAAGGACCCCGGTCCCTACAGCGTGGAGCAGCACTGGGGCGTGTACGGCAACCCCTCGGCATAGACACTGTAAGCATAAAGAGATGAATATAACGGTTCGGAAGGGGTGTAGAAGGGCGGGCTCGAGGGAGTGCTTGCGGCTGGGAAAGCTGACATAGCGCAGAAACTGGGCACGTTTCTGGACGTAGGTGATGTTGTCTCAGAGAAGTGCCGTTTTCCAAAACGAAGGAAATGTGTCCAACGAGGGAGCGTCACCCACGTAGGCCCTTCGCGCAAGGCCATAAAGAGTATGGAATTTGCTTTGCACTGGTTTCCCGAGACTCACGTGGGAGGACTCGCCTTTGATCTGGCCAGGTCTAGACTTCGTTCAGCTGCAACTCCAATTTGCAGCCCAAGTCCCGTAGTGATGTATTTCGAGAGACTGGCTTGAAATGCCCGGTATTCAACCAGAGCCCTTGCGGAAGAAATTTTGCAGCATGAAACGCACGTTTTTTGCAGCTAAAACGGCCGTGCCGCACAACGGCCCTGGTGCATACGAAACACGAGCTGAAACTCGCCTAGCTGCTGCGCATTGCAGGGCCCACACGATCCTGCGTCAACGGTTGCTGTGCCTTACAGGTCCCAACGGTAATTGTGCATTCGCGGTGTATTACAGCGTACCCCTGCAGATTCCAGCACTATGGCACATGTCTTACCTAAAGCAGCATGTTCGCAGCTTTCTAACTATTCAAATCGTTTTAGGGCAATTTTAGGACAGCCTAAAGTTACCGAGAACTAGGTAACGTCTGCTTTAACGTGGGAAGGATGTAAGATATGTTCCCAGATGGTCCAATGTTATTAAGCTAGCCAATCGGCAGCCACATCTTTGTTGTGGCTTGATGCCTACTTTAAAGTAAGATGTCACACGTCTTCCAGCCCCCAGTTGTTCTTTAGTGCGCTTTTGATGTGAGTTGTTGTTGCACAGTCGGGACCTTACTGATAATTGTACGAAACTAAAATTTCGAACTCAAAAGCGCAGTCAGGCAAATAGGAGCGGCTGCCCTTAAGACTCATACGGCCTCCGTCGCCAGTTCAGTGACGACGCCGCCCTCTGCAACCAAACACCAACTTGGCATCACGTGACCGTACGTCCAGTCACGTGAGAAAACGGGCAATGCACGACCCGCCAATACCCCTGTTTCAGGACTTCTGACAGTTCCATCGAAATCCTGTCGAACGAAGAATCCTTCAGGCACCATCTGCCTCTCTATATCGCCCTTTTCTGCCTTTTTTTGCAGCCAGACGCCATGTCCACTTCCACTCTTCAGTTTCAAAAATTCGCGAACGAAAAACACCACACCACCAACATGTCTTCAGAAAGAGACAGGAGAAAGCTCGCCAATCGGCTCGTGAAGCCCTTCGAGGAGATATACACTCTCACCAACCGGGCTGGAATTCTCATTGCTGATGACTTTCAAAAGTTGCCTCTTCGCACAGGCACCGATTACTACAAGTTCATCACCAAGCCCATTTCACTCCATACTGTTGGCAGAAACGTCAAGAAATTCGCGTACGAAACGGCCCAGCGCTTTGTGGACGACATTGCGCAGATCACGTGGAACGCACGCCACTACAACGAGCCTTCGCTGAATATTTACGAAAACGCGTTGGTTCTTGACCAGCACTTGAAGGAGGTGATTATACCACGTCTTCTGCAGGACAGGGCCATTCCCAACCACGATCTGTTGTACTATCCTGACTTGGGGCCCCTTGAGGAGTACGGCTCTGTTGTTCCCGGTACCGCCACGCCCCTCAGAGACGACCTGGAGGACCCTCTGGCCGTGGAAGTCTTTGGCCTGAAGCCTTCTGTGCACTTCCCGCAGCCCCACAAGAGCGTGGGCGCGATCTTTGGCCAGTCCAACGACCACCACTACCAGGCTCTTTTGGCCAACAACGCGCTCACCTCGAAAATCAACCAGCGGGAGCATCTGGGGTCGCCGTACAGTCTGCAAACGCCCAAACACATGGAGCTGGGCATCAGAAGAGGCCGTCCTCCCATCATCGATAAGCCGTACGAGACCAGGATCAAGGCCATTTTGAAGCAGTTCAAGAAGCTGCGCCATCCCGACGACGAGACCTTCTCGTTGACCGCTCATTTTGAGCGTCTTCCCGACAAGAACATGGAGTCGTACTACGACGTGATTACCGACCCCATTTCCTTGCACGAGATCCGTGTGAAGGTGCGGTCCCGGAAGTATTCGCTGGTGGACCAGTTTCTTAGCGACTTGTCGCTCATGTTCGACAACGCAAAGCAATACTTCGGTCGTAACCAGGGCTCCCAGGTGTACCAGGACATTGCGCTTTTCGAGCAGCAGGCACAGGCCATTATCCAGGTGGAGATGCTGAAGTCGGACCAGGAGCTTTTGGAGGCTAACATCACTGGAGCTGAGGGCTTGAAAACGCCCTTGGACGCGGTCGAGGTTAACGGATATTCGTACAAAATCGGTGACTGGGTGCTTATTCTGAACCCCAACGACGCCAACAAGCCCACCGCAGGCCAGATTTTCCGTTTGTGGACCACTGAAGATGGCACCAAGTACACCAACGTGTGCTGGTACATTCGCCCCGAGCAAACGTGCCACCGTTACGACCGTCTTTTCTACAGTAATGAGGTGTGCAAAACCGGCGAGTACCGTGACCATTTGGCCACCGACATCGTGGGCCCTTGCTACGTCTTTTTCTTGACCCATTATCAGAAGGGCGACCTTCCGCAGGGCCTTGTTCCAGACGGATGCCCGTGGTTCATCTGCGAGTTCCGCTACAACGCCAATAGCCACATTTTCAACAGAATCAGAACGTGGAAGGCGTGTTTGCCAGATGAAATCCGCCATATTGAGCAGCCCATCGTGCCCATCCACGAGCCGCGGAAGTTGATCAAATACGATTCGCCCATCAAGCAGCTCTTGCTGCCCAATGCGACTACAGACATGGACATTCCGCCTCCACAGCCCGGAATGAGCAAAAACGGCCCCCCTATCATGGGATCTGTTTATCTCAGGGCCCCCATTGGCGGTGATGAGCTTGGTCAGTGCTCCACCAGTCCCAACGTGACGCCCTGTCCCGACCACGACGATCCCAGCTCCAACAGAAAGGCGTATCTTTTCACGCCCATTTCGCAGCTCAAGGGTGGAGGTGGCAGTGGCGGTGGCACTTCCGTTGCCCCCATGTACAATTCTCCTTCTGTGACGTTGGCAACTTCTGCTACTGTGGGTGTGAATGCCGGTCTTGGAAACCCTGTTCCAGGAACGCTTCCTTCCCTCCCAATCCCCAACATAGGGTCTATTGCCCCGGTACCGGCGCAGAAGTACGAGGAACCTGTTCCGCAGCAGGACTTGGGCCATCTTCGCTACAGACAAAGTCTCCAGCAGCAACAGTACCAATATTCACAGAACCGACCGGCATATGCTAAGCCCGAGGCGCCTTCTCCCGCCAGAACAACGCCTCCGGTGTCGACCTACACGCCGCCCGTGGGACCGTCGCATTTTAACGCTACTTCCAAGTTTTCCAACTTGCTTCCTGGCGGGGTGTTGGCGTATACCATTCCAGATGAGGACGGAAATTTGGCGCAAGTAGGAGCCATTTTTGGTACGCAGGACGGACAGGCGGAAACCACCTGGTTTAGGGCACCGCCGGTGAAGTTGTCCAGCCGCATTGCTGCCCTGGGTCCTGTTCTGGTGGGCCATTCCGCGAAGTATTTGGCGTGGAAATTGCTGCAGAAAGCGACCAATTAGTGGCAGCAGAAGGCGACGAATTTGTGATGCAGAGGGCGACCGATTCGCGACAGCTGCAAGCGCGTGCAGACTGCGCAGTGTATTCTAGTGTATAGTTGAGTGTTCTGGAAGTTTGGATGTAGACGGAGTAGATGCAAATTGCGCCTGTGCAGCTCCACTTGCGCCTGTGCAGCTCCACCTGCGCCGCATACAGCTCCACCTGCGCCTGTGCAGCTCCACCTGCACCGCATACAGCTCCACCTGCGCCTGTGCAGCTCCACCTGCACCGCATACAGCTCCACCTGCGCCTGTGCAGCTCCACCTGCGCCGCATACAGCTCCACCTGCGCCGCATACAGCTCCACCTGCGCCGCATACAGCTCCACCTGCGCCTGTGCAGCTCCACCTGCGGGCGTGCAGCCTTTCACACTCCGTTTTTGCACCCTCTTCTGTTCCTCCCCATCGGCGCACTCCAAGGTGCAGTCCGCCTTCAAAATACAAGATAGGCGCCCCCACCCATGAGCCGACAATTCCGGGAGTTTCAGGACCATTTACAGGCCTCCAGGCGAATAGTGGCCCTAGTAGGTGCTGGGGCTTCGGTAGCATCTGGACTACCCATTTTTAGGGGCTCCCAGGGCCTTTGGAAGAACTTCAACATGATAGACCTTGCCACCCCAGATGCCTTCTACATCGACCCTGGGTTGGTGTGGCAATTTTACCTGTGGCGAAGATTCAATGCCCTCAAGCTGAGTCCAAATAGGACCCATATAGCGCTAGCCAAGCTCTCGCAAAGACCAGAGGTGGACTTCATCACCATCAGCCAAAACGTGGACGGGCTCTTGGTGCGTGCGGGCCACCATAAGAGCAAGCTCCACGAGATACACGGGTCTCTTTTCGACCTCCATTGCACGAGTTTCATGTGCAACTACACCGACCACGACAACTTCAAAAATCCACTAACTTCGGCCCTTCAAGACACTGAAAATGAGTACGAGAAACCGGACCGAAAGCGGCACTTGGAGGACCCCGAAACCACCCTATCACCGCAATTCAAGCCCGTGAAGGAGCTAGCAGAGGACGATCTACCCCAGTGTCCTGTCTGCAAAGATGGGCTGCTTCTACGGCCCGGGGTGGTGTGGTTTGGGGAATCGCTTCCGCTCAAAACCATCGATAAGGTGGACACGTATATTGAGGCGGGGCCGGTGGACTTGATTCTCGTTATAGGGACAAGTGGAACGGTGTATCCAGCGAACAGTTACGTGGAGAGAGTGCGACAGAAGGGCGGAAAAGTGGCCATTTTCAACACGGACATCGACGAAAAGGTGTTGTTGGGGGAAGAGGAGGGGACGTGGGGGTTCAAGGGCGATGCGGCCGAGACGCTCCCGGCAGCCTTGGAGCCGATAATTGGGGAGATGTGAAGAAGTGGGGGAGGGAGAAGGGGGAAACGATGAGCGAAGGGTGGATGTACTCGGAGGTCCGTGAAAACGGGCGTCTGAGGAATTAAGGGAGGGCGGGGTCTCGAAATCAGCTCTCAACTATGAGGTGTGGAAGTGGATGAGCTCAAGGAGGAGGGAAATTGAACACCCTGCGAGGAAAGACCCCAGAATGAAGCCTACATCGAAGCGCTCTTGCATTCCCACACTGATGACAGACACTTCCAAACGTCCAGGACGACATACCACAAATATCAGGGCAGCGGAATGATACAAACCGTCTGCCACTCGGAAGACCCCAACATACGTTTGAAGTCTGAGGCTTTCTCGTGCTGCTTCAACAGGGCTTCAAAAACCTCCGCCAATTGAAATACCGGCACTGGGATTTTGCATCTAGACGCCGACCAGCGGGAATTACAGTGAAGTACAGAGCTGGGCTTTTCTCCGAGGGTGTCAAACGCTGGGCTCTGAACAAATACCACGAATGCAAGAAGAGGAAGTGGACTTGCTTATGCACCAGAAAGGGCTGTTCCTCGTTTAGCGTGGTATGCCTTAGAAGTGGACTTGCTCATTCACCAGAAAGGGCTGTTCCTCGTTTAGCGTGGTATGCCTTAGAAGTGGACTTTGGGCTATGCACCAGAAAGGGCTGTTTCTCATTTAACGTGGTATCCCCAGAATTGGACTTTGGGCTATGCACCAGAAAGGGCTGTCCCTCGTTTAGCGTGGTATGCCTTAGAAGTGGACTTGCTCATTCACCAGAAAGGGCTGTCCCTCGTTTAGCGTGGTATGCCTTAGAAGTGGACTTGCTCATTCACCAGAAAGGGCTGTCCCTCGTTTAGCATGGTCTCCCCAGAAGTGTCTACAGCTCCTATGCGATCTCTCGTGCCAGGGCTCCTTGTGTGCAATGTTACACGATTTCTCGCGTGAAGTAGCCGACCAACGCCCCCAACGGCGCTTATAGTGCCGAAGAGATGCGGAGGAGGCAGCTGCAAAGCAGGCAAAACGCCAGGGCTGCAGAGAGGCTGCGTCAAGGTACGGGCTATTGACGGTGGTTACGTAAGGAGCCACAGAAGACGGAAATAGAAGCGTTCGTTCAGATGCTGTGAAAGTGTAGAGATGAAGAGAAGACACGAGTGGGTGGCAGGAGGGCGAGGAGAAACAGGCCCTTTGCGTTAGCATGTGTGCATTTTGGGAAAGGCCTAGAACAGCGCATGTACGAACGGCAATTCAGCACCAAGGAGCTGTCACACGAGATAAGGAAAGGGGGAACCGGAAGTGATATCCAGGCTTAGAGGAGTCGTAGAGGCAGAGGAGCGGGGCATTCTGGGGAACTGAGCTCTGAAAACAGCAGGGGATCCGGGCCTGCTACCGAGAGGCAGAGGTGGGGACCACGAGAGGGGCGGGTTGGGAAGGCGAGGAGACCGCCACGCGAAGAAGGAGGCGTTTATGGGAGACGTGTTGCGGTAGAGGAAGACAGGGTGCTAAATTGCCACAGAAGAAAGCCCACAGAGAGCTAGAGGGAAAGAGCACGTGAGAACTGGGCCAGGATGGTGGCAGGCGATCCAGTGCCTTGGCTGAATCTGGAGTGCTAGGTATCTGAGAGACATTTCAACTGGGGATGTGTGCGTTAAGATTACCCCGTAGACGTAAATCCGCAAGCATCAAAATACCCCGGAGGTGTAAACTACTCCGAAGGCGTGAGATGGAGCGTATGGCCCCCCAAACGGAGCCTATGAGGTGGCAAAGGACACCGGGAGGGGAAGCGCCGAGTCCTCGCATGTGAAGCCTAGTGCCAATTGGCCTGAGGAGAATCCAATCGACGGTTTTTGGTCCTGGGGCAAGTGGTCTGGTCTCACCGCACACGGCGACAGCCTCTTGCACAACTTCGCAAACAGTCAGACTACGCTGGCTCCATATGACGTGATTAAGTCTATTTAACGGGGGGGCAGAAGCCAAAAGGAACGCAATGAGTAAAGCAAAGAAGAACTGAACGTAACGGGCATGGAACTACTCGTCAAACAACGAGGACGTGAAGTCGCTCAACGCACGGTTGTCAAAAGCCTCGAACTGGCACGGTTCTCGAGACAACACCGAGTCGAGCGACGATAACGAGGTGTCGGAGGCACCAAAGCGGTGGTCGAAGGGGTGGACGCCCAAACTGGGGTCCGAGAGCTTGCGTCTCTTGTAGACGTAGTCGTCGGCTTGGAGGTCGAAAACCGCCAGCATAAGCCCGGTCTGCGGAACCAGCTCCACAGAGACCGCCAGCAGCACCAGGCTGGGCTTGTAGTAGGGGTTTCCCACTCTGGTGGGGGTTCTTTTGCGGTGGTCCTCCTTGGAGACAAGACCCTTTTTGCGGGGCAGGCTCCTGCACCGCTGGAGGCCCCGGTAGGTTTCTATGGACGCAATGGTCACCAGCGGCTTGAGCGCAGGCCGCTTGAGCAGCATACGGGGCGAAACGCTGTCGGCGTAGATATCTATGGGGGGAGGTAGCTCATGAGATGGCCCAGTGAAGGTGGAAAACTGGCTCCCGAGAAGCGGCAGCGATAAAAGCAGCTTCTGCGGACGGGCCACGCAGTCCACCTGGCGGCACGCCTCCATGTAGCGGATGTCGAACTCGTCTAGCGAGTCCTCGAGGCTGAGGATGTTCATGGGGTCTATATTTCGCAGCAAGGGGCCCTTATATATAGACGGAGGAGGTTGCCAGTTAGCCCTGTAGCAGTTGTAACGACAACACGTCCGGCTGATCAGGCAAATGCGGAGCTGGGCCTGAGTCTCTATTGTTCAGTACCAGGGGATGATACTCGGCTCAAGTGGTCACAATAAAGAAGCACTCTGGGAGGGATTGGCCTCGTTATATATCCCTGTAGGGTCGGGGCGGACGCACAACCGGCACACACGACCCCTACGAGGTCCGGTAGTTACGCAAACCCGTTTGTGCAAGCACAGTGGCGGAGGAGGTAGTGAAATTGGCCCCCATCGACATGCGTTTGACGCTTCTGCGCAAAAATATTTTTTTGCCGAAGTAAGAAAATATTTGTGAGTGCAGTGCCAGGTGCGTCGCCCCGCCGAAAACGGTATAATTGGTGCATGGACAAGAACAGCGTCGGGCCATTGAGCACGAAATTCTAGAGGCAATTCAGGTGGTCTGCAGGCCTTTGTTGTCCAACCCAGCTGTGGCAACACGCCCAACCTGGCTAGAATGACATTCTCCGAGAAACTGGCAGCAATTGGGGTCCAGTTGGTGTGGGCGGCCCAACCCTCCCCACCGAGTATTTTGAACGCCTCCTGCGGGCGGCGCAGATAGGAGTGCCCGCTGCATGGGTATCTGCGCTGTGGTACTGACTGCATACACACCTAGCCGCTCCTGGTCCTGGCGCTTAGCGGGGTCCCTATTGTGCACCACTATTGTCGTACGCCACCAGACCTTTCCCACCGGTTGCTAGCGCCAACTGGTCTTCTGGCGCTACGCACGCTCTCCGCACGGGCTCACAATAACAGGCTTCGTATATAGTGCGCGCATACATTATTAGATGCGCGTGCGTCGCATATGCAGGCTGCATACACTCCGTGCAGACAACAGAATGGCTGTAGGGCCTGGGGCCGGGTTTACTCGCTAGAAACTGGGTGGCTGCAACCGAGCCTGCTGCCAGTGTTAGCAGCCAAGCCGGAACCGCCTGCTGCACCTTCACTTGTATATCTTAATCATGTCATAGGCGCTGCAGCTCGGTTGCAGTAGCCACCTTCTACTGGTGTCGTGTACGCAACAAGGGTATCGAAAACGCGCTGAAGGGTGGAACAAGGGCTCTATTCTTGCTGGCGATACTTCGGACCACCGGTGTCGGCACTACGACCTAAACTAGGAAGTGTTCGGTGCTTGGACAGGACAATAGTGGCGCCTGGACAACGGACTTCTATCTCAGATGGATGACGCAGTTGCGACCAGCTGCGCGCAGATTGCGACCAGTTACGTGCATATTGGGGCCAGTTACGCGTGGGGAGCGCACAGTTATGCCCAGTTGCACACGGCGCGCAGGCCAAATGCACCGCCCACAGAAGGATCGCCGTATTTTGGTCGCTGGCGCCACGCGGGTCCAGATCGGGAGATGGTGAGCGACCACGATGGTGGCGCCCGCGGAACGCCTGCGAAGGCTTCGGTCGTGCCAGTCAGATATTATCGGTGCCTGCCAATTCCCAGCAGCGGGGGACCAGCGCGGACCACGCAGGCGTTGGAGATGCGCGCTTATAGCGCGCACTACCTACGTGTGCAGTGCCCCTTTTCGAAAGACCCGAATGGGGGGCTACTGGAACGGTTTCCAAGCCTAGCGCCTACAGTGCCCCACAAGGCGCTATGGGCCCGAACAGGGCATAATGTCTCAGATGGGGAACCAGAAATGGCCATATTGACTGGCCATTTCTCTCGGAGTTCCGCGTGTAATCCCGCACAGTGGCAGGCTATAGACTGCACATTCACTAAAACGAAAGGCGGATAAAAAGCCACTAGGGGCATGGTTCCGAGATTCCGAAAACAGCTGAGGAGTGCAGAGTGCAGATACCAGGCGTTGGCACCAGAGCGGCGTTTTCGCATACACTAAGCCCCCTCTAAGGCTCTGGCGGGATCGTAAAACCGGTGCAAAAGGCAAGTTGTAGCGGACCAACAGTCTGGGGACCAATTACGGGAGGTTTCGCCCAGCCGGTCGGAACCAGACGGCCCTAAGCCGCATTTGGTGGGGTTGAGTCTGTCCTGCTGGTGAAAAATCTGTCCCGATCAGGAAGGCGGGTCCTCAATAGCTGGAAAGTGGGCTCTAATAATACCACAATTAGGAGATCCTTGGGAGACTATTTACAGGCGAGTCTAGCGCTCCGAAATGGGGGAAAGTCCTCCCAGTGTCCTCCCAGAAGAAACGGCCAACGTGGTGAATACCAGGGGCTGGGGCTGACTTTTTCTCCAGACCCGTACTAGTAACTAGGCACATTTGCAGGTGCAAGGCCGGTGACTGCGCCAGGAACGAAAGCCCCTTGATGCCGATCTTCAAGTGTCATTGGCCGGGGTAAGGGGACGGAGGTGTGAACACCCGTGCACCAGGCTGCGTTTTTAGAGCCTTCTGTTGCTGCGAGTGAAAGCAAGTTATCACCCTTTGTAGGTGGGAAGAGCTCAATGCGAGGAACGCGGTTTTCCTTCATGAGGTGAACAATTCTCACCAAGGGTGGTTGCGTATGGAACGAAGGACTCCATTGCTGAGAGGCCTTTCTCGAAACCTTTCACAGAGCCTTTCCCAGAGCCTTTCCCAGAGCCTTTCATAGAGCCATTCCAAGAGCCTAGTACAAGCAACACTAAAGTGCACACCTTCCGAACCCCCCTTAACAGACTGCCCCTCGAGACAAGAAGGTGGTCAATGGCGAAACAGCCTGCTGGAGACCTGCGAGGGTTTCAGCATCCGTACAGTTCAGACGTCCCCTAGAAGGAGCCAGATACCCCCACATTTCCGTCCCTTTGCGTCCACTACATTGCTGCAAAACGGGGCACAGGACTGCTGCAAACTGGAAAGGGTCCCACTTCAAAATCTCCTTATTTAAAAGAACCGAACGTGATAACTGGCCCCTTGTACATGATGACAGTTGCCAAAAACACTTGAACACCCCTATAATCCCCACCCCCAATATACTCCAGAACGGAAACTGTACCCAGTTTCTTCGCCACCAAGTAAAAGACCGCCCACTGCTCTCCATTCACCCTAAAAACCCCTACCGCTCGCTCCAGACTTCCTTCATTCTCTTCTCTCCCAACTCTGTTCCTACTCCAAACTCTTGCAGCTAATTTCCCTCAGCTGACTAAGCACTCGTGGCCCAACACCCGTACACCGGGGCCTCCCGGCGTTTGCCGGCCACTCCGAGCCACGCCTTCTGCGCTGCCCTCTGCCCCAAACGGCGTCCCTGCCCCTTTGGGGGCCTCCGGCCGGGCCTCCCGAGGCCCAGCAACGGAAAAACCCGTGCCCCAGAAGTGCCCGGGGATTAACGGCCGGAGGTCGTGCGCCCACCATCTCGGGTCCCTGGCTACCATGAACAATTTTCGGTGCACCACCATATATAAAGCTTCCCATCCCCACACCAGCCATTCGCCAGCAGCAATGTTGAGAACGTCGTCCAGCTTCAGAGGCCTCTCGAACAGGGGCTTCAAGATTGCCGAGTTTGTGAGAAACAACTCCTCTGCCAACCACTACGATGCTGTTGTCATCGGTGGCGGCCCCGGCGGTTACGTTCACGCCATCAAGCTTGCACAGCTCAACTACAAAACAGCGTGCATCGAGTCCAGAGGCGCCTTGGGAGGCACCTGTCTCAATGTTGGGTGCATTCCCTCCAAGGCGTTGTTGAACAACTCGCACATATACCACCAGATGAAGCACGATTCCGCCAACAGAGGCATCGAGATCACCGGTGACGTGACCATGAACGTGACCAAGTTGCAGGCGGCCAAGGAGAAGGCCGTCAAGGGTCTCACCTCGGGTGTGGAGATGTTGTTCAAGAAGTACGGCGTCACCTACCTCAAGGGCCACGGTTCCTTCGTGGACGAGCACACCTTGAACGTGAAGCCCATCGACGGCAAGGACGAGTACCAGGTCACCGCCGACAACATCACCGTTGCCACTGGATCCGAGCCTACGCCTTTCCCCGGCATTGAGATCGATGAGGAGCGCATTGTGTCTTCCACCGGTGCTCTTGCGTTGAAGGAGGTCCCCAAGAAGTTGGCCATCATCGGTGGTGGTATCATTGGCTTGGAGATGGCGTCCGTGTGGTCCAGATTGGGCTCTGAGGTGACCGTCATCGAGTTCCAGAACGCCATTGGCGCCGGCATGGACGCCGAGGTCGCCAAGCAGTCGCAGAAGTTGTTGGCCAAGCAGGGCTTGAACTTCAAGTTGGGCACCAAGGTCACCAAGGGCACCAGAAACGGCGACGTCGTCAACATCGAGGTGGAGAACGTCAAGTCCGGCAAGGTGGAGCAGTTGGACGCCGATGTGTTGTTGGTGGCCATCGGCAGAAGACCCTACACCAAGGGCCTCAACTTCGAGAAGGTCGGCTTGGAGCAGGACGACAAGGGCCGCTTGGTGATCGACTCGCAGTTCAGAACCTCCCACCCCCACATCCGTGTCATTGGAGATGTCACCTACGGTGCCATGTTGGCCCACAAGGCCGAGGAGGAGGGCATTGCCGCTGCCGAGTACATGAAACACGGCCACGGTCACGTGAACTACGGAAACATCCCCTCGGTGATGTACACGCACCCCGAGGTCGCCTGGGTGGGTGCCAACGAGGAGCAGTTGAAGGAGCAGGGCATCAAGTACAAGGTGGGCAAGTTCCCTTTCATTGCCAACTCGCGTGCTAAGACCAATCTCGACACCGACGGCTTTGTCAAGTTTTTGGCTGACGCCGAAACCCAGCGCGTGTTGGGTGTCCACATCATTGGAACCAACGCCGGTGAGATGATTGCCGAGGGTGGTTTGGCTTTGGAGTACGGTGCCTCCACCGAGGACATTGCCAGAACCTGCCACGCGCACCCCACTTTGTCTGAGGCTTTCAAGGAGGCCGCTTTGTCGACCTTTGACAAGCCCATCAACTTCTAAACGCATTAGAGCCGGGCCATTGCCGCTTTGTTTAAAACCAATGAATAGTGCAACCAGCCAGAACTGTAGCGAGTCCTTACTGCCCCCTGGGGTGATTTATGTGAGAACATGGAGAGGTTTTATGTTTCCTTGTGCCCCCAAGCACCTTAACCCAGTTTCAGCTTCGGAGTAGTATAAACGTTTTCCAACCCGAAAAAGGTCGTACGCTGACGTTCCGTTGCCGGGTGCCTGGTTACTAATCCGATTTGCTGACAATACCTGAAATAGCTTATCATCCATGGACTGCCTGCACTTCGATGGGCCCATAATTGTCCACCCCGGCGAACACGTGATTAACAAAATGCTGTCGATGCCCTGACACAAGCGGGGTTGTATCAGTTCTGGACTCGTTTTCACAGCCAACCGGACCAAAAAGCCGGGCTGCACGCCAAATATTCACCATATGGGCACAATCTCTTGAGATGGAAGATACTACATACAATGCTACAATACCATCAGTTGCAGCAACCCTTATCAGGAGAAATCCGTTTTGGGGCAATTGCTACAGAGGGCCGTTTTGGGGTAAATGGCTAGCGTCTTACGCCGATATGCCAGGTGGGGCTATTTCTGGAAACTGTTCTAAGGCCTGTGACAATAGTTTGGTCTGGTCTCATACGGATGCTGTAACGAGGCAAAATCCGTTTTGGGCTAATTGGCTGCACACTGGTTAAGGGCTCTTTATGCCCGATTTAGGCCCCACGAGGCCATGACGTAAGCGATTGCGTGTGTTTTGAGGAAGTGGTCCCACTTGGAAACCCCTCCCAGAGGCTTTTCTGCTGAAAAATGATTCCCTTGAGGAAGATGGGCCTGTAACCTGTGCCTCTTGCATCGGTTGCGAGGCAGTGCTTCAAAGGGCGATGCCCCTGAAGCCTGCTCTTTTCCCAGACACCTGTTTATCTGCTTTCGCAGCCTACACTGAACACCAATTTACCAACGACTTTTATTACTGCAAATGCTCGTACAATCGTGAATGAACCGGTCGAGATAGCAACCCACGCAGGCCAGAACTCCCCGGCTTGTGCTGCAAAACGACCCTAGAAGGCTTGTAGCTCGCAGCGCCGAGTTCCGCCAGTCTCCAACCGGACCTACCAGACGGTGTCTCATACTGGACCCAGCGTCTAGTATCGGAATATAACGAATATAGCGTGGATGATGCCGGGAATGTAGCCCAAGATGGTCAACAAGATGTTGAGGAAGAACAGCGAGGAGCAGCCTCTTTCCAAGAAGACACCCAAAGGCGGAAGGAAGATGGCGACAATAAGCTTGATGATATCAGAGCAGGTGAAAGGCATGGCAAAAGGAAGAAAACGATAGTCCTGAAGAGCCCCCGGGGGATTCGGGGTCCTTTATATGCTCTCAGCCCCTCGCCTCAAAATGCAGCCACTCAATTGCTTGCGCGCTTTCCTTGCTAGGGAATTTTAACTGACCAACGGGTCCTTGCTGCCAGGCACATTCTGTAGACGAGGCTATTGTTCTGCGCTTTTTCACGAGCAACACAACCACGAGGGGCATGCCAATCAGGCAAGTTTCTGCGTCCCGTTCCGCAACGTCATCTCGAGCCCATAAAGGCCTGGGCCCAAGTTTGCTGGATGCACGCCTGCAGACGGTGTTGCTAGCGACGGTGGTTAGCAATAGGCTGAAAACGGTAGGCCTGGGCATGACCAGATTTCGTGCTGAAAATTACGCCAGACCCCACATTGTCGGTATATTTCAAACTGCCCTCGGAACTAAACATTTCGAGGGTGGTCTCTCAATTACGCCACCCGCGGCGAGCCCGGTATATCTGGGGCCGGTCCTCGAAAACTGAAAAACTGCATCGTTACTCACTCCCCACTCCCTACACCATGTCTGAGCTCCAGTTGATAATTTTGAAGGCCGTGGACGACCATAGCGGCATCAAAAACACCCTAGAACTCGTAGAGCTCGCCAAGTACGATGCCAACACCCTCCACTCCGGCTTGACGTCGTTGTGGGCCAAGGAAATGATCAGCTTCTCCAAAATCGAGACAGACTGGTGGATCTTGACCGCGGAGGCCGAGGACATCTTGAAAAACGGATCTCACGAAATCCGTCTTTTGGAGGAGGTTTTGAAGTCGCTCGAGGGCTTGAAAATTGCTGATGTCAACGCCAAAATGGGCCAGGTGGGCAAGTTGGGCCAGGGTAAGGCCTTCAAAAACGGGTGGATCTCGAAGGACGGCGACAAATTGGTGGCCAAAGTCGACACCCTTCCGGAGGACACTGCGGTTTCCCAATTGCGCGAAATCAAGGAGACCGGCTCGCTCGCCGACAAGAAGGAGTTGGCGGAGTTGAAGAAGAGAAAGTTGATTTCGCTCACGAAAATCGTGGGATTCAAGGTCGACAAGGCCGCCAAGTTTGCCTTGTCCATCAAGAGCTACGAGACCGACATCACGTCGGAAATGGTGGCCAGTGGCAGCTGGAAAGACGCGGAGTTCAAGCCCTACAACTTCAATTCCGAGGGTGTGTATCCGTCCTCGGGCGCGTTGCATCCTTTAAGTAAGGTCAGGGAGGAGTTCAGACAGATCTTCTTCTCCATGGGCTTCTCGGAGATGCCGTCCAACCAGTACGTGGAATCGGGCTTCTGGAACTTCGACACGTTGTTCGTTCCCCAGCAGCACCCGGCTCGTGATTTGCAGGACACCTTCTACTTGAAGGACCCCGTCAAGGCTGGAGAGCCCGAGGACAAGAAGTACTGGCAGAACACGCGGCTGGTGCATGAAAACGGCAAGTTTGGCTCTATCGGCTACAGATACCCCTGGAAGGAGGAGGAGTCGTTGAGGATGGTTTTGAGAACCCACACCACCGCCATCTCGCTGGCGATGTTGCACAAATTGGCTGCAGACCCCAAGCCCACCCGGTTGTTTTCCATCGACCGTGTGTTCAGAAACGAGGCGGTGGACGCTACACACTTGGCAGAGTTCCACCAGGTTGAGGGTGTTTTGGCGGGCTACGATATCACCTTGGGCGACTTAATTGGGTTCATGGAGGACTTCTTCTCCAAGATGGGTGTCACCAACTTGCGTTTCAAGGCCGCCTACAACCCCTACACGGAGCCGCTGATGGAGATTTTCGCCTTCCACAAGGGCTTGGGCAAGTGGGTGGAGATTGGAAACTCGGGCATGTTCAGACCCGAGATGTTGGAGCCCATGGGATTGCCTAAGAACTTGCGTGTTTTGGGCTGGGGCTTGTCGTTGGAGAGGCCTACGATGATCAAGTACGGTGTTTCGAACATCAGAGAGTTGTTGGGACACAAGGTCTCTTTGGACTTTATCGAGACGAACCCTGCCGCCAGATTGGACGAGGACTTGATTGGTTAGCATGTTATAGAGGGAAGTAATTAGAAAAAGAGAAGTGGAGGGTGTAGGAAGGGAAACCGGAGGAGTAAGGAAGAAATGGAGGAGTGGGTAAAGGAAATGAAGGAGAGAAAGAGTAGCAGAACCAACTAGTGGCCCTCGAAGGATACTTCAAAACCACCGATAAGACCACCGACAAAGCACCAAAAACGCCCGACCAAGTACCAATAGGCCCACACCACTTGCAATTCACCAGCATCTATCACCCGGCACCCAAGCTCCAGTTTAATGTCTTTTTTTTGTTAAACACCTCCAGTATTCTCCATTTCCTCCTTCCTTCGCAGTCGAAAAGCACCAAATCTCAAATTCCAATATTCAGTGAAAAAACACCCTTATCCTCGTGCTTCTCCAAAAGCAGGCCAAAAAGCGCCCCAAAACACCGCAAACTCGCCAATCAGCACCCCAGAACCTTCGCAAAACCGCCCCCTTTCCCCATGTCCGAACATCCGGCCTCCGAGGCCTCTATACGGGACGAGGAATCGCCCTTTCCCAAGAAGGAAAACGACGACCCAGACGCCTCCGTTCTCGTCTGCAAATGGATAGATTGCCAGAATCGCGACTGGCGCCTGCTAACATCGCTTGTGGGCCACCTCAGCCAGACTCATTTGGCACAGATGGCCCATTTAACGCCAACCACACCTGTTCGCTATACCTGCCAATGGGAGGGCTGTCCGCGTTTTGGAATAGAGCAGCCCTCCAGATTTGCGCTCATTTCCCATTGCCGGACCCACACAGGCGAAAAGCCGTATTTCTGCCCCATTCCCGAGTGTGAAAAGCACTTCACGCGTTCCGACGCCTTGGCCAAGCACGTGAAGGGTGTCCACGACCTCCATCTGGCCAAAGACGCGTTGATTTTGATCAAGGACCGTATTAGCAGTGGCAAAATGGGCTCCTTTGTGCCTGATATCGACTCTTTGGACGAGGGTCTGTACACCGCTTTGCTCGACCGCGATTACGAGTTTAAGAACCCCTGGTGGTTCTCAGACGACTTCGTGGACATCCTCAAGAGCAACAGTGAGTCCGCGGGCGCTTTGCTCGACCAGCCCTTTCCCACACGCCAATTCAGGGTCGCCAACGGCCGGTACAAGCACTACGTGGAAAACGGCGCCGACGAGCTTGTGAGTCTACAGAGCGAGGCTGACACCCTTTCTGTCTCCAGAAAGAGCATGGAGGAGAGCTTCAACGTCGCTGCGAGGGCCGCAGCGGCCGAGTACATCGCTCCTCAGTCTTCGGAAATCGATGCATTGGAGGACCTCGACGCGCTCTCAAAGGAGTACAACAGGCTCAAAAAACACCTCGCAACCGCCAACAAGGTCAACAAGACAGTGGTGGCCCAGTTGGCGGTCAGCGTTAGGGAAAAGCGCCACATCTGGTTGGCCAACCAGATTCTACTAGATGCCAATGTGAAGGTGGGCTTGCCGCGCGCCAAAACGGAAAAGTCGTCGGAAAACGAAACTAACCTCGATGCCTACGACGCCAACCTCCTCTCCGAGGGCATTTCCCGCACGTTGGCGCCTTACAGAAGGACCCAGTAATAGTGTGCTTATAGGTGTATGTGGTACCTGCATATAGTCGCAGCAGATAAAAATTCTAACTCATCTCAGATAAGTCTGTCGAAGAAAAGGATATTGAAATGGCAGCCAAAACGCGGTCTTCTGCCAAGAAGGCCAGACTGGAGGTTGTAGAGATAAAGCCAGGTTCTCGAACTGAGGCTCTCTCGTCCGAAACGGGCTCTCACAACGAAAATGAGCACGAATCTCTCTCGCTAGATAACCTCTTCGATGAGCTTGCAAAAGAGACTCAAGGAGCTGGACTGGAGCCCGAAAACGAGGAGGACGACGAGTTCACTCAGATCAAAGCACAGCTCGAGAAGTTGCCGCAGATAGAGTCCAAATTGGAGCGCAAACTCGAGGTTGCCTCGCAGAGGTCCGCTGAAGAGCGGGCCAAAAACGACATCATCAGAATCAACGACCCCATAACGCACAAGACCAAAAAAAAGGACAAGCCTGTGGATTCGGGCTCGGATTGGTTCAACATGAAGCAGCCGGAAATGACTCCGGAGATCAAAAGAGATCTTTTGATTGTGAAACAGAGGGCCGCACTCGACCCGAAAAGACACTACAAGAAGGACAAATGGGACGTTCCCAAGTTCTTCCAGATGGGCACCATTATCGAGGGAAACACGGAATTCTACTCGAAGATGACGAAACGCAGCAGAGGAAAGACCATGGTGGAGGAGCTTTTGCACGACGACGACGCTGGCAAGTACTTCAAGAGGAAGTTTACGGAGATTCAGGACGAGAAGAGACGCAGCGGACAGAACCACCGGAAGGTGATGGCGAAGAGGAAAAAGTTCTAGGACCAAAGGAGTGATATAGAAAGGAACTCTATGCTCTAAGGAGCAATGAGCAAAGAGAACATTCCAGGACAAAAGAGAGGACGCAAGGAGAGGACGCAACCTAAACGGGTTTGATTCGTTCTCGCTTTTAGGGCCCAGAATGCATGAAATTAGCACGGCGTCATACCTGTAGGGATGGTATACTGTTGCGCCGAAACGAGCAGGGTAAAAGTGAATGTGTTACGGTGGGTTGAGCAAAACAATAGGGCGAAATCTGATATTGGTAAGTCGTCTAAGATATGAAAATGGGCCTGTACGAGAAACAGTCTTGGGCAGTATTCGAAGCCTCTCATTAGGGAATGGAAAGGCTTCACAGCTTTCGAATTGGCGCTGCTGTGGAAATTTGCAGCCCACTCAGAGGCTGGTTTCTGTTGCATGCTCTAGGAGACGTTTTCTGTGTTTTGTGAAGAGTTCTGATGTGTTCAGCATGAACCTCGCCTTCTCTGTGTGTTCGGGAGGTAGGCTCTTTTTTAGCGTGATTGGAGCACTTGCGGAAGAAATGGTCTTAAAATTTGCACCCGCAAACAGGAATTCGTTTTACAGCGTAGAACCTCACCGTAAGAGCCACCACCAGGCCTTATCTGGACTCAGAAGCACGTCACATTCGCCTTTCGGCCATAATCCCCTCGAACTGCTCCGGTTTGCACGTTTTTGTGGAGTTGTGAACTCTCTTCTTTGAGCTTGTTCAGACCTAGACCCAGCACCTCGACTAGAATATAGCCCTTCTCAATTGGAAGATTGGCCGAACAACGCACACAATGCCGTAGTTGAGCTCTTATGCCGTCGTCAACGCTTGACGCGGGCTGTGGGGGTAACCGAGGCCCATCTGGTGGCCTCCCAGTCTAACCTCTCGCACCTAGCCCACTCCGCCTATAAAAGGCGCACATTGCCGGCCCGTTCTGGTCCTGGAACTCACACCCGAGGAGAAGCCCTGTTGCGCCCTGACCAACGTCATTTCCCAGCGTGGGGCTGTCTCTCAAGTCTTCGTGGGTGCCCCTTACAACGCCCTCCCGTTCCATATCAGCGTTCATTATTAGCACCGCCCGCAGCGCGAACTGACTCTACTCTATGCGCAACACCCAGCATTGCTACTCCTCCAAGCCCGCGCGCTTGAACACGTCCAGGCGCACCTGCTCCCACAAGTGCTTTTTCTCGCTCTTGGTCAACTTCTTCTTCGGCTCGCCCGGCTGCACCATCTTGAGCGAGCGCTTGATGGCGTCCGTCTTGACCTTGTACTCGTAGGCAGTAGTGGCGGCCGCGGCCAAGTTGACCAAGTAGTTGCGGATGGCGATCTCCTTGAACTTGAAGCGCAAGAACGTCAGGTCCGCCAGCGTGATGGGCAGGCTGTGGCGCGCCTTCCGCGGCAGGTTGATCTGGAGCAACCGCAGCTGCTTGACGGAGATCTCCGCCACCAGCTTCTTGAACGCGTAGTCGAGGTTGTGCTCCTGGTATATGTTGGACAGGAAAAGCGTGTAGATGAGCTCCTTGTCAGTGATGTGCGGCTGGATGAGCACAATGTGGCACATGTGCGCCAAGTCGCCGATGAGCTGCGGCAACGAGTTGGAGAGGTACGTGAGGTCCGGCGTGGACGACACCATCGGCAACTGCGTGATGATGAGCTTGCACCGCGTCACGTTGAGGTTCCAGTCCACCAACGACTCGGGCACGTTCTGGTACTGCAACTCCAGCCCCAACGAGATCTTGTAGAGCTCGTCGTCGTCCAACGAGTCGCTCTCCACCACCATGCCCCGCAGCACCTTCTGGCGGTGCTGCTCGAGCGCGTAGTTCTCGTGCAACGCCACGTCGTTGAGGAGCTGCTCCACCGTGGTGGCCACCGGCTCCAGGTCCTCGGGAATGGTGGCGGTGGAGCTGGAGTATATGGAGGGCGCAGACCGCACCAGCCGCTTTCCTGCCAGGAACACGCTGGACGCCGTCAGCCGGTGCAGCAGGTGCGGGTGCGGCTGCTTGTACTGCTGGTACTGCGAGGGGGCCGATCGTACAGAGGAGGCGCTGGTGGAGGTGACCACCAGGGGCGGGAGCTGCTGGTAAATGACGTTTCGGGCCAGGTCGCGGAACTGCGAGGGGGGCAGGTAGGCCGGCACATTGTTTCGGGTGAAGGGCAGGCCAAACATGGCGAGGGACCGGCAAAACAGGTGTGTCTGGGGGCGTGAGAAGGGTATGAAAAATCCCAAATATCCCCCAAATTTTGCTCGTGGTTTTTTCCGAGAATTTGGTGGGCGAGTGGGGGAATCCGGGGGCCGGGGAAACCGCTGGAGAGGGCCGGGGCGGGCCTGGCGCAAAACGGCCTTATTTCCGCCCATGCGGAGCCTACGCCCGGGTCGGGCCCTTCCGGGACCGTCTCCACCCTGTCTGCATTCTTCCGGACACCGATAGCAGGGGAGGTAGCCCGTTTGGGGAGTTGATCCGTGCACATAGTTTATCCAGTGGCCCGGAAAAATATGGCGCCAGCAGCCGCATGCGGACAGGTGCGTCGCACAAAAGGCCGCCCGCATGCAGCGTGCACGAAAATAGTTCCCGTGCCGGTCTGTGTGCAGGCTGTACTGATTACAGGATAATTCGCCGTAAGTCAGCTACCACCTCGCAACGGGTGTATGCAGGACGCCGTCCGCCTGGGCGCGCCCCCTGAGGTCACGTGCGGGCACCAGGCTCTCCCGGTTGTATGCAGAACATTTGTTTCCCGTCACGTGACCCTGTCGTTTTCCACCCGTGCACCCAAGCGTATCCCGCCATCTCCCACGATCCCCATGGAGCTCGCTGAACTCACGTCCGAGGACCTCGGCTTTAAGCTCACGCGACGCGTGCGCGTGTTCTCGACCCCCGTGGAATTTGACGCCCCCAAACCAGACAATTTGCGCTTGCTAGCAGTGGCCAATGTCTCCTCCTTGGTAGCTGTCTCTGACACCAACAACGTCTTTCTTACGGAATTGGACGTTCTCAACCAAAAAGACGACATTTCCGAAGGTTCTAGAACCGCTCTGGCGCTTTCTTTCGTCTCCCAGATCGCGTTTGATGCCTCCGAGTCCGTGCTTTATGTTCTTCTGGAGAAAACTCTTCTCGGGGTCCCTACAGAGACGTTTTTGCTGAAGAAGACCCTCTCTAGGGCTGATTTTTCCGTCAAAATCGACCACCATGTGCTTTCTTTCGCTACGTCTCCCGCAAAAAGGGAGGAAGTAGCGTGTTTGACGGCCTCAAACGACCTATTCGTGGTGCTGTCGTCTGGCAACTACAGTATCCCGTCTGTTGCGCAGTTTTCGTACTCACTCGATGGAAAACGGCTCTTTGTGTCCTCTCTCGGGTCTTCTGAGATGGAGGCCTACGAAAACGGAACTCGGGTGTTTCTGCTCACTAATCCAGAAGTCAGTTCCGGCTCCATCTCCTACATTCAGGAAATCAAGCCTGAAAACGAGTGGCTCATAGTTTACAATCTTGGGGACGACGAGGATCACGATTTGCGCAATTTCGTGGCAAAAAAGACCTCCGATGGCTTCGAATTCCTGGAAACTTTCGTGGCCTCTCCCTTTGGTTCTATTGTTCGCAAACCGGTCTATTATGGTGCCCAATTGCACGAGTGGGTCGAAAACCAGCTGTTTTTGTTCCTCACATCCTCCTTGTCCACGGAAATCAATACTATCGGAACCTACAATGATCAGGAAACGGTACTTGTGTCGCAACTCAACGACTCCGAAAGAGCCGAGTTTCCCATTGAGGAAAGCACCGGAGACGACGCGTCTCCTGTGGGCTTCGCCATCGATCTTTCGAACAGCCAGACTACCGTTGAGGACCCATGCATGGGCGTAAGCTCCGCCCAAGGTTTGCCCAAAGTCCTCATGTTGAGCCACCAGGGAAACCTTGAAACCTGGTGGGTATTCCACAAAGCAGAATTGAAGGGGGATTCTAAGGGCTTGTCTCGACTGCTTCTGTACTTGCAAAAATGTGCTTCCATCTCTCTGAAAGGTCCTGAAGTGCCGTCCACGAAGCAGAATTCTGCCGAATCTGGAAACCCCCAAAACCCTTTTGAAACAGCAAACCCTTTCGGCAAATCCAGCGCTTCTGCATTCCATAAACCAGAAAATGAACAGAAAGAAAACCTCGCTTCTTCTTTTGGAAGTTTTCGTCTTGGGGAGAAAAAGACTGGTGAAGAGAGTTCCAAAAAGTCTTCCTTCGGTGATCTCAACCAGGTACTGAATACCCCTGCATTTGGAAGCTCCGGGACTGGGGCTTTTGGGGCCTCAATTACGAAATCTGCTTTTGGGTCTTCTGGATTTGGTAGCTCATCAAAAAGTACCGAAACAACGCTGGCTTTTGGCACCTCGGGCTTTGGCACTTCGGGTTTCGGTTCAAAGACTTCCGAGGCTTCCGAAAAGAAGTCGGGATTCGGGTCGTCCGGGTTTGGGGCCTCGAGCTTTGGATCTTCCGGTTTTGGATCTTCCGGTTCTGGTACTTCGGGCTTTGGATCTTCTGGGTTTGCAACTGCTGCAAAGAAGGAGTCTCCATTCGGATCTTCGGGTTTTGGAGGAAGCAGTGCTTCCAAAAGCTCCCCTTTTGGAAGCATTTCCCAGAATAAGGCCTCTCCTTTTGGAAGCGTTTCCCAAAACAAGGACTCTCCTTTCGGAAGCGCTTCCCAAAATAAGGACTCTCCTTTCGGAAACGTTTCTAAAAGCAAAGACTCCCCCTTTGGAAGCGTATCTCAGAGTAAAGGCTCCCCCTTTGGAAGTGTCTCTCGAAATAAGGAATCTCCATTTGGAAGCATCTCCCAGGAAAAGCCGTCTCTCTTTGGTTCCAATAAACCAAGTGCTTTGGAATCCAAGCCTAAAGGAGACTCACCATTCGGCAATATCAAAAGCCAGGAAAAGACCGAATCTCCCTTTGCAGCATTCTCAAAACCTTCTGAAAAGAATACTTCTCCGTTTGGGGTTTCCTCCACCGTTTCAGATGAGCAGAAAAAGTCTCCTTTTGACCTTCTCAACGAAAAATCTGGCAATAAAAGCAAGCCCCTTCTCGGAAAAAATGAGGCCACCGAGAGGAAAGATTCGCCATTTTCCTCGTTATCGTCACAGAAGAGTGGTGCTTCATTTGGAGTTCTGAAACCATCCCTCGCATTTGGTGATTTTGCACAAGCGCTGAATGCTTCTCCCTTCAATAACCTCGGGGCACTCAACGCGAAATCACAGGATGAAACAAAGGGAACAGAGACCACTTTCGATTTTGCCACTTTGAATGCTGAATTAAACGAGGAAAATGAGGGAAGTAAAGAGACAGAAACTCCCCACAGCGTGCTCTCGGCAGATTCCGAAAGTTATGCTTCCTATGACGAAATTGATGCCCAGCGTGATGCCAGAGATTATAGAAGAGAACAAAGCAGTGAGGGGTTTTCAGAAATCGAGCCTTCTTCCGATGAAGGTGAGCCTGAAGAAAACTACGATGTGAGTCTGACAAAAGAAACTACCAAACTTGAGCAGAAAGATACAGAACCTCATTTCTCGAGAGAGAAGGAATCTGAGACGCCGGCGGAATTTTTCGAAAAAGAATCAGTTCCTAAAATTGAGGCTTTTGAAACTCTGTCCCAGGAGACGTTCACACCTGCTGAAATCGAGGAGTTCCGCAAAAGGGCCAATGCGTACAGAAACGGTTTTGTCACTTTTGATGGTTTCACCAAAAGTGCTGTGAAAGATGAGTCGGAATTGATACAGAAAATATGCGAAGTTTTCGTTGAGACTTCAGGCCATTTGAATGTGTTACGTCATAATGTCGACAATTTGGTAGCCAGCATCGACAGTCTGGAAAACCCCAGCTACCCCATTTCCGACACCGCGATCGATTATCCTGATGTTTACCAGCTTAGAGCCATTCAGCCTTTGAGAGAGCTCAGTAAGGAACTTCAAGACGAGCTTTCGTCCAGATTGGAGGGTTTGAGGACCGATAGCCAGTCTCTTGAGGGTGTTATCAGCGACATTCTGAGCTCTCAGGTGCAAAAGTACAGGATTGATAAGTTGATTACTCAATTGCGTTTGCTCCAGGATGAAAATTCCACTACCAATACCAAATTGCGGCCCCTAGACTTCCAATATGAGGTTTTGCAAGCCAGTTTGCGGCTAAAAGTGGCCAAATTCAGGGCTCTTGAAAACGAAGTCCGCTCTAAGTTGATGCCATTAAAGCTCCGTGGAAACGTGGATACTCGTGTGATTGAGAACTTGGAAAAGGTCACATACCAGATAAACTCGACCTTGCTCAAGCATGTCGAGGACGTGAGACAGCTCGAAAATGAAGTTTCTGAATTGCAGCTTTCGCACGAAGTGAAAGCCGGGGATACGCCACTCCCTTCGGCTATGTCCACCAGATGGCGCTTAGGGAGAAGTGCCCCTTTGACAGTTGTTCCTACCTCGGCGAACGTTACGCAAATAGGTTGAAGTTAAGACGAAAGCGATGTGGCTCTGAGGCTTTGAGGGCCCTTATATGGGTTTGGTCCGATGTGTGTGACGAGGTCTTGTGAAAGACCTCCAGTTTTAAATGTCTCTTACTGCATTATCAGACTGATAGAGGGGAATGAGAGGACATATAGTGGAGAACCCGCAGTATCATGCGTTTTCAAGTGTGATCGTGATTCGTCTATTATTGACCTGAAAATGGTATTGTTAACATTAGAGTTGCCATGGTAGTATTGGCCACTAGTGTGCTTATAACGCTGTTTTTAGTAGAAAGCTATCGTAATGACCAGCGCTCTATTGATTTAATTGCAGGTACGCCAGAACCTGTTTTTGAGAATACCGGAAATCACGGCCTTTCAGCTGTTTCTGACCACTCTTGATGCAGCCACATTCACAGGAAAGGGAAACGTTAGGTATTCACCAGCGAAACGTTCTTTCCAGCACGATCCCAAAACAGACTTGTGGGAAAGTTTTCTGGTGTAGTGACAGTTTTTAGGACTCGGCTCGGCTTAAGTAAAACATACACGGGTCAATAGCGGGTTTTCTTGTGAAGTATGGCTGGTCACATTTCACTGAGAAACGCCCCTATCATCCTCAAATACCCCCCATATCTCACAAATAACCCCACAACCTCACAAATAGCCCACCTGTCTCCCAATACGTAGGAACACTTCGCCAAGCGCACTACCAGCCAGTTTCGTGACATAAACCTTTCTTCCTATTCACACCCTTATTCTCCACGCGTTTTGCTCCAAATTCGCGTCACTTTTCGTCTGTTTATCAAAAACAGCTCTCCAAAACACCACCTAAACAGCGCATTTTCTATGGAAGAGCACCTCGGAACGCGTGTGGCCATTCCAGGCACCCGTGGATACGGCATTCTACGCTACTATGGCCATATAGATGGAAAAAACGGCCTTTTTGCAGGCATCGAATTGATGGGCCCCATCGCAGCCTCCCGGGGCAAGAATTCCGGAGCTGTGGACGGAATTCAGTACTTTGCGGTCCAGAAGCCCATGACAGGCCTCTTTCTCCCTGTTGACAGGCTCAAGGTGTCGAATCCACAGCTTTTTGCACCCAAGAGAAACAGTAACGGCTCGTCCATATCGCCTATAAGTGATATAACCTACACGCCATCGCCTACAAACAGATCGCGTGTCAATTCCCGGCTCAGCAGTAATAGCATGGGCGCGTTAAGTCCTCCTGTTTTCGCCAAACCGCTCCATGTGGCTAAAAGAGACACCCGGAAAGAGTCCAGGGAGGCACCCTCTGTTGTTTCTAACAGGTCCACTCCGGTGAGCTCTCCTCCCCAGATGGCCGCAAATTTGCGCAGCAGCCTGGCGGCTTCTCACGACAGGAAGATTCACCAGGAACTAAGCGATTTGCGCGTCAAAAGCGACCTCAACGACCGGGAAATGTCAGAGAAAATGGCCATTTTGAACGATCTAAGGTCCACCGTGAACGAGCTCCAGCCATTGTTGGAGGAATACGAAAGCGAATTGGCAGAGAAAGACAGAAAAATGGCTCGCCAGAAGGCCGATTTCGAGCGTGCCAGGGAAGAATGGAGAAAGAGCTTGAATTTGATGCTTTCCGGACAGCTGGAGTCAGAGGCCATTTATGAACAGAAAATTGACGATTTAACGGAACAGCTAGAAAGGCTCATTCATGAAAAGGGAAAGGGATCTTCCCTAAACAAAGAAGAAAGCACAAGACTCGCTACGCAGATGGAGATTTTACAAAAGGAGAGCTCTATTCTCGAGAAGTCTCTCCAGTCCAGAATAGTGGACCAAGAGAAGGCTATTGGCGAGCTCGAACGGAAGCTTAAAGCGGCGGAGGCTGCAAAGGGTGATTCCCTCTCTTCTACCCCAGCATCTGAGGAAAAATTGAAGGATCTCGAGTCACAGGTAGAGAGGTTGACTCAAGACAAATACTCGATGGAGTTCTTCTTGGAGGACCTCCAGTCCAAAAACAAGATAAAGGACGCCGCCATACTGGAGCTCGAAGAGGCTGTTGAGACCGCAAAACTGCAGTCTTCAGATGTGAACTCTCTTGCGTCCAACGTGGCCTCTTTGAAGATTAAAGACGGCAAAATAGATGATTTGAACGCCGATATTGACGCTCTCAGATTGAAGGTCTCGTCTTTGGAAGGCCAACTCCGTGATAAAACTGGCACCATAGCAGATCTTGAGACGCAAATGGCCAAACAGCAAGAGGAGCGTGTCGTTTTGGAGACCCTGTGCAAAGAACTGCTGCAAAAAGTCATAAAGCTTCAGCAGCAAAATGAGAGTTTGCTCAAGAGTAAAATCAGTCTCGAAGAACAGCTTCAAGAAACCGTTTCTGTTAAAGAAACAGACTCCGGTCTGCAGCAGCGGGCGTTGACTGCAAAAATTGACGACTTACAGCACCAGCTCGATACTCGTCCGACATTCGAAGAGCTTACAGAACTTCAGGCGTCTCTAGACGAGTTAGATGCCTTGCATCAGCAGCAGTCTTTATCCAAAGATAAGCAGGTACTGGATCTCATTGCAGCCAATAAGCGGCTTGAGGAGGAGTTACAGGAAGCCCTTCAGTCCCAAGATGAGCTCAAACGGATAACCAGTCATTCAGGCAGGGAGACTGCTCCAACCTCCGCTGATGTCTCAAATGGACTGATTCACGAGACTGGTTTGCCAATCTATAAGCCTCCTGCGCCTGCTGACCCCAGTAGCGGCAAAGATGACTGGTGTGGCTTGTGTGAGAGGGATGGTCACACCAGTATAAACTGTCCTTATGAGAACGACATGTTTTAGTGAGGTTTTTTAAATGGAGGTGTACATTAGGAAAGGCACTGATAGATCAAGATGTTTCTAGGTAGGCTTTTTTGTTGGAAAAATTACTCAGAAATTGCCCTTTCGAAGGTTTCAGCAGTGAACTAAGATTCTAGCTTTGACATGGGTGGGCTGGGTCGTATTTATCAAAACTATCAGCTGCAAAAGACGGTTTTTCGCCAACGCAACGTTAAGCTATGAACGAGACAAGTGGTAGTCAATTTCGCAGTACCCCGAAGTTGGTGTTCTTACTGATCTGAGTGTGCCATTGTCTAAA
Organism: Wilhelminamyces tanticharoeniae; assembly: GCA_030558325.1. NCBI lineage: Eukaryota > Fungi > Ascomycota > Pichiomycetes > Serinales > Metschnikowiaceae > Wilhelminamyces > Wilhelminamyces tanticharoeniae. The sequence goes on along the minus strand of JAJMSI010000018.1, from coordinate 131,278 downwards.
AGCTAAACACGATTATCTTAAAGCAACTCTTTACAGAAAAGAGTTGATCCAGATTCCAGATCCTCATAACCGCGGACCCTGATGATGGAGGAGATTGGTAAGCCATTATCAAGCTCGACGGCCATCGTTAAGTCGTTATATAGCGGTAAGAGTATTATACTCCCAAATATCTGAATGTCGCACTTCGCATATTAGTAACGAAACTCCTTGCGGAAACTGGTTATCGTCCGAATTACTGCAGTTTGCCACTGGTGCGAGACTCAGGGGGGCTTGTATGGTTTTTAGTAGCTTAATTGGATATTCAGCTATGTTTAATAATCTTAAAACTAGCAGTTTAACGGGGATAGTTGAGGTCCACAATTGGCCCCCTTTTCGGCACGCAAGAGGATGAAATGTCACGCTGAATCCAACCTTAGGGCACAGTAGTATGCGTTCGTGACTTTCGCTTTAGAGCTGTAGAGTTCAACAAAGAGCAATGGGTCATTAAGGATTTTTGGAGAGAGCGAGTCCTCCCACTTGACTTCGTTGACTCCACGTTTTAGGGATGTTTCTGGCTGCGAAAATGTAAGATGCTCAGTGGGTTGAGATCATTCTACCTCTACTTAAGAAGACTCAGAATTCTCATCAAGTTCAAAGTCGTGTAGGTCTCACGTGCTGAGGGCAGTGATAAGACTTTAGCTATTCAAGTGAAGCGTGTCGAGTAAGTGATATTTAGCTAATGAAGTTACGAGAAATCTCAAACGAATGGAGGTAAATACCTAGGGAGCGGGAGGGAACTTTTCTTGTTTTTAGAGAAAAGAACCCGGGTGGATGCTGCTGTCTTCTGAGCATGTTCCTGTTCCACTTTTCCTTCGTTGTGACATTCTCTGTTTTTGTGGGTGTAGTAATGTGCCCTTTTTTTGGTTGCAAATTTTTCTATCTTTTTGCAGTTTAGTCAGAATTTCTCATTTTTAAAAGCATTTTTAAAAGAATCTCAAATATCTCAACTTCAGATTACAATGTTGTTAATAACCATCGAAAAGCCAGTTCGTCTCAATTATGCCTGCCCACTCCTCAAGTACCTTTTCGTCACCCAGCTCTTTCTTGTTTACTTACCATTGGCCAAACCACCCTACTTTCAGAAGACAGGGGGATGAACAAATAGTAAAAAGCTTCGAATTCTACACCAAAAAACCCAGAATTAACAGATTCAAAACATTGGTAAAAGCACTAACAAAAGGCACCTGTAAAAACCCCGTGGGAAAAGCAGGCACCTCTAAAACAAAATCAAACTTCCAAGATGTCGGCCTTGGAAAACGAAGCATATTTCTCAAACGGATCGTTTCTCTTCAATTCGTGTTCTGGGTTCCTGACCATGCGGGCCTTAGAATAGCGTCTTTTGGCCCATTTCCACAACTCGCAGCCACCCAAGAAAACCACTGAAGCCAAAACCGACAAGCCCCACTCGTAGCCGATACCGGCGTGCAAGAAAATGAGGTCGTTTATGGCAGGAATGTAGACCACAGGAAACACCGACAAGAAGCCACCAACCACCGACCAGAACAAGAACTGGTTTCCCCACAAGTCCTTTGCGAGCTGGCGGTGCCAGGAAAGGTCAGACTCGGGCCTCATGTTGAAAAATGACCTTTTCAGATGGCAGCATTCGAATGCCAACAAAAGCGCACACCAAGTGAACGCAGCAAAGGCACCACTGCGGCCACGGCCCACCAAATTGCACGCCAGGTCCATTTTCTGGTTGCAATTGTGGCCCAAAAAGGCGTCTCCCACACCGTACACAATAACCGCAAAACACAGCAAGCAGCAGGCAGCCATCCAGACACCGTAAACGAACATGTCAAGCAACACCTCGGTGGTGAAAATGGTGCTGTTGGGAGGGAGCTGCAAGACGTCACTATCGGCTGGCTCTTGGCCCAAGCCCATAGCGGGAAAGCAGGAGGTCACCACGATAATCCACAAGACCTCCACCGGCGATAACGGAAACACAGAAAAGCCGTCCCTGTCAATGAATACCAAGCCCACCATCAAGTAGAGCGCCTGGGCTACGTTTTCCGCCATCAACTGGAGCACGAACTTCCGGATGTTGCTGGACATGCGCCGGCCCTCCTCAATGGCATTCAAAATGGACGCGAAGTTGTCGTCTGTCAAGATGATATCAGAAGCGTCCTTCGCGACGTCCGAGCCGTTGAGGCCCATGGCGATGCCCACGTCGGCCCGCTTCAACGAAGGGGAGTCGTTGACACCGTCGCCGGTCATAGCCACGAATTTCCCTCGGCGGTGCAACGCCTCGATCATCCTCACTTTCGTCTGGGGTGCGCAGCGAGCGATCACCAAGGGAAGAACAGGCAACTCGTCGATTTGAGCATCTGTGAGCCCGTCAAACTGCGCCGCAGTCATGCACATGGCGGCAACTACGTCCTCAGCGTAGTGGTGGAGGTTGTGCGGCAAAATGCCCACCTCCTGGGCTATGGCCTTCGCAGTGCTGGGGTGGTCGCCGGTCACCATGTGGACGTTGATTCCCGCGCCGTGGCACATCGTCACCGAACGAGCGGTTTCCTCTCGGGGCGGGTCGTAGATGCCCACCAAGCCGTGGAAGGTCAAGCCGGTCTCCACGACGTCTCTCTCGAGGGCCTCTGCCTCGTGTTTGTCGAGCACCCGCGATGCAAACGCCAAAACTCGCAAACCCTGGCTGGACATGGCCTCCATGTTTCTGTGGATATAGGCTACGTCGTCCGGGGTCAAGGCAACAGGCTCCTGCGAGTCTGTGGCCCGAGTTTCGTCGTGCCGGTGCCATGAGACACACCGGTCCAAGATGCGCTCCACAGCACCCTTGGTGTACACCACGGTTTCGGTGCCCTTGGTGTACACCGCCGACATCCGCTTGATAGAAGAGTCGAAGGGAAACTCCGCCACGTGCGTGTAGTCGGTCAAGGATGCCCTGGCGTACCCCAATCGGGCCACCAACACCTGAATGGCGATCTCGGTGGCGTCTCCGTGGGCTGTCCACTCGAGCACTCCGTCCTCATTCTCCACCTGGCTGACAGTGGCTATGTTAGCCAAGGACGCTGCCAACATCCACGCAACGGTGTTTTTGGGAAAGACAACCTTGCGGTAGTTTTGGACTTCGCGAAAGTCCCCACTGAGCTCCTCATCCAGCTCCTTCATGAACGCGGGACTGTACTTGACATGGCTCAAGTCGCCCGTCTGGGGGTTGAAGGGCTCGCTGACGTTGTCGATAGTGTAGGTGCCTATGGTGGGGATGAAAATTGTTTTGGCAACCATCTTACCCTGCGTCAAGGTGCCTGTCTTGTCGGAACAAATATCGTCAATGCCACCTAGGGCCTCCAACGAGTCCAATTTACGCACAATCACGTTCTTGGTCACCATCACCTGCGCGCCGATGGCCATCGTGATGGTGAGGACAACAACCAAGGACGAAGGAATCATCGAAAGGGCCACGCAAATGGCGTAAATGGCCACATTTTTGTTGACCTTGAACTTCTGCGAAGCCATCACCACGATGGCGAACAAGACCGCCACCCAGAACAAGTAGATGGCCAACCACGCCAATTTACGGTGCAAGGGGGTGCCCACGTTAGTTCCAAGGATATTCATAACGACATTGCGAACAGTACGGGCCGCCGCTCCCAACCTCTGGAAAAAAGAAGCAGAAGGCGGGGCCTTCACCAAAATCAGGTTTTCCGAGCCCTTCAAAGACCTGGCTATGGTCCCGATCTCGGTGTTCAAACCAGTGGCCACACACACGCCCACTCCGCGGCCCTTGGACACGAAAGAGGAGCTGTAGGCCATGTTCAAACGGTCGCCCACCGGCACGGACTCATAGTAGACACTTTCGTGGTCTTTGGCCACCGGGAGCGATTCGCCCGTCAAGAGGGCCTCATCTGTCTCCAAGTTGGTGGTCTCAAAGAGTCTCAAGTCTGCGGGCACAGTGTCGCCCACCTTAATGTGAACAATGTCGCCAGGGACAACGTTCTCCGCATCAACAGTGATTTCAGCACCGTTTCTGAGAACACGGGCAGTGGGAGAGCTCAAGGACCGCAACGAGCCCATTGTCTTCTCGGCCTTGAACTCCTGGACAAAACCGACGGAAATGTTGACGAAAATGACCGCGCCAATAACACCGCCAGAGATCCAATCTTTGATACCGAAGGCAATGGCCATGGAGATGATCAACACCAAAACCATGGCGTTGAACACCTGGTGGGCCAAGATCTTGGTGATGGAGATCTTATCGTCATTTCCCAAGTTGTTGGGACCAACCTCGAGGATCTTGGACTCAACCTGGGCGGTCGTCAAACCAGAGACTAAGCTGGTTTCAAAAGCGCTGTCTAAAGCATGGATGGGCACACAGAAGGGCTCGTTACAAGCAGAGAAGTCACTTCTCGGTTTTTCACCGCCTTGAATTTCATCTTCTCGACTAACAGATGGCGCAACATTGTGAACTTGAGAAGCCGAAGTAGACTTTATTGTAACTAGTGACGTAGGGGGAAACGCGCTCTGAGATAAGGCTTTCTAGCTAGAGAAAAACGTCAGCAGAGCAGCACAAAAGACAGCAATAAGGCCTTTCAAAAGGAAATGAAAGGAGGTAACAAATTCTTGTGGTGAAAAGTTTGAGGTTATATACAGGAAAGGTGGCACGGGCCGAGGATGCCCAAACGCAATAAAATTGTTGGCGGCAATTATAGCCAAGGCAAATTGGCACAATTGGGCCATCCGTGGACAGTCCAAGGCATTTTCCGGGGATCACGAGCAGCTGGCGCTAGAGGACCTGGCTGCTAAATATGTGTTTGGCATGGACACGACCCCATAAATAGGAGCCCCTGACGGTTCTGTCCTGCAGGTCTTGGCGTGGGCTCATGGCTGCAAGACGCCAAGAGCGGCTGCAAAAGGGATTGTAAGGGAGTTCCAAAAGGGGTTGCAAAAGTGAAGGCAGCTGAGGTAAGAGCTGCGAAAAGCTTAAGCTGCACATATGGGCCAGTGGGCTTTCCTCTTCGGGCGAACTGAAATTGCGGGCAATGTGGCTCGAAAACCAAAGGATTATAATAGAAGTTATGCTACGTAGAGAGCACACAGCACATGTGACAAGTGGGGGAGCAGACGATAATGGCCAGAGAGATTGCGAAGTCTGGAGACCCAATGGCGCAACTATAGGGCCTATTATGGGCAATGGGCACGAATAGCGCACGGACCCGCACTCCTGAATAGCATATGGACAAGGTCCATTTTTAACCCCAGGCAAGCGTGCCAATTAGCAAAAGGTCATTGAGCCTTTTGGCAGTACTAGCCGCTGTTCTACAGAACTTGAAAGCTTGTACATAGCACTTAAACAGTATTTAACACATCAACAAAGCGACATGTGCACAGTATTTCACCTTACAACAACGCGATAGCAGCAGCACCCAAGAGAGCTCCCACGGGAGAAAGGGCAGCGGCATTGTTCTTGGAAGAGGAGGCCTTAGAAGAGGCCTTAGCGGAGCTGGAGGCACCAGAAGCAGCAGACGAAGCCTTAGCAGCTCCAGAAGAAGCAGCAGAAGAAGCCTTAGCAGCTCCAGAAGAAGCAGCAGAAGAAGCCTTAGCAGCTCCAGAAGAAGCAGCAGCAGAAGCCTTAGCAGAGCTAGAGTCAGCAGCAATAGCAGCGGCAGCGAAAATCAAAGGCAAGTATGCGGCCTTCATTGGAAACAGGTATTTATAGATGGGAGACTTTGGATTGGGAGGGTATTGGCCTCCTTTTATAGTTCTTCGGGGAACCAGTGCTATTTTGGGCACGCAATACACCCTGCCACAGCTACAAAATAAGGTCGCCCCATTGACGGACCTCCGCCTGCGTTGGTGTCTGCGTGGGGTTAGCGTGCCAATTGCGCGCATATTCCACACATTTTTGCCAGGGCCCAGGCCTGTGGCAGAATGCGGCGCTGCCACGGTTAAACGTGAGGGGGGACATAGCACCATTGGCTATCCCCCACCACTTTCAGGATGCCAACTGCGCCGCAACGGCCGTTGATTCGGCTGCTTGTGCCTTGCTCATATCCGAGTTGTTCGGTTTGGGCTAGCATCTTTTGCCCCTAATTTCAGCAATATCTGGCCCAAAATAGCGCACATATTGTGGGCCCGACATTGGCCGCTGTGGGGGCATTACCGTTGCAGAAATAGCGCAGTTGGCGCGCCGCTGTGCTTCTGCAGCGCAGAATCCGACGCCTGCTCCCATTTGTGTCCAAAGCCTACTTGCGCAGACGACGCAGGGACCTGCGCGCGCAAGCAGCGTTGACAATATGCGCGCTATCAGCGTGACCCCCGGTGGCCAACGTGAGAGCCCAATTGGTTGTTGGAATTCTCACAGGCGCCACGACACCGCCGATCGTCTCACATTGCGCCGATGCAGGGCGAGTTCTGGCCCAAAGGGTGCAGAGGAGAGCAAAGTGAGGTGTACGGGTTTCTTTATCATAGTTGTGGAGTACGAGTATTTATTGTGTACAGGTTGTATTGGTGTACAGGTTTAGTTGTCTATGTACAGTGCGTCCACACCACCTGGTCTACAGAACTAAATGGCCACATCGCCGGGCCCGATAATGCCCTCAAACTTGTAGTTGGCATCGCTGGGAACAGAGATCTCAGTTCCTTCAGCGCTCACAGGCGTGTACAAGTAGTACAGCATCAAAGCATTCACCAACGACCTTGTCTTGGCTTCTTGCAACGAAGAGCCGGCACCTTCGCCCAACTTTTCGCCACCCACGAAGGCCCCAGCAACGTAAATGGCGTGGCTAGACTTGCGGCCCGTCTCAGCAATTAAGCGGATTTCGAGCAGCTCCAGGAAGCCAAGTTTGTCGCATAAACGCACCAATTCACGGGTGGGCAGTCTGAACTGGAACATCTGCTCCAAAGCCAAGTGCTTCAGCAAAACGTGGTCGTTGACGAAGTCCTTGGCGGCATCCTCGCCCGCGTGCGTGTACAAACCACCGATGATGGCCCTCACAGCAGACGCGTAGGCCTCGGCTTCTTGAGAAGTGTAAGTGATGGAACTGGCGTCCTTGTGGGCGCTGGAAACGTCATGTGAAGTCACCTCAATCACGCCGGGTTCTTTGACAGACTCCTTGTCTTCCTCCAGGCGGAACCGGAGCTTTCCGTACTTCAAAAACTCGTTCTCTTGGGCCAAGTACTTCTTCAATTTGGAGGTATCGTCAACCTCTATGCCCCAAGCCTTTCCGATCAGGAACAAGGATTCGACGCCCATGTATGCGTTCACAGCCGCATTGTGCACGGTCATAGGCAAGCGCGGGTACTGCACTAGCAACTTCTCAGAAACGTAGTACGAGAGGAGGTTCTTACCAAGCGTATTGAGACCAAAGTTGTTGACCAAACCGTCGTTTCTGTTGAGGTTCAAGGCCTGCGAAAGAGTAGACAACGTATAGCTCTCAGGCAAACCGAGTCTGGAATGCAAAGCCACCAAAGGCGGCGACTGCTGGGCTGTAGACTCCGGCAATCTGTGGGTGAAAATTGTGTTTCTGTAGGATCCGTAATCTGTGAGCAGCAGATACTCGGTTTTAAGGGACGGATCGGCCCGGGCGACGTAATAGCCCCGAAACGCCTGCGTGCTGACGCGCACAGCCACCTGCAGCCTCGCTCTCGCTGCCAGTCTTAACATTAGTGGTGGAGTAGAAGCGTAGAAGCTGTGAAGAAGAATTTGATAAATTTTCGCAGGCCGCTTATGTCAGCGGAAGGAACGCTAAACCAAGGGACGACAGCCCGGGGGCCAAAAACGGACCATATACGAGGACGGATGATGGGGATGCATTTCGCTCGAGAAAGACACCAAAGGGACATTGTTTCGTGTTGTGTGGGAGAGAAGACGGTGAAATGAGTAAAAAAGTATGTGAATGTGGTCCACTCCAGTGTTGAGAAAAAGCCACATCCAGTGCTTTGAAATGAGCACCACAACACGACCCTGCCTCAAGCAGTCTTAGACGCCCCAAACGCCCCAACCGAGGCACACGTCCTCTTCTGCTTGCTCTTTAAACGCGTTTCTAATGCTCTCTCCATCTTTGCACCCAGGTCGTGTCCCGTCCAAAACACCCAACCAACCAAAAGCGAACAAAATCTTCAGCACCATACATCTCTTAACTATGGCTCACGCTCCGCCCTTGAACGCCTGGGCCATCGGCGCCATGGCCTCCGTGCTTGTGATCTACGCCGGCATCAAGTCCCCCATCAAGTACCAGTGGGCGTCCGAAAACAGAATCAGCCCCAAGGCCGATTTGGCCTGGAGAGAGTCTTCCCAGAGATGGCTTGAAAACAACAAGTAGCTGTCGATTGGCGCTTTGAGCATTAGTCCGGGGATGGCCTTATGGCCGTGACCCCAGGCGTATCTATTGTATATTTATTCATTACAAGTCATAGGATCTGAGATGTAGGAACATAAAATGGGAAGGGGAGGGGAACCAATAGATCACGAGGAAATCGAGAAAGGCGCCTTCTCGGGCTTATCACTTGACATCTTGCAAAGTGAGTGAGTCGGGCCCATGCACGGAGGGACAGGACTTCCTGCCAAACTGAATAAAGGAGGTATGTGCATGAGAGAGCTCATCTGTATGAACCCTAAGTATGACTCTGACAACCAGACGAGCAACCAAAAGGTGCTGAATCTGACTCCGACTTACTGCGTTGACGGTTTACACCCCTCCCATAAACACGCACCTGCCAGCAACAAAAATCTATCATTCCTATAGTACACTAGCCCAACTTGTTCACATCCTCCATTTGGACTGCAGTCTCAGAATTCAAAGACCCACTGGTGCTCTCAGCCGCCTGGATCTTGATGAGATCGTACTCGAGCTTGAAAAAGCACCAGAGCCATCTTCTCAAAATCTCCAACACCTCCAACGTCGCGTAGCCAAACGAAAACACGTCACCCACGAAGAAGAAGTCAGCCGCGTGGTTGAAGATGTGCAACTCTCTTCCCTCCTCCTTAATGAGAAACACCTTGAGGACCCACACGAAGCGTAGGATGAAATCAGCCACTATGGCGAAGTAGTACGCACCGTAGGACCCGTAGAGGATCTGCCCACTGGGCCTCACAGCAATGAAAGGGGCCCTTCTGGACGTCACGTTGAAGAGGTTGTCGAAGAGCTTGAAGCCCCAGTCCATCTTCACATCCCACAAGAAAGAGTAAGACGAGTTCAAGAGCAGTAGCACGTACCAGGACGCATTCAAGCTGTTCAACTGGCCCGATATGAGGCCCTCGTCTTCAGGATGCGCCACCAACAACGCCAACTTCTGCTTGATGAAGTAGTTTGCCATCAACGGTCCGAACCCAGTGGCGTACTTCGCCAAATTGAATATGTGCAGCAACTGGCCCGTCAACTTGTATTCGAACCAGCACTGTTTCATTCTTATCCATATGGGGATGGACAAGACAAAGGCCTCCAACTCTATGCTATACGAGATCTCCTCCGAGTAGTAGGTGGTCCACAAGAAGAGCACCAAGTCGTTCATCACCTTGGCATAGGTGACCATGCTATCAGAGATCAAGATGTCGTTGCTTCTCATGGACTTGGAGTTGATGCCCCCGGCGAGGATCCGCTTTACAGTGGTGTAGATCCGGTACTGGCCAAACGACGCAAGAGCCGAGGGCGCCATAAAGAGCTCGGTGAAGTTGTATATGAAGGAGATCATGGGAACGACATGGTACAACGAGGCCACGAAATAGCCGTTTTCCTCCTTTTTCACGTAGCTGGAGTTGATGACGAGAAACACCACGTAGGCTGCCAAGTTGGCCACTGTGAGTTTTCTGAGTTTGGTCCATATTCCGTTGAGAAGAAGCTGGTTTTCCTTGTACTCTGCCGGTGCAAGCGACGCGAACGCGGCATTCTTGTGGTGCTCGTTCTGGTTTCCATGAGCAACGCTATCTATGTTCGAGTAGTTGTGGGCGGAGTACGATAAGTTGAGTAGGCCCAAAACATTGGCCCGTTGAAATCGGTAGAGAAAGAGCACTAGCACGTACCATAAGAACAAGCCTAGTTGCACGAGAAAGAGCACGCGAAAAGGCAACGGCACCACGTCGTTGAAGACGAGGCCATTGTTTTCCTCAGCCATCGCAGAAGCCAGAGAGGGCGGTTTTGTTGCAAAAGAGGTGGTTTGGAAGACCCTATTTTGTTACGTGTTTTGCGCACCTATGTCACGTGAGCAGGCAGAGATGGAGATGCCTAAAGACGAGTTCAGAGAAGGCTGGGTGAGTCTGGGTGTGAAAACCTGCACTGTGCAAGCTTTTAGGAAGCCCTTGTGTGATAAGAGAAGAAGAAAAGAGCGAATAAGTGGCCGAGAAATGGAAGAAAACGGCGTATCAGTACTGAGAATGGAGGAAACGGCGTATCAATGGCCGAAAAGTACGAAAAAGCCGAAAACGACCAAAAGGACCAGAGCTCAGAGACAACTTCCTCCATTGAAAACATAGCCAACTTGTCCCACAGCAGCGGCGCGCCTCGAGAATGCTTCAGACACAGCCCACCGAAGCAGACCGTGCTTTCAATAAGTTTTAATCATAAGTTCTCATGATTAGCATGGAAGACATCATAAGCGTTCTCGACGGCGGCGCTGCCACCCTACAAAGGACCAATAGTAACGTCTGTGTATTACTATTCAGAAGCCACAAGCTGGTTGTTAGTACGGTCTCACGATGGGCACAGAGGTGCAGTACGTTTCAGAATTTTCAGTGTGTTTGGCATAATCGAATCGGTCACTTCCTGAATAGGACTCCGTTTGGGGCGACAAGCTGTCATCACGGTACTGTGCTCTGTGCATTGGCAGCACTTTACATACCCTTTTGCTGTGGTGCAACTGGTGGTGGAAGCCATCGAAAAAAAACTTCTCTTTATACGCGTTCAGCAGGCAGTTACCCGGACCGAGCCATAGGGCTACACCAGCAGAGGCAAGTCTATGGTATAGGCACATGCAGGCGTTCTAGGCTCGCGTTACTCCTTCTTCCTGCCCCGCATCTTGTTGGCCTTGTTCTTCCTGTTGTTCTCTCTTCTCTCGGTCTTGGTCAAGTACCGGAACTTCTTGTTCTTCTTCTTGTCCGCGGGCTTGCTGACGCCGCAGACCACCGCGTAGTTCTTGGCCCTCTTGATGGAGTCCTCCAACACCTCTTCGGACTTCTTCAAGTTGACGTTGTTGGCTCTGGCCACAGCCTCCAATTTCGCAGCTCGCACGCTGGACACAACGGGGTTATCCAAGGACTCCACCGTCACGGTCGTCTCGTCCGCTATTACGGCGTGGCCGTCCTCGGGCACAATGTCGCGCTCGAGCCGGTACACCTCCTTGTGATGGAGGATGCCCTTGGGCTGTTTCTGTATGCTGTTTTCGCCGTCCTCATCGCTGGTGTCCTCGGCGCTGCCAGCGCCGTCCTTGTTCTCGTCAAAACCGCCCCAGTCCTCGTCGTCGCTGTCCTTGTAGTTGGTGATGTCCCTGACGGAGTCGTTGAACTTGTTGAGCTGGGTGTCCAAGTCCTTTTTCCTCTCGTCTCTCAACTGCTTCCTCTCCTGGATGCGGGCGAGTCTTTCCTGCTCCTTGATGTACACCTGGGCGTTCTTCTGTCGCTGGAGCTTCCTCTTGTGGAACCCCGTCAAGTACTCCGTTCGGGAGCCCTTGTCGAAAACGACCTCGTCCACACCGTACTTCTTGGCCTGCTTCTGCGAGTACTTCTTCCCCCCCGTCAAAATCTCCCTGTTGCTTCGAATGGTCGACATGGTGGGATATGTGCGTGTGCCAGTGGTGTGAGTATGTACCTTACTGATCTCGTTCTGGCGCCCTCTGAAAAGACAGCCCTTGTAAACGTGAGGTGTTGCAGCTCAAAAATTCAATGATGCGCATCGCAATAAAAAACCACTGCCACACAATCCGAACACCCATGGAGAACATACAAAACGTCAAGGGTTTCATAGACTCGCTCAACAGCTCGGTAGCGCAGCTCAACACCACGTTGCAGCCCGTGGTGACACGCTCGTTGGAGGAGTTGGTGAGTACAAACGCAGAAACACCCCTGGAGAGAATAGCCCTCTACAACAACTACCTCTACACACTCATCTCCGTTCTTTACTCTCACTTGAAGGCCCTGGGCACCGACACCAACAGCCACCCCATAATGAAGGAGTTGAACCGAATCAAGGCCTACATGAAGAGGTTGAAGGACTACGAGGCCCTGTTGCTGAGTCAAAAGGCCAGTAGGGACAAGTTGCTGGAGAAGTCCAAGGCATACATAGAAAACACCCTCGGCTTGGTTGCCGTCAACGGAGGCGGTGCTGCGCAGACAGAGAGCTTGCTGGAGCCTGCCATCAGCAAGGTGCACTTCCAGGGAGCCCACACCAGGTTTGAGGAGCAGGAAAAGAGCATACCGAAGCTTCCTAAGAAGCCCACCACACCAGGAAAAGTCTCGAAGCCAGCCAAGCCCACCAGGGCAAAGAAGACCAAAAAGTAGGCCCGCGCCGCATCCAGGCCCTGGAGGGCCCTACACTGTATACTATGAATAGATGACTAGAAGTGAAGACAAGTAATATACACAAGCACTGGTCTATGTGGACGACTGATGCAAGCCTCTGAAGTGAATTGTAAATGCATAGAAACGTTGAAACCACTTGTCAGCAGGGCGCTAGTAGAACTCCTCAAAGGCGTGCTCCTGCTTCAAGTTCCGTTCAACAACAAAGTAGATGCTCATTAGTAGGTTGGGAAATTTGTCGTTAAAATATTTGTAGAAGCCGTTCGGGAGCGGGCTAAGCTTGAGCCTCAACGGCTCGGGCATGTCGTTGAAATGGTGGTACTTGTTCCGAAGGGCCCTCAAGAGATCCATGAGTTTTTCGGGATGGTACTTCCTGTACTTGCCCAAGTTGTTCATAAATTCGTCGTTAAACTGTGAGTGCCAGTTCCCCTTGTGGATGTCGTTGCCAATGGCCTCCAATTTGAGCAATAGCTCGCTGGGAGGGTCCCGTCTTTCAACCTCAAAACGGTCGCTGACCTTCAACAAGAAATGTAATTTCTTGTTTGTGCTCCAGAAATAGGGATGTTTCATTATTGCGGCAGTATTGGGTCTCATTTTTGGGTTGAAATGGATCATGGACGAAATTAAATTCGACGCCTCCACGTAGTCGTTGGGACAGAAGCACTCCAAGAGTGACAAGTCGTACTCGCCCTTGATGATGTTGCCTTCTCTCAAGTATCTGTCGCCAAAGGGATGGTTTCCATTGGCCAAAATGTAGTAGAAAACACAGCCCAAAGAGAAGATGTCTATTGCCTTGGTGAGCCTTTTCCCCCCCGAGGAACCTGCATTGGAGCCATTCACCGCACCCACGGAATGACGCGAGGACGATCCAATGGAGGAAATGGTGTCCGGTGAAATCTCTAACAAGTCGTGGTGTAAAAGCAATTCCGGGGCCCTCCAGCCCGATGTTCCCGAAGCAGCATGCTGAGTGGTTGCACGAAATGAAGACTGGTCGTTGTCCAATTTCTTGCACAAGCCAAAGTCCGAGATCAAAAGACGGACACTGGCATCGCCATTGGACTCGTGGTTGGACGAACGATTTTTAGTGCTCTTTGTATCAGCAACCAAGATGTTCTGGGGCTTCAAATCGCGATGGACAATCTTCAAAGAATGCAAATAATGCAACCCACTGGCCAACTGAAGCAACGTCATGCTCTTATTGGTCTCCGTCAACCGCAAGGCCTTGGGGTAGGATTTGGACTTCTCGGTAATATCTTCCAAGGAGCATAAACACAACTCCAACGCGATGTAAAGGAACTTCTCCATTTCGCTGGACTGAGAACAGAAATATCTGATGACATTAGGATGGTCATCGCTTTCTTGTAATAAACGCACCTCGTGATTCGCAACGTCGAAAAAGTCCAAAAGCATTCTTTTGACTGCCACTGGTCTGTTTTCAAAGGTGCCCTGGTAAACAACTGTTCCGTGGGATCCATATCCCAACACCTTATCAGATATCACTAAATTGTTCTCGATTTGCAATTTCTTGGTTGTCAGCTTGCTGGAGGGGATCTCTGCTATGGTTTTGATCAAGGACTTGGTGGCGATGATTTCCTCCGAATTCTGGGGGCCTTCGTCTACTTCGTCTGTACCATCCTCAAGAGACTTTTTAGCTTTAGAGCCGCCTCTTTTACCTCCGCGGCTGCCTCTTTTACGCTTCTTTTTGGTAACAAGCTCGCCATTCTCGGGTTCGTCATCTGCTGATTTCTGAAGATCGGTGTTGGTCTGCGACTTTTCGCCCAAGGGCTCCTCCTCGTTTGAAGAGTCTGAGGAGTCGCCATCCAAATTGGCGCTTGGACTGATAATTGTAACTCTTTTTATGCTCTTGGTTACTGGAACAGACAGATCCTGCAGACTTTGCCGAGAATCAAATTGGCGGGTTTCTTCAAGGCTTTCAAAGTCGCCCTTGCCTGAATTTTGACTTTGAAGCTTGTCCTTGTCTTCACCAGTGGAATCTGCCAACTTTTCCGAGTCCACCGTCATACTCAGTGTCTTTAAAGGTTTCTCTAAATCAGCAGACTTTGGATCAGAGGTTTCGAGATTGAAAAATGCCTGGAACATCCGGGTCAACTTTCCTAACCTCCCAAAGGACATCAAAAGACCCAAAAGAACGAGAATAACGATAATATCCTCGCAAATTCTCTTTACCAAAGATAAAGAGTCCATGGTTTTCGAGGTAGGATAGTTATCGGGATGATCATAAATTTTGGAAATCTGCTTGTCCGCGTCATCCCAAAGAGAAAGGTCCTTTTCATCGACTGAGGACGACGACAAAGACACATAAGAAGAAACCAAAGTCAGGATGTCCTTTATTTCTTTTGTATTCGGGAACAAGATGCCATTCATCAAATTGGGAATGTTATGTTTCTCGATAACGCTGGAGCTCTCAGTAGGTTGTTCGTCGACCGAGTGAGACCCGTCCCCAATTTGCTTAATATTCTTGTTTTCTGAGTTTTCCAAATCAAATCTTGTCAAAGGTTGGTACAGCGTATCTGCAGACAAATGGTATGCTTTATGGATACCGCTGATCAAGTCTTCAACCTGAGCATGATCGTTGATCAGGAAGTTTTTCAAAAAGTCGTAGTTCAAGTCAGCAGGAATATCGTGGCCCAGCATTTTGTAAAGAATCATCTGATACTTCGAGATGGGCGCGGATTTGATCAACGTAGGATAGTTATTGAAGCTCATAGCAAACCACTCTTTCCCATTTGCAGTCTTATTGATGAAGCAAAGGTCACTGTTTTCAGAGGATGCTTGTCCAGCGTCGTTGTTCACCTGGAGGTCGTTCAAGACTTTAAGCGGATGAGGAAGAATCACATGGTCGTTGTTTTTGTTGTTGAAAACGTCGAAAACGTTGACAGCCAAAGACGGCAACTTGTTGATCCACACGGGCGTTCCCAAGTCCTTATTTATGGCGAGAAGGGACTTGTCGTGAAAAGGTGTGAAATACAACTTATCAAAGCTCTGCTCATTTTGCACAATCAAGTCATTGTCGATGTTGTTGGGGCCCCACTGGCTGTAGGTCACGTTCCATACCACATTCTTGTTCTCCTGCGAGTGAATGGACAAATAGTATGTGGTTTTACCGACCATAATGGTGTCGTTGGAGTCGTCACTGGACTCCTTATAGGCGTTGGGCACCGGACAATTCTCGCTGGAGCCAAAAGTGGACTCGATAACGCCAGTACGCACGTTAATGGTGTATAATGAGGTGGTTCTGGTTCCGGTGTATATTTTGTCGTCACCCAGTAGCAGAAACGGGGACTCCAACACGAGGTTTTTGATGGTTGTGGGGAGCCTATTCAAGCCGAATTTCGGCGTAAAATAGTACAAGGTACCTTCGTCATAAGGTTCCACAAACCACAAGATATTGGGCTGCTGTGGCGAGTCGGTCTTGTTAAGTTTAACACTGGAGAGCCTAACTAGCGGCTCGTCCATAGGAAGCGTCCACAAAAGCGCTCCTGTGTTTCTCTCCACACCATGCAAATTTCCATCGATATCGCTGATTAGAAGGAGATCCGTAAGTGCCCAGTCACGTATGGAACGGAGGTCCAAAGGTAGAATTTTGGACTTCTTAAAGGAAGTGTATGTGGGGCTCGAATCAAGGTCTTGAACCGTGCTCGGAAGGGCCCGCAGAGCCACTTTTTCGAGCCTAGGAGATGCAAGGGACTCAAGAAAGAGGAAGCAGAGACCAGCTATCACTAGAAAGACAAGCTGTCTCATGGTGGAGTAGCATAGAATAGGACCCCTTAACTAGTCAGTGCGAAACAGCTTTGTAGTGAAAAACACCCGAAATTCAATGCAAAAAAAACGCCTGGGGTGCTAGGCGGCGGTGCAGAATCTAGATCGGGACGTAAACACCACTTGAGGGGTGCAGAGGCGCGAAATTGGGTGGTTTGAGGGCCTTTATTGTCACTTTAGCGTAAAATTTTCGCCTCCCCCAATGGGCCGATATGAGGGTCCAATTGGTGGGGGCACGCCTCACATGTTCTGGGCGTTCCTAATGTCGCGCGACATTAGGATTGCGGGCAGAGAGGCTACCAAGTTCAGCGAGTGTGCTGTGGAAAGGCGACGCGTCAAGCCAGACTACGAGTGGGCAAGGGCTGTAATATCTGGCTCTCTCGACGGGCTCCTTTTAGGGCATTTTCTGAGATACGATTATTTTGCAGCGTATTTTGCAGCGTTTTGCAGCGTTTTGCAGCTGGGCTATTATCAGCTCATTTGACCAGTTCTTCCCCCGAATACGAAAATGGTCCCGGCCTTTTGCAGACTTGCGTAGCAGGTGCAGGTGCATGTGGCGCTGATCACTGAAAGAGCGTGTGAGAGCAACCCCTATCGCGAGCTTTGAGCGCTGTGTTTCTGTTATTGTCTTCGGTACAGGTTGCTTTCTTGCTCATGGCAAACTATTAGGCGAAATAAATATCTATGAAAACAGTAGTGTGCGAAGGCGCCATTTGGTCTGTGACAGCCGGCCCAATGTGGACATAAAACGTGGGTCAAGGTTAAAAATGTGGTGGGTATGTGCGGCTGCGAATGTGGTGGTGATACAAACGAGGAAATGGGGTGACAAGGGCAATCAAGAGAATGATGGAGAGATAGGGTGCAAACGGTGGAAAGCGAATTGCACGTGTAGAATGAAACGGGGTCAATAGGAATGGGTGGGGTGGTGCTGAGAACGTGGAGTTGGTGTTTAGTGGGGTGAGAATCAGGGAGAAAGCACCCAATGGTGCGTGTTGGGCTGGTGTCGAAACTCCGCATGGTGAGCTCTGGTGAGGTTGTGCGCTGGACCGTGATGAAGTTCAAAACGGGCGTTCACTCTGGGGGACGTCACAAGACCTCCCCACTAAGGGCCCAGTCCTGTTCCCTACCCGCCAATTGATAAGATGCTGCCGTTATGGCCCTTGCTCCAGCACTCCTCTTGAGTTCTAGTGCTTCTTCAGCTGCCTTCGCGTGCCCTTTGCTCCCCTACCCCTGCTCATACGTCGTCCGCCAACTCAAACTTCATCTCCTCCAAGATGTCCATTGTCCGCAACTTCCTCTGGTCCGCAATCATGGTCACCAAGCCCAAGGCGATATCCTTCAACTCGTGGTACTGCTTCAACTGAGCAATGTGCTTCTTGACAATGGCCTCGGGGTCCTGGTTGCACCTGGCTGTTAGTAAGAACAAAACAATACGCTCTCCATACATACTCCAACTCGCTGATCAACGTCAGGCACTGGTTCTTGATGTCCTCCAACCTCTGGTTCTTGAGGAGCGAGAGCTCCGAGTCTGTCAAGGCAGACGTGCGCGGAATCAAGTTCTGGAGCTCTCCGGGGGTGGTGCCCGTAGCCACGATGGCTGCAGAGCCCGCTTTAGCGAGAACCGCTGGTGGCGGCGCATATGGCGCAGGGGGAGACTCGGCAGCTTCGCTTATGCGTGGCGGCGGGTGTGTGGCAGCGATGGGTACCAGCGACGTGGGAAGCTCTTTTTTCTGGCTATTGGAGGCATCAGGGACCGCAAATGTGGACATATTGGGAAGTGCGGGATGCTATGTGTGGAGAGATGCAAATGGTGGGTCTTGTAGGGCAGTACGAGCCGAACACGCGTGTAATGCGGCAACAGCCTGTTACCAGTAGATGAGACACCGGACTTCAAAAACCAGCGAGTAGTGCGATATGGCCCCCATAAAGACTCTCTCTGCAGGAGTCCCCCCTAAGACACACCACAGGCTTTCCGGGCCATCCACGACGCCATCGCGGGCCCTGGCGCCAGTGGGGGACATGTCGCCAGCAAAAACAGCGGTGATGTGCGCGAAAATGCTATGACATAATTGCACCGCAGCCCGCGCACTATTGTCTGGGGCCAGCTGCGCCAGCAACTCTCGGATACGCATGCGGCCAATCCCGGGCGGTCCCAGGCGGTGCTGCCGCGACACAGGTCTTCCCGGTTGCCGTTTTGGGCTCACACACCCTTCTGTAGAGGGCATCCTGCCATATATTTTTTCACGTCAAAATTTAGGGCTGCATATGCGTGTATCGTGCGTAAGCGAGCCCAAAGCGGAAGTGGTGCATAAGAATACTTTGCACCTGCGGTCACGTGCGCGTGTGGCTGCGACTGCTCTCGTTTGGTACTCCTGTCTCTTGGGAGTTATTGGATTACACACCTAATGCTATATGCAAGCTAATTTCCCTACCACCTGCTGTTCTCGTGCTTATCGCCTCACAAGCTAAGCTGGTCGGTTATGCGATCAAGCTTCATCTGCGTGAGCCTGACGATTTCCTCGATTTCCTGGTTGGAGTAGTCTCGCAAAAAATTGTGCACCTTCGTCTTTTTCGCCAGCTCCAAGTGGACCCTATCCTCATCCCTAAAGCCCCTTCCAGCACTGTGGATTTTTCCGTTGCTGCGCGCCTCTAGCCAGTCCCATAATCGCACCTCACTGGCCACCCGCGCCTCCTCGTCGCCGAAAATGGCATCCGGTGTCGACACTAAAAAGTACTTCTGGCCAGCAGCTGTTCTGGGGGACTTGCTTTCAGCAGATCCAAAAAGAAGCGATTTGAAAAATCCCAAAATGACGTAGAATCCCACAAGAAGAATAATTCCCTTGCCCAAATTGGCCTCCTCAACGCCAACCATAGGAA
Source organism: Wilhelminamyces tanticharoeniae (assembly GCA_030558325.1). NCBI lineage: Eukaryota > Fungi > Ascomycota > Pichiomycetes > Serinales > Metschnikowiaceae > Wilhelminamyces > Wilhelminamyces tanticharoeniae. Next base: position 112,122 of record JAJMSI010000018.1, on the reverse strand, counting down.
TGCTGACAGGAATAATGGCCCCAATAGTCGCTATCAATTGTTTGAGCTGCTCAATGATGGACTTGCTGGGCTCTTCCTTCTTCTCCACAGATGCAGCAGTTTCAGGTCTCTTTGAGGCACTCGACCGCTTTCTCTTGGCCTTCTTCTTATCCTTGGAGCCAGAATCCGTTCCGGAATTCAACATCCCGTTCACAACATCCACCAAGTATTTCATGGACTCCTTCTGGCCGTCAATACTGCCCTTTTCGATGGCTCCCTTGATCCACGATTTTCCGCTCCATTCCACCTGGGTAACAACGTAAAGATGAGTGGAGTTGGCCTTCGCCCAGTGCAAGAAAATCTTTGTTTTGACCTGGAAAGAGTTTCCGCTGGGAACGTCCGGAGTTGACGTGATCTCCTCAACAAGAATGTACTTCTCGACCTGGAACTCAATCAACTTATCGACGATAATGCACTTGGTCTGTTTCGGGCCTATGGGGCCACCCAAAGGTTTGGTATATGTGTAATGCCTTTCGCGAGACTTTGTCGATAACTCCGTGATGTCCACCTCCAGAATGTCAAAGTTCTTCTGGGTTTCCAAGATCTTGATGTATTTCAGCGTATCTTTTCCAAAAAGAATGTTGTAGATCACGCCGACAGGAGCATTGAACGTTTCCTCCATAATAAAAGTGTCATTGGCTCCTTTGGAGTATTCTAGCTCGGTAGGCGCGTGCGTAAGGGGCCCCACGCAGGGAAGACCCTTGAACGTGTTGGACTTTCCGCTGTTTTTCGACGAGTCATCCGTCTCCTTTCTGCTGGCCACCCTGCTGACACTTTGCAGGTCGTCCATGTTGCTGTCCTTTTTGGAAGAGTTTGAAGAGGAGTCGTGGCTTTTGAGAGCTTCGTCCGGTTTCTTAGGATCTGACTCATCGTCTGTTTCGTCATCCATGCCGTCTTCTGTGAGATCGTCATCTGAATTCCCCAGCAAATCGTCTGCAGAACTTTGGATATCGTAGTCTGAGGGGTCCGCAGAGGACTTACTTTCGCCACGCCGGCGGTTTTTCCTTATGGCGTAATGAGCGAGTTTGGCAGCATCTCCATCGGAGGTTTCCAATAAGACCCGGTGCCACACGTTGGTGATGATATTGAAGGTGGTGTCACGAGACAAGAAGGTTGCAAAAACGTATTTCTGGTGAAGGGTGCGGATAATCATGCCGTTGGGAAACAACACAGCAGTGGACTTTTTCTCTATCTGAATCACTTCTTGAAGCGGAATGACGAGATTAGTGACCCACCCCAAGATGTTGGAATTGAAGCAAATGCAGTGTTCCAGAAGATACATGCGCCCCTGCACCAAGATATCCTTGGAGAGCGCACACGAAAAGGCGTCTATCAAGTTTTCCTTGGCAGAAATCTTCTTGAAAACCTGGTGGAAGTCCTTATTGCGCTTGCTGCTGGCAAGGGAGATGTTGTCATAATCAAGAATGTGGTCCAAATCGTCGTTGGAGTCGTCCAGCTCCGTGTCTGAGCCGATTCGGGGAGGATGTTCCTGGTTTTCCTCTAATCCGTCATCGCTGCGTATAGTTCTGGTCGTTTCTAGGGGCACACTGCCCGAGGCGTTGTTGATGGACTTTCGGCGGATCTTTTTGGTATCGTTAAGGCCCGTAACGACCAATTGGTTGGTAGCCGGAAGCTGGCGATTGACAAGACCCGGGGAAACGGCTCTTTTGATGTCTCCGGCTGCCAAAGCGAGGCTATCCTGACTCTGGCTTGGGCTTAAGAGCGGTCTTTTCGCAGTGGGTGCCGCCATAGGCGGCTTGGCAGCCGCATCAAAGTGGCTCAAGAGCAAATCGCCCATTCCCAAGGTATTCAAGGGTGACTCTCTCACCAGATCAAAATGGACATCCGAGGTCGAAATTGCCGGCAGCAAGGGCATCTTCAGGCCGAGCGCACCCGAAGAAGTCTTATGGAGGCCATTCGACTCGGTGGCCAAAAGGTGGCCCTCTCCGTTGTTGCCCAGATGAAGGCTATCGGCGTCGTCAGAGTGTTTTGACAGCATCGAGGGCGAAGAGCGGAACTTCGAGGGGACAAGGAGCTGGTCGAGTTTGGTGCTGAACGAAGTGGACTTGTCGTGGGAGTGTTTGTGTTTGTGGGTGTCCTCTGAAAGCATGATATTTGCCGCGTGATGGGCGGCGTTGTAAATTGAAGAAAAGAAGCCAGAGGAGTCCGGCGACTTGATCTTAGGCTTGCTAGCGGATATGTCCTCTTCCACGTGAGGTAAAGACAGACCCAGCGGGATTTTTGGCGCGGTTTGCGGCGTGATGGGCAGCGCCTCCTCTGTTTCTCGGGACTGTTTAAAAGACGGTAGAGTGTCCACATGGGGCAAAACAGGCACTGAATTGGCACGCAGTCGGTAGCCCAGCAGCGAATTGGACCGCAGTCGGGACGTTAGCAGTGTATTCAGGCGGTTGTTCAGGGGCCGTAAAAGCACGTTCACTGACTGCGAAGCTGGCCATTCGGAGGCCTCGGAACCGCGGGAATGGTGGCGATTCCTGGCCATTTGGGGCGTGTTCGCGGGCTGTGTGGGGTTCAGGCACGGGAATTCGGCTTGAATGGCCCTAAAACGGTGGAAATGGGGCGGGATGTGCTGTTAAAAGGCGCAATATTGCCTGGGTTAGGGGTGCAGAATGGAAAATGCGACCCCTCTTGCTGGGGATTTAGGGGGGAAAATGAAGGTTTGGGCGTGATCTGGGGGCTTTTTTCGCGCGAGCTAGGGCAAGCCAGCGACTTTTTGCGCCGCTGGGGGGAATCTAGGGAGGATTGGGGGCTTTTTTTCGCCCGTTTCTCGCCCAGCGTGAAAAAATCAGACCAAAATTGGCAGAAACTAACCAGAATCGCGCTGGGGAATTTCGAAGCTCCCGCTAGTTAGGGGGGATTTCGCAGTTTCCGTTCGCGTGCTCTAGACGGCACAGCCCCAATACGCGAGTAAGCTACACGAAGGGGAAACTAGCGACTCTTCTGGACTGGATATACGCGAATCCTACACGAGTGAGTACGCGAGTCTTTCTACACGAATCTCTTCACACGACACTTGCCTCGCTTCCGTTTAGACGAATTTTTCTGTGCTAGACGGGCCCTCACTAAACGTGTTCTCGCCCTATTGCAGCATGCCCTGTTTTCTTGTCTTTCAAAGGGATCGTAACTTGCTGGGATTGCCTGTGTAGAAAGATGGACTCAAACAGGCTATGGGCTTGGTGCCACGATCTCTGCTTGAAATTCTCGGAGCCCGTTTCCCTCTGAGCCTGTTTCCCTCTGAGCCCGTTTCTCGTCTCAGAACGCGCTAGGGCCGTCCTAAGGTCCACAATCGAGTCAGAAAACGCCTTTTTCAAGGCGAATAGCTTAAAACTTTGTTTCACTGACTCCCAGCAAAGTCCTCGTGGATGCTGTTCAGAAGCATGGTTAACTCCACAAACAGCAATTTCCAACACTGGCAAATTCGAGGTGTGAACTGCTGAAAATTCGCAAAAGACTACTCCACGCAACTGGTTGTCGCAGCACCACTGCTTTGGAAGCTCGCTAGGGTGACTTATGCGGAAGATGCCCTCACTTAGCGTCGAAGTGCTTTGGGTGCACCCTCACAGGAACCGCCACCTGGTCTGGGACAAAGAAAGAGAAACTATTGAGTAGACCCAGTCGTGGGGCTATAGCCACTGCAGACAAACCCCCAAGCCCATATTCCGATCCCAAAGCCTGGTCTTTCCGAAAAGAATTGGGGCTTTTTCGCAGCCTAAGCTCCGGCTGCGAAAGAAGCTGCAAAAAGGCATATCTTGACAGAAAAAAAAACTGCCATAACAGTGTCTTATCAATCGAAAAACATCACTACAGCGGCTAAAGACAAAAATTTATTACGGGATCAACCCACCGAACAAAGCAGAGACGTGGAGAAGGTATAAAGGCTCCTAGAACTTCCACCAGCTGGGCTGAGTGGGAGTGAAGCGGGTGGAGGTGGAGAAGATGGGCTGCAACAACTCGCCAACAGCGTTGGTCTGGGCGAGCGAGGCGTCGTAGTCGATCGAGAACACGGTCACGGAAGACTCACAGTTGTTGGAAGCAAGGATGTGCGACTCGCCAGGCAAGGTCTTGTCACCGAACGTGAAGGTGTTCAAGGCAGCCAAGTGACCGCTCTGGTACTCGACCAAGCCAGAGGTCTTGTTGTAGAACAAGTCGGAGGCAGTGGAGTCGGGGCCGGAGAATCTGGTGTGAATCCAGTTAGGGTCAGTGCACGAGGAGTTGTCGGAGCCAACAAGGGGCAAGTTGACGTTGATACCAGTGCCCTCGGGCAACAAGGAGGTGTTGTTGGCAGCACCCTTGTACAACTGGTCGACGAACTCGACCACCTTCTTGGCGTAGATGTTGGAAGAGAAGTTGGCGTCGTTGGCTTGGGCCTCATAGTCCTTGAAGAAGGAGTTGTTGCCGTTGGAGCCGGAGAAAGCGATACCAGGAATGCCTCTGTAGACAGAGTTGTAGGTGGCACCGATGGTACCGGAGATGGTGTACATGCCGATGCCCAAGTTGGTGCCCTCGTTGGGGCCAGCGACAGTGAGGTCGACAGAGACGTTGTTGAAGAAGGTAGGGATAACGTAGTTCAAGGCGAAAGCGACGGAGGAGCCGGGGGTACCGTTGAAGTACCAGATGTTCTTGTCGTCCTCCTCGTGGCCCCACGAAGGCGAGCCCTTCTTGACGTAGCCGAACTCGCCGTCGGTGGTCAAGTTGGCAGTCGTGGGCAAGTCGAACTTACCGGAGTAGCCGGATCTCTGCGAGACAGGGGCAACCATGATGACGTTGTAACCAGCGGCCTTCAACTCACGGTAGGTGGCTCTGATGTTGGTGGCAGTGAAGCCATCGTCGTTGGTCAACAAGATGGTCTTGGAGCGAGAGACGGTGGAGTTGGAGGAGCCGTTGACTGGCGCAGCCAAGGCAAGCGCCAACAAGGAGAGGAGACCAGTAATCTGCTGAAACAACATTAGCGAGGTATTGTGTGGAGGACAAGAAAGAGGCAGCAGATGGGGTGCTATTTATACAAAGGATTTCGGACGGATTACGAGGCCCTTTGTGGCCTGCCCTTGTTAGATGCAAAAACGTGGTTGACATTCGAGCGCAGCCGAAGTAGCGACGCAGGCCGCATGCATGCAGCTAATTGCGGCGCATGCATAGTGCAGGCTATTTGCGGCAGCAGATGGGGGCGATTTTGAGTGCTCCTTGCGGAATCCCATCCCATTGGCCGGCGGCCCCACGTTTGCAGCCGGTGGTGTGTACCCAGCGCCTTTGGCAGGGCACCTGCATGCCTCCTTCGGGGACAAGGCGAACCCGTTAGGCTTAGGGCCCCGCCCCCCACTTCAGGTGGGTGGCCTGCGGCGGCCGCAGGACGCAGGACGCAGGTGTGCATAATTATAGCCGGAATAAACGCAGCCGCACACAGCATGGCCAAATTAGTGCGTTATGTTGCTGCATTCGTCCATGTGCGCCCCTCCTTACCTTCTCATGCAGCCAACTCAGCAAACGCGTGGGCCAGCGGGCCAATCAGACGCAGTTCTGGGCCCAACGTGATCTTCTAGTGCACCACTGTGTTCTGCATACCAGGCGTTGCCTTGGCACCGTTCGCCCACCGGCGAAATCCGTAGCCCCTGACACTCCTATATTGGCCACGGCCGTGCCCTGACATAATTGGCGCCTCCCCCCAGCTGGTGATGTGCAAGCCAACACCCTCGACGTTGCCACCTGCATACTAAGCCCAGTAGAACATCCTAATTCTGGAACAGTTAATTGCATGGCACCCCGTGGCTGCTTTAGGCAATTTTGCGTCTGTCCAGGGGCCCCATTTGCAGCCTACAGAAGCTATTTCGAAATGGGTGGAGATCGCGTCGCGTAGAAGCACACAATGTCGCAAGCTGCGGGACCATTCTCTGCTAAACCACTATTGTCCACCGGAGATGTCCTTTCCTTTCCGGAGTTCCTCCTGCAACCAACGATTCCGATGGGTATGGGACCACGTGGGAATATGCAGGATTGCAGTCTGTGATAGAAGCCCCCTTCGTCTATTTCTGGCGAAACCACTGGCGGCTCCTGCAACATGGTATCGCCATTAGTCCCCTGCACCCGTGCCGTGGAAGGGATGGCCCAGAGGTTGCAAGTGCTTTTTTGAAATCCTCTCGTTTTAAATTGCCTGCCACTGATAGGAAAATGGTCCTGCAGGTAACTCAAACACTACCAAGAGGAATTCTGGAAAGAGTGTGTAGGTGCTGGCAAGCTTCTTCCTGAACATGGCTGCGAGAAGGAAAGGTGCTCAAGTGGGGGAGGATTTAAGGGCATGAGCAGACGCCTTGGTTGTTCAGTCTAAAACAGAGCCCCGCCAGATGCGTCCTGCAGAATGCCAAATGCGTCAGACCCGTACACCCACATTTCTGCCCTCTACGCATATCCATCCTGGTACATCCCCCGAAGTGAGATCTGGTACAGTGTCATAAGTAGAACACGTTGTCCTGCACCAAGAAGGCAGGCCGATTTCTGCACATGAAAACAAATGGCTCATTTTTGTTCCTGCACACGCAACCAGACCCCAGGCAAAACACCCGTACACCAACACCACCGCCAGCAGCTTCCAGAAGCCCATCGTGTGCATTCCTGCTATCCTTTCTTGCCGGTGAGGCGCTGCCATACTGGGGCTCAATCTTCCGTTCTCCTGTCCTCTTTGCTCTCCAAAGCCCTTTTTCCCCCTCTCCCTTCCTCGGTCCGCTCCGTCCTGCACACACCCCACCCGAACATGAAAGACACCACTACCAGCCAGAAGCCACTGCAATAGGCCCCCCTGACCGGCTTTCTACGCAGAAGCAGTCCTCCGCAACGCATCCCGGCCAAAGGTTGCCCCTGCATTACCCTGCAACTCGCTTTCTAACCGAGCTTCTGCGCCCTGCACGTCTGTTTCAACGCCCCCCAAAATGGCCATCTTCCTGTCTTTGGCGGCCTTTTTCCAGCGCAACAAGCGCCGCATCATCATAGCTAGCACGGTCTCCTTCTCCATATACTACCTTGTCAACCACTTTGTCGTCAAGCGTTTCCGCGACTTCCAGAATGCCCTCAAGCAGGAGCTTTTCGTCAAGGAACAGATCAAACGCAGATTCATCCAGACCCAGACTGACTGCTACCTCACCATCTTGGCGTTGTTGCCTGTTTTGACCCAGCCCATAGCCGACCACTTGCCCACGGAGCTCGTGACACAGGCGCTCAAAATGAAGAAAAACTCGGCTCAGAACCTCGAGATGTCCGACTCCTTGTTGACCGCCGATAACCTCATGTTGCACTCCTCCGGCGGGGCCAGCGTGCTGCTGCAAAAAGAAGCTTTGGCAGACCTCTTGCTGAAGTCGAAGGTGGACTTGTGGAACGACTTGAAGATCAAGACCTTGACCAGAACGTTGACCTTGGTGTACTCCATTTCGGCGTTGTTGTTATTGACGCGTTTGCAGCTCAACATCTTAGCCCGACGCTCCTACTTGGAGCTGGCTATCGCTATGGCCGGCGGAAAGGTGTCGGAAAAACACCCCCACCAGGTCGACGACGACTACGTGACAGAACAGTCGTATTTGTCTCTAAGCTGGTGGTTGTTGAACGTTGGCTGGCGCCGTATTTCTGACGCTGTGGAACCCATAGTGGTGCACAAATTCCGCACCATCAATGCCAAAACGGAGCTTACTATCAAAGGATTCAGCGACATTTTGCTGGAGGTTCATGCCGAGTTTACGGCCCGTCACGGCTCGGAATTGCACAGCTTTGTTTTCCCCACGAACTACGACAGCTTGGTCGAGACCTTGCTCAACACAAACCCGCAGTTGATCGACGCGTTGGACGCTACCGATTCGTCGTTCGTGCATCTCGTCAACGAAACTAACGCGTTGGTGGGCAACGAGGTGTTCTTCAGCGTGTACGACAAAATGGTGCTGAGTACCCTCTCCACTTTGACCAACAGCTTGTTGCTCAACTTGGACTACGACAATTACTTGCTCTACAACGCGGTGTCCGCCAACGATAAGATCGTGGAGATCAGCGAGGAGGCGCCCAAGAAGTTCAAGTTGGCCAGCTTGTTGGCACAGTTGTCTGTCCAGAGCAATATTCTCAGCGACAACAACAATGTGACGGCCGCAGAGGTGGGCGACGATTACGCAGGAGATATGACGGGAAACGCCTACATCAACAGCTTGACGGAGTTGGACGAATTGGACGAGTTCAGTGCAAGCATCTACTCGAACTTTGAATAGCCATATCCATCGTTGGCGGAGGGGCTTGTATAGTTGGTTGAGTGTGCCTGTTGCGAAGTGGATGGCCAGTAGCATGGAATAAACAGCCATCGAATGTATTTATGTGTGAGGTGCACGGTATGTGTGAGAGTGTAATCTATGGAGTTAACCTGGTTTGAAGCGAGTCGTATCACGTTGGATGGGTTGGTTTTTGTCTTAGGCTGAAAAGCCAAGTCTTTATTCGTGAGCTAGTAGTTAATGGCTCAACTTCGTCAGTTTCAAATTTGGCATAAATGAAGTGGGCGGAAATTGGAAAACCCTGGGTTTTAACTAAGAGGTAGTTGTGAGGCTTTTGCTGGTAACAGTGGTTTAGAGGCTTCCTGTTGTCAAAATTTGATTGGGTCAGTCCCTCATTTTTTGCAATTTCTCCATTTTCCGCATACAATTTCAAAAAACTGAACCACTTGAGTGCTCAATATCCATAAGAACAATACAAGTTTGCCAACAAAGAGCTCGAAAACAAAGCTCATCGAACGAGGAGAAGTCAACCCTTTAAATTCACCAGCGGTGCTTCTTTACCCTGTGCTACTTCCTTCTGTTGTTACCAGTTTTCCAACACCGTTGCTTCACTCTGCAAAAACACCCGTGCACCAGGGTACCCTCTCAAAAAAAGCCAACAGTCTTCCTTTGCGCAAACCAACCATGTCGGACGCGCCCAAAGTAATCATAATATCGTCGGACGACGTCAAGTTCCCCGTGGAGCAGAAGGTGGCTGAGAAGTCCATCTTGATCAAACAATTGATCACGGATTTGAACCCGGACTCGTTGCAGGAGGACTTCGAGATCCCTACCCCCAATGTGCGGTCCACGGTTTTGGAGAAGGTATTGCAGTGGTGCAAGCACCACAAGGACACCACGTTTCCCGACGACGACGACGAGGATGCCAGAAAGTCTGCGCCCGTCGACGAGTGGGACAAGAACTTCTTGAAGGTGGACCAGGAGATGTTGTACGAGATCATCTTGGCGGCCAACTACTTGAACATCCGGCCGTTGTTGGACTCAGGGTGCAAGATTGTCGCTGAGATGATCAGGGGCAAGTCGCCGGAAGAGTTGCGCCGGACCTTCAACATCGTCAACGACTTTTCGCCCGAGGAGGAGGCCGCCATCAGGCGCGAGAACGAGTGGGCTGAGGACCGCTAGGTGTATTTTAGCCTGTTTAAGAGCGGTGGCCGGGTTTCCGGAAAGCCAGATAGTCTGGAAGCTGCTATTTACGTGATTACTGGAGATGTTGTAGACAGAGTAGCGGGGCAGATGGTGTGCGGGCACCAACGCAGAATGCCAACGAAAAGGGCTGACATGGCACAGCCCGCCAACCACAACACGCAAGGGCCGTGGATCCACCTCCCGAGCCCGCCCCTCGCTTTTTGGTCTCTTCTCTGGGTGCCATTTGGCCTGACACAAGATCTGCATATAAGGTATCCTGCACACGGCCTTGCTCACCTCTCCTGCATACGGCCGGCGCCCGATTATCGCAAAAAGCGACATTTTTGAGTCTCCAACCACCAGCTTTTTGCATTTTCCCAGGTCCCCACCCCCTACAAGCGTTTCAAAAGCGCCCCCCTCGCTACTTAAAAAGACCCGTCCACTATGTCACCTCCCGAGAGCGCCCGGGAAGCCGGTTCCGGGCTGGAGGGCTCCTCCGAGGGCGTCTTCCAGGAGACAGCCATTTCGGGCCTCCCGTTTGTTCCTGCAGAGCAGCTAGGGCAGTACGAGGAGATGCTCACTCGCGAGTTTCTGGCGCTATCGAAGGAGTACGTGGAGTCACGTGCCTCTCGTATAGCGCATATGCTAGAGGTGATCAAGCACCACATTCGAGTCTTCAGCGAAAACGACAAGCGGTGGGCCAAGATATACGCCTTTGAAATCAAGACCATCGAGGCCATCCGCACCAACACCGAGGATGTGATTTTGGCCCATGCGAGCGCGGGGCCCCTGAAAGAGGTCATCGAGTCCTTGGAAGAGTACGAGTTGGAGCTTGAGGAGGTGTTTAACAATATCCAGACACCGCTCGACATTGACCATGTTTTCGGCGCCAACCCCGAAAAGCTCCCTTTTGAGCACGATTTTGCCAAAATTGTCAGGCCCTTCCAGGAGGCCTTGGAGAGCGCGGTCATGGAAAACAGGTACCAGGCGCACATGGTACGGAAGAACGTGGAAACTGGCCGTTCTCTAGCATGGAAACAGTACCACAAGGACCTACTGGCGAAAAAGGACGAATTGATTCGTGAAACCTACGCCAAATTGGCGCTGTTGCACAGAGAATACCTAGGCGTGAGCGAAAACGCTGTGAGAAATCGCGATATGCTACATTACTACCGCTCGGTGGTTTCCACGGCGAATATCAAAGACAGCCTAGCGGCAGGCCACTCAGCACACAACAATAACGACCCATATTACGACACTGACAACACATACTACAAGAACAACCGCATTGAGCTTACGAACGCTAAGCACGAGATTTGGGCCGCCGCCCAGAAACACGCCAGTGCGCAGAAAAGGGGCCATGCCCTGCTCCAATTGGGGCCCTGCGAGGGCTTGGACGAGCACGAGATAGAAAGCGACCTTTTGGCACTCAAGCAGCCGTTGGATGCAAACGCGCATGGTTCCGTCCACGATGACATGGAGCTCGATGACTACGAAAGCGACGGCAGTGTTGAGGGCTCCGATAAGTCCGAGGACGAACTAGCAATAAAGTACAGGCTGTTGCTCAAGCTCAACGCAAAGCGATATGTGGTGCAAAAGGCCGCCTATGAGACAACAAGCTATCGATTGAGGCTTCCCAAGTTGCCACCCATAGGGTCCTTTCCCGAGGCCAACGTAATGGAGGCTTAAGGGGAGAGGGTCATGGAGAGAAAAGGCGGATCAGGGACTCGTAGGGCTGTGTATGGAGTTTTGGAATAAAAGAAGGCTTTGAGCAATGGTGTTTGGAAATGAGGCAGCTTTTAGGGTCACTGTGTGTCTATGAAGGTGCGTATGTTCGACGTTATGGTGTAGATTTTGGGATATACATTTGGTGTAAAGGGTGCTTTCAGAGAGTAAAACCGAGTATAGCTTTCTTTTGCGGATGGGCAGGTAAACGGTCTTTTCGAAGTTGCTCGTCAGTATATCGTTTCAAGGCAGTCCTGGACTTTCCCATATACCAATATTCACTGAATAGCTTCAAATCCAGTGTACGAAAACAGAGCAGATAAAAAAAAGCTTTCGTAGAACAAGAGATACGCCTTCATCATCTGTCGTCTTCTTCTGCGTTCTCCACGGACGGGTTAAAAAACGTTTTGTGAGTATTGGCAGCCAATTTGAGGACCGTAAGGTAAAAAAAAATCCGAAATTTCTCCCAGATACTAACCAGGTCTTCGAGCAGCTTCTCGACTGAGTCCAGCATTTCTGTTGTGATTGAGCAAGTTGCCAAATCTCGTCTCTACCACTTCAAATTCACTAGTTCAGAAATTTCATAGCTCATTGGGTCTAAAAACATATCGTCCCACAGCCGCAACATTTTACACCCTTCTTATTATTTCCGACCCTTTATTCTATATGATAATTCTGCTTGCCTATTCCTTCTCTAGTAGCACTGATGCATTCTTTAAGCCCGCCTCCTCAATTGTCTGCTCCAAAGAATCGATCAACTTGGCCTTGCTACCCACGTTCGACAAGTTGAACCGGTCCTCTGGGCCCAATCCGTAAACGGAGGCATCAGCTTCTGCCAGCAAAATGAACTTGAGCCACTCGTAAATTCCCGAGACCGTGTCTGAAGCCAAACCAAACTTGCGAATCAACCGCTTTCCATTGGGAAAACGGATCTGAAGGCGCGTTGTAGCCCCCTCTGTTGGCTCTGCATGATCCACCGGTTTGATTGCCGAAAAGACATCTGTGGGCTCCACAACGCTGATTCCAGTGTCTGAAGGCTCCTGGACTTCTTCATCATCTAGACTGATGGCGGTGGCAGCGGTGGTGCCTGTATTATCCTGAATGGACTGTTTCATGGCAAACTCAATCTGCTGCTCTTCAGACAAGGCGTCTGGGTCGAAGCGCGGCTCGTGTGTCACGATGGGGTTGCTGGAGCCCGGCGCCAACAGAAAACGCTCCAAAAAGCGGTCCACGTCCTCCAACCACGCTTCCACAGAGGGCACCTCGCCCTCAGGCCATTTGTACACCCGTTCGCCTGTGAGAGGATCCAAAATCAGAAGATGCGGGAACGTGTCAGCGCCGTAGAAGTTCAAATAAGACGCTCCGTGCGGCAGATCGTGCTGGTACTGCAAGAAGATGAAGGAGTCTTTGACCTGTCTTTTCACCCGCGAATCGGCCCAGAAATCGCGGTTCATCACCTGGCACTGGAACTCCGTGGCGTCCTGGATGTTCACCAAGAGCCAGCGCCGGCGCAGACGGCCCTCCACCTTCGCAGAGTCGAGGTCTAGGCGCGCCATGATGTCGAAGGGCGGCTTGAAAAGCTGGGCCAATCGCCGCTGCGTGGAGGTCAATTCCTGCTCCCGCAGCTCGCGGTTGAGCCTCCGGCGCGCCCGCGGTGGCTCTGGGCCGTCGCCCACCACCATAACTTCGTCCGAGTCAGAGTCGTCGTCGAGGTCACGCGACTCGAAATCATGCGATACGGTGTCACGGGCCTCGTAGTACCCCTGTTCCTCCTCGTCGAAGCGCTGGTTGAAGATGCCGACGCGCCCTGTTCCGAAGATGTCGGTGGGCCTGGGTGGCGGCGGTGTGTAGCCATATCCGGTGTCGAACAGGTCCACGAGCGTCTCGTGGCGGTGCACGTTGGCGTCGGCCGCACGCACTTCTTCCTGGCCCTGGTACGCCTCCTGCTGGAGCTTCTGGGCGAGTTCCGCATCCGCATCCAGTCCCTGAGGTGCTGAGGAGGTAGCTGGAGGATCCAGTTCCATGTATAGCATTACTGCGTACTCCAAGTCATTGTTGGTGAGATCCAAGTACCGGCGCGCAGTGGCTTCCGAGTCTGAGCCTGTGACGTCAAGAAAGGACGCCACCAATTCGTCCATGACTGGGTGTGTCGATTGGGGAGTTTCAGGGCACACGGGGTAAAGCAGGCGGAAATCAGGGGCCTTTTATACCAGCTGTGGAGGCTGCTACCAAATGCTGGTGCTGGTGGCACAAAGCCGCATGCAGGACGCATGCACCGACTGACACCCCATCAAAAGTGCGCTGTTTGACACCCTTTTGCCGCCACCACCGCTGCCCACAACGCCTCCAGCGCCTCCGCACAACCGCACCCATCTAGGCGTGTCCGTTGCTCTCTGCTGCCGTTTTCCGCACGCTTCTACGTGCCCTACTGCTGCTGCTGGCAGCGCTGGTCTCCGCTTCTCTCCAAGTTCCCTTCCAGGGGCTACCGACGCCGATCCGGTCCAAAACCGTGCCTGTGCACCGGCCCACCGTCTCCGGCGACCTCAATAACCCCCAGGACCGCTTTTTAGCGCTCTCCGTCGCCACAGTGGCCAGAAATCGGCCCCCTTTTGCATTTCACTGTTCAGCCCACGGCAGCCACAACAGCAGCCGCATGTCCGTTTAACGAGTCTTCACGCCCCCTTCATTCATAGCTTGCATTCTTTTTGTTCCGCTGGCCGTGCTACAGGTTCTGCTGCTTACATTAATCGCCCCTACGTTCCGCCTTTTTGGAACGTCCATCGCGCCCACAACGCCTCACACAGTGCCCTTAAGCGCATAATATCGCCTACTATAGGCCCTACATACAGCTGGCTTCTTCTCCGGCTCTTTCCGCACAACAACGCGTCTTTTGGCATTTCTAGCTTTGCGTGCTCACTCGAACCTGTTGTCTTGCCACAATGAAGGACTATGACGCCTACGATAAGGGCGCCCTTTTGCATGACCGCTACCAGAAGGTGGCTGACATAAGCGAGGGCTCCTACGGGCTCGTCACTGTCGCAAAAGACACCCACGAAGATAACAAACTAGTGGCTGTCAAATTCATCTATCCTTTGGACTACAAATCCGAAACAAAGACGATGGAGCTTTCCGGTCGAGCCACATCGTCTCCTGCCAAGCTCCGGTCGTCGACCTCGCTCGATCTGCTTGCAACCAAAAGCAAAATCCAGCGTAAAAAGGCTGCCAATTTGCAGGCCCTCTACGACGAAGCGGAGAAGGAAATTAAAATCCACACAATTTTGGGCACCCACAGCAACATTACCACTTTGTATGACCATTTTGACTCGTGTTTGGTGTTGGAGTACTGCTCTAGGGGCGATTTGTACGAGGCTATTCAGAATGGCAAGGGTCCCACAACGTCACGTGACATCAAGGATGTCTTCTACCAGATTCTCACTGCCTTAGACTACTGTCATTCTAGGGAGGTTTTCCACCGTGATTTGAAGCCCGAGAACATACTTATCAGTGAGGACTGGACCATCAAATTGTGCGATTGGGGCCTAGCGACCACCACACGCACCATCACTAACAAAAACGAGTTTGATATTGGCTCGGAGCGGTATATGGCACCTGAGCTTTTTGATCAGGAGTTGGAATACTACGATGCCTCCAAGATCGATCTCTGGTCCATTGGAATTATCCTCCTCACGTTGGTTTTCCATAAGAATCCGTTTCAGGTGGCCAACTACTCCGATAAGCGGTTTCAGCAGTTCACTGCAAATCGTGAGGTTTTATTTGATATCTTTTCCACGATGAGCGGCGAGATGTTCTCTGTTTTGCGCTTTTGTCTCAACATGGACCCTGCGAACCGTGATTTGAAGAGTTTAAGGACAGAATTGGACTCCTTAAAGTACTTTACGGCAGATGAGGAGTACTGGGATGCCAGTGAGGGTGACTACGACGACGAGGGTGAAGAAGAGGACGAAGAAGATCCCATTTACCAGTACTTCAAGGATATTTCTGATGAAAACGGATTCCAGGAAATTTCCTCCGAAAATGGTGTATACAAGGAGCCTGTTGATAAGGGAATCTCAATTGTGGTCCCCCAATCAGGTTCACAGTTGGCCAGTGAGTCTACGCCCATAGCCACATCCACCAGCATTCATATGGGTACTGCAGAGCACGAAAAGGGCTCCTATTCCGCCACCGATGGCGAAGAAACGTCCACTTCCACTGCCACGGGAAACTCTAGGGAAGTGAAGCATAGTCGTTTTGATGAGAGTGTGGATATGCCCCACAATCACCGCGCAGACGCTCTTTTGCTGGCCAACACGGACTTGAAACCCATTCCCATTTCCAACGGGGGCCTTCGTTTTATTCGAAACACCAGAAAGCCATTCAATGTGGCTTCTTTTGGCCAATCCACTGGAAGAGCGGCCTTTAACAGCCATAATGGCCATGGAAAGTTCAGCCGCGAGGACTTCTTTACTCCCAAGTCGGTTCACAACCACTATATGGACAAATACGGCGAACAGCGGTTTGGGGGAAGTTCTCACCACGGTCTGAACTATCACAATGGCTCTGGGCATTCACACAGCAACAGCAACGGCGGCAATGGCTTCAACAGCCGTCAACAGAGGACTGGCTGGAAGCGCAGTAAGAGAAGAGCCTACTGGAAACGGCCCTCGGGTTCCGGATCAACAAACAACGGGACTTCTACTGGAAAGTTTCATCGAAACCCCACTAAGGGCCGGCCACCAGCAGGCGGAGGACCTCGAAAGAAAGCGCCCCTGTTTAGCTCCAAGAGCCGGCCCTATTTGGCCCCTTCTGGGCCATCGAACGGTGCTTCTGGGCTGTCCCATGGAAAATATGTACCGCCCTTTCTCAGGTCTCCCAACTTGGGTCGTCTGCCCGTGGCGCGTCCTCTCACCGAGGAAATCGATAAGTTGACCTTGGACAACAATGAAAGCACGCTTATTGATGATGAGGTTTTTCATTTGGAAGACGACTTTCTGCTCGATGTGCCTGCTCTGGCGCCTGCTCCTGCTGCAGAAACCTGCTTCAAAAAACCCACTTTCAAGGTGCCTACTTATACGCTTCCTGTGGTGGAATACCAGCTGGCTCCTGGCAGCCACAGTGGACAACAGCGCCAAAGAAGGCACCTGGTCCACAGACTGGCAGCTCCAGAGAAGGATATCTCTTCTGGGGCGAAGTACGTTCCTCCCTTTAGAAGGGGCCTGCACTCGCTGATAGTACCCATTAAGGTGTGCAACACTAAGGCCAATGTTACTGCTAAACGGCGCTCGGGAATTTTTGACAGCAATAACGGTCTGGGAAGGGCTACGCCCAAACACAGTATGCAAGTGGCTGGGTTGTTGGACGATATGCTGCTGCTGGCGCCGCTGAGGAAGACAGATTGGTTTCCGAAGAAGGAGTGGAGTGACTGGGATGATGAGTGAGGAAGAGGAAGAAAGTAGAACAGGGAGGAGACAGTGAGCAGAAAGATATTGGGTTAAGGGAGGCTCATCGTCCTGAAAGTTGAGGCCAGTAGCTCTCTAGCCCTGTGTCGTTCTAGTTTAGTTTCTTCATACAGTCGAATGTCGCATTTAGAGTCTCAAGTCAGATACGTCCCCAGCCAAATGTCATTTTATCATAGTTTCCTCCAGCATGGCAGAATAACCACGCTGCTCTCCCTGGTGTAATGTATTCTCTTAGCCTTTTCAAGGCAGTGGTCTATCTTCTGTCCCTGTTTGTTATTTCTTTGGTCGCGGAATATCACATTAGCAAGGTAATCCCTACTGAGTCCTAACACAAAGACACTCAGTTCAGAGGTGCAGAAGAAAATTGAGTATGTGAGTGGGGAAGCATTTACAATCTTTCGAGTACGCCTATTCTGTTCCCAGAAAGTATATTCTGCTTCCATTCTGGAAGTGAATTAGGGCCCAAAAATCACCGATATACATATACATAGGTATCGTATTAGCAGTCCTTTTGAATCACTACGCAGAAAAAGACTCACCAGATTTCGCACATTTTATCTCCTTATTATATCTTCTCCCTTGGATGTCTACATCGATGATTCATGTTTTTCACTCCTCCTCTTTCTCTTTTCTTTTGCACCATTTCGCTCATTTTCTACATCCGTTCCATACACTCATATTTCCTTAATAGTGTGCCCTTCTCACTCGCGCCTCAAGTAACTTCTCAACTCCAAAGTCGAAGGAATGGCTCTATCGTGCTCCTGTGAATGCTTCTTTCTGTAACCCAAAACAGCAGCAGCATCCAGGATCCCATATCTTTTAGTTAACTTAGAGTAGAATAACCCACACGCATTACAGAGGGTGCGGAACCCATCCGGCCCTTTTCGCCATTCTGGGGTATCTCTAGAGCCGCAATGAATGCATGAGATAGCAGATTTCTTGGGTCTTCCTCCACGGGCTTTCTTCTTGGCAACTTTTTTGGGCTTAGCCCCAGAAACGGTCTGAGAACTAGTTTTGGAGGCAATCGAGCCCTCATGATTCAGATCAGTAGCATGTTGCAGCTTATTTGGGCTGGAGATTCTAGTGTTACTGCCCAGTAAAACAGAGAGTGTTTGAGCAGCGGATTCATGGGCACGGCTTGCCATCTGGGCCAAGTCAAGGGGTGTTTTAGGCTGCGAAAAAGAAGTATTTTCCTGAGAAAACAGTCCCTTTGGCTGCGAAAAAGAGCCAATGGGCAGCTGTGGCTCAAACTGTTGTACCTGAAAAGAATACCCCGAGTTATCAAAATGGGAAGAACCAGAGGAGCTGGCAAAGGGAAGGGAATTTGTGGTTTGCGGAGACATGCCATAATTCGCATCTACCTGAGGAGCACAGGAAGTCGCACTCATTTGGGAGCCAATGGAGTCCGCACTCATTCGAGAGGCCTTATACTTCTCAGACACATGTGGGTCCCCAAGAGCTCCTTTCATTCGAAAAGCTCCACAATTCTCCCCGCTCAAGACACCATTGCTTCCCAACTGGAGAGGAGAAATCACCAAAGAGTCATTTTGGGAGCCCGCCTCCAGAGACAGTCTCGCAGGAGGCCTCCTATATCCGCTAATGGGATCGCGAAATCGGAGACTGTAGAGTACAGACTCTGGGCTCTCAGCAGGGGTATTCTTTCTGTTATTATCAACATGTCTGGAATAGTCCCTTATATCCTTCATGGCATGGAGACCCTGAAAGAGGCTGGTGACCTTCTCGAGGGCACTATCGAAGGCTAATTCGGGCACATTGACAGCCCAATTGCGAAGAGCCTCTTTTGGAACAGAGAAATAGTGGCCATAGAGAATGTTAGGGTTATTGGGGCCCACCGCAACCTGGTGGGAATAAAGCGTTTCGGCCATTTCCGAGAGTGACCGCACCATTTCGTCCTTGGTCAAGAACAACCAGGCAAAGAAGTCCAAAAGCTGCTGGTCGCTGTGAAATCCCCAGTTCAAGAGACTTGTTTTCTCCAGCAACAGGGGTCCTTCTTCTATTTTTGGCAATTCCTGCGGCGATGGGAGCCCAGAAGGGAGGTTTATGGTCTCCATAAGCGCATTAAAGGACGGCAACCTCACACACTGGGACCCTTCATTCTGTTGTGAGACAGAAACGTTCTTGGGGAAAGTCTCGGTAGATGTAAGTGATGACATCGGTGATGCAGGGAAATCTCATATCGGGGACAGGGCCCCTTATCCGAATTGCCCTTATACGCTCTGCTTCTAGCATGTCGAGGAGAAAACCTGAGCAGGCAGCATAACAAAAACCTGAAAGCTCCTCAGTATCGCTATTGCTGTAAAAGCACCGGTTTCAAATACCCTGGCAGACCAAAAGGCTGCCCCATTTAGCTGCGAAAACATGCTGGTGCACGGGTGTATCTGAAACGTGGCCCAAAAAGAGGCGGGGGCGAGGCCCGTCTCAGCGTTTGTGTAATGTTTCACATTTCGCACTTCTGAAACACCACAACAACAATATTTAAAATCTCCTGTTTCTCTTTGGTTTCAATCTTGAATTTGCGAGCTTCTGACACCCCAACTATTTGCGCCTTCCACGCCCCCATTCCTTCAACTGCGTTGCGAAGTACTGCCTGCGCTCGCTACTCTTACTATTGGCCTCTGTTCCACCCGGCCCAATTGTGTCAGTCCTCACTGAGTCTATAGGCTAGCTAGTAGCCCTAACGTTCGCCAATTGGACTAAATTAGACCTCAGCCAATTGCACCAAATAACGATTGAAGGTGTCCACATAACTGCTGCAGCTGCTTTCTGCATTTCAACATGACTGATCTGTCTGAGATCACCGAAAAGGTGAAGGAATCACTTGGGCTAATCGAAGACCTCAAGTTCTTTCTTGCCACCGCCCCCGCCAACTGGCAAGAAAATCAGATTATTCGGCGGTACTACCTCAACCACGACGAGGGCTTCGTGAGCTGCATTTTCTGGAACAACCTTTACTTCATCACTGGAACAGACATAGTGCGGTGCATAGTGTACAAATTCCAGCATTTTGGGCGCAAAATCGTCGATCGCAAGAAGTTTGAAGAGGGCATTTTTCTGGATCTCCGCAACTTGAAGTGCGGCACAGATGCGGTGCTCGAGTTGCCGAGGTCAGATTTCCTCGAGTTTCTCTACAAGAACGCCTGTCTACGTACCCAGAAGAAACAGAAGGTCTTTTTCTGGTTCAACGTGCCCCACGACAAACTCATGGCGGACGCGCTAGAACGCGACTACAAGAAAGAGAAGCTCGGGCAGGCGCCCACGACTGTGGCAGACCGCGAGCCGGCGCTTTCCTTCAAGTATGACGAGAGAAGTGCCCTTTACACCCAGTTGGCGGACCATATGGACATGCAAAAGCAAATCAACGACCGTCCTCTGCCGAACGAAGAAGCACGCTCGCCAGAGTACACCACCGTGGCTAAGGAGGAGCCCGTGGTGGCGATTCCTGCGGAAAACTCTGACTACGAGGACGACTTCCCCCTCGACTACTTCAACAACGACACTTCGTACGACGCCAACGACTTCATTTTACTAGACCAGGGCCTGCAGCACGGCTCCTATGCTGCCAACTTCGACGACTACGACGCTTTTGTGGACCCGGCGGTCTTCAACATGGCCGGCCCCAATCACCTCGTATACAACGACGAGTACCTCATAGAACAGACGCAGCCGGTCAAAACACCATTGGGGATTCCGACGCCAGCGCCCAAGTCTGCCAAATTCGCCCCGGGTTCCGTCCTACGGTCCGCTACAGACGACTTCTTTCCCCCACAACCATACTACTCACAGCCTCCTCTTTCGGCGAAGTATCCCCCCAGAAATTACTACGCAGACCCCATTCCAGTGCAGGGTCAGGGCCCCTACCACGAAGCTTACATCCACGAGTTTGCACAGCAACAGCCCATGTACGAGATGCCAGTGGCCCAGCCCTACGTGCTTGTGAACGACCAACCTGACCTAGTGCAGGGCTACCACTATGTGGACCCCATGATGGCCCAGCAGTACATGTACCCAGAACCCTCAACCAGACAGCAGGAAATCAGCTCAAACATGATGAGGAAAAAACGCCAGATGCAGCAGCAGCAACGGATGAGAACACCCCCTAGAGGGGTTCTGAAACCCACTCATCCGAAGAGAAAATCAGCCTATAACTTGGACGAAGTCATTTCAAGCCGCGGAACATCCAGAATCGTGAACTTCAAGGATGACAGTCGCTCGGTGGATATCGACAACGTAACCACACCGGAAACGTCGGTGACGAACTCGGACCACACGAAGTCGTATAGGTGACATCACATGACTGGTCATGTGTCATATTGAGTCGTCGCTAAATGTGTTGGCTTCCAAGTGGTGTTCTGAAGGGTGTACTTTTAGCATGTTACTATTTGGAGTTCTGTGGTGTTCAATAACGTTTCGATAAGCATTCCATTTTGGAGCTTTATGCCTCTGGGGCAAGTCCTGGAATAAACAGAAACCAGAGAGTGCTCTTAAGAAGTCCTTACCATTCTCGGGGCTCAAGCAGAATCTTGAACACTTGCCTCTAGCACCTTAGTGCTGTAACAATATTTCCGTTAATTGAACACAAGCTATCTGTATCAATGTACACCTCACTTATATACGCGGCATCTATACCTTTAATAGGTCAATTATCAACTGAAATACTTGGACCACTAAATTTCGACTCGCATTGGCTCTGGGATGTGGTAATTCTCATCCCTGACTATAATACTCGATGAGCTTCCTCTGCGGCACGGTCAACTTCTGGAGAATGTTACCCATCACATCCTTCTCACTGACACTCCCAGAACGGTTCATATCCGGATAGTGCACTCTCAGGGCCTTCAAAAGCTTCACATAGCTCAGAATGACGCACCTTCTGACCTCCACCTCTGGGTGGTTGACTAACGCAGAAAGCACGCCATCGAGCTGCAACATGAGGTCGTCACTGAGCATCATATTGAACGAACTCAGGCCTAGCACCTTTGCTAGCGATTCAAGCACAAATAGCACTCCTCTGGAATTCTCCTTCAAGCCCGTTTCGCCTAAAGTGTTCAAAACAAGATTGAGAATGCTCTGACTAGGATAGATTCCACAAAGCACCTCGTCGAAAGTTTCGTTGATAGCATGCGAAAGCTCGCTAGTAGGACCGTCAGAAAGACCGCTGAGCTCAACCAAAAGATGAAACATTCTGTTCACATTCAATTTGCTGCGGTTTATCAATAGCTGTTTAAGCAAAATCAAACCACTGAGCCATCTCAGCTCTGAAACCTCATTCTTGTGATCAAAAAAGCTCCAGAGTGAGCTTTCAATCTCACCAATACCGCTTTGCTGATAATATGAGCTGAATTCGACATTGTGTGTGCCTTGTAAGAAGCCTAGAAGTGAAATAAAAGACCTCCCTTCGATGGTAGCAGAACTCAATTTCTGGCACAACGATTTGAATCGTTGCACAGACTCTTCCTCCAGCTCTGCTATGGCCAATTCCAGGGAGTACTTTGCAATCTGGAAATTGAACCAGTTCAACTCCGTGTGGTTGTAGTCTCTCACCTTTTGTGGAGAGCCTGACAAAGTCGCATCCTCGTATATGGAAATAGGCTTGTTCTTCCCCGAAATCTTGTTCAAGGGATCTACCCTATCTATGAAGCTCTGAATAGAGTCCTTAGAGTTCAAGGCTTTCAACTCGGTGATTTTGACCTGCGCAAAATCGTCAGCTAAACTTCCGGGATGGTCCTTGCTGTATTTTGCAAATATGTCGCTGTCACTGGGACTGCTTTGTCTTTTGCTGGGGCTTGCTTTAGATTTCTCGGCACCAGAATGAGGGTGTGGAAGACGAAAGGGATTTTCCGAAATCTCACCACCAAATGGGTCTTTCCTGGAAAATTTGTCGACCTCTGCCAGGACAGGTTCCTTTTCAAAGGACACAAAGTGTTGGTTTTCCTTTTTGCTCATGTCTGATTCCGGGGTGACCTGGGGTGCCGGTTCCCGATAACCATTTTTATCGACATCCATCGTATCAACGGGATCGTTATTCTCCTCAATGTCAATGTTGTCGTCGACTTTATAGAACTCAGGCTCAGCATCAATATCCATGTTCTCAGAGGCAACGTGCTGGACAATTTCATGAGTAGATGCTGATTTTCCATTGCTTTTTGCGTCTCTAGACAGAATTTCACGTCCCGGTAGGATCATAGTAAACTCTGACGGTACTTTCAAAGGCGACATATTAGTGGGAAAAGAACCGGGGGTGATTTTGGTCAAGTCATTGAGTCCAGTGCTGAGCAGCATATGGTTGGTAAGATCGAGCGTTTTGTCGACTCCCACAAGAGATTCCACTTCCTCGTTCGTATTAGCATCCTTCATTTTGAGCTCAGACATAAAGAGCGGCAGGTTAATGAAGTAGAGCTTATTCAACAAGACCTTAAAATCTTCAGAACCATGGAGAAGGTACACCAAGTCGAGGAGATTCGATACTAGTTTGACGAAATGAGAATCCGTGATGGGAATTTTTTCCAAACTCACCACCAAGAACCTGACAAGCATATTGATCATTTTAGACTTGCACCGGATGATTTGCATAGTCAACTGGTCATCGTCGATTATATTGTCGAGACTGCTGGCATATGAGAGGATATTAGATATCGAATCATGAATGTCATCGATTTTAAGCAACGAAATCACAACAGCAACATTTTTTTCCGATGGTTCAATCAATATTGAACACACGCGCAAAAAGTCCTCCGGCGAGAAGAAAGTGCATGTTCTCTTGAAGAGGTTTTCTCCTTCTGAAAATAAGGGTTTCAAAACCTCAGGCATCGTTAAAGACACTTGCCTTAAGAGATCATTAGCAGTGGTCGAGAGGTCTTCGTTTCCCATTATAGCGTACCTCATTAAATGCACACCTTCCTCCACGAACTCTCTTTTTGAAGATGCCAAAAACTTCAAGATTGGATCGTTTTGCTTGTCAAACCCGACTGTGGAAGTTTGGGGCATCACAGTGCTCCTCGTAGTCGCAGTCGAAGTGGGAGCCTTGGTCTCAGTAGCCTGTGAAGAGTTTGGAAGCAGCCGGGCATCTGATTGAGGATTTCTGGAGGTTTCACGTTTCACCTGGGCCAGAGTCAACGATGAAGGTCTTTTGACAATACCTATTACTTGCTTGGGAATGTCAGAGGGGGTTCTTCTGCCTCGGGATGGATCTGCAGACTCCCAAGATGCGAGTCTAGAAGAAGACCGTAAATCACTGTGGTCACCCAGCTTTGATCTCATCTCCTTATTCTTCGCAATAATAGACTCCTTTATGGATGGCCGGGACTTCTTCGAATTGAGCATGGGTGCGAAAGTTGCCGTGGCTTTGAAGTCGTCTTTAGGCTTCGACCTTTCGATTCCTTTGACAGTCTTCACGTCCAACTTCGAAAGTAGTGTTTCAGCTTCTGCCTGAAAAAGGCCCCAGAAACACCAAAACGCGTCCTTGGAAACCTGTCTCACATTAGGGTTAGGGTCTCCTAACAACTTCGTGATAACCTTAACGGAAACCTCCACACCGGTAGTCACATTGGGCCCATGTGCAGCCAAAAAAGATCCGTCATTGTGGAACCGGATCAAAAGTATCTGCATCCAGATGCCGCTATAGGTCCGGGGAGAAATACTTTTCTCGTTCGAAGAAACAAGCACTTTTTGAAGCAACTTGTAATGGTACGAAACGTTGAGAAATATTGCGCATAACGTCACATTTGCGCTTGTGGATGCGAGATTTTTGGTGGCGGAGCACAATTTGAGCAATGGAGGCACGAACAGGTCCACGAGACTATCGAAATCATGTTGCAAGATCATTGCAGCTTCCTTGACCAACTGACAACCATGTGCAGAAAGAGTAGTTCTCAAGGAGCTGATCGCCTTACAGATGGACTCTGCGTTTTCCCGCAAGCAGTGAACCAACTCTTGAGTAAATGTAGTGCTTGCGTTACCACGTAGTATGGACCTCAAGCTTATGATGTTGCGCTCGCGACTCGTCCAGTTGAACTCGGTTTCCTTGCTGGAAAATGCTGGAGCCATGTCAGAAAAGTGGCGGTATAAGTCTGATTCGTCAAAAACGTCAACTGGTGGTAGCGAGGGGTCGAAAGCGTAGTTTGGAAGGGCAGCGACGATCTTTCCGAGCTGCGAATCGGCGGGCACGGGCTCCGGATGCCGCGAAGTTTCGGGCATAACGCGCGGAGTAGACGCCATTCTCGCGTCAGATGGGCCTGGAGATGCCCTGGCCAGCACGGGGTGTCTCACCACAGTGGCGGTCCTTCTTTCTGCAGCCGGCGACACATTGAGGCCTGAGAGGCTCTTTTTGCTGCCAAGCGGGTTGAGGCCCACGAACACCATTATTTCGTCCTTTATAGCCACCAGCTGCATCTCGAGCTCCTTCTGCAAGTCGAAGCGATACAAGCGGTTCTGGGACAAGGAGTAGTAGGTGCGAAAAAGCGTCTTGATGTTGTCCACGATTTCCGGGTCATTGGCGAAGGGCGCGAGCAATTTGACCAACGGTCGCACCAAGGGGGTCATCTTGAACTGCGGATTGACCTCCGCCACGATGTGCGTGAGCCACTGCACACACTCGCTGACCACCACAGGGCTTCGGTGGGTGAAGCCGATGTCCACGAGCGACTGCTCGACCTGCGAGTGAGCCGAGAGCCAGTAGCCCTCCAAGGCCTTTTTGGCAGCAATTCTGACGTGGAGTTTGGCGTCGCCCAACCTGTTTATGATAATGGGTAGTACCAAAAAGGCCTGTTCTTTGAGCACAGAAGATGCATTTTGCACGTTGACGCGCTTGACGGTGTAGCAGATGGCAGAAAAGCTGTTCTGCAGCACTGCTGGGTTGGAGGAGTCCGTTCCGATGGAAAGAGCCTCGAGATATTTGGGGACGGAGGCGGTCTCCACATTCAGCCTCTTGACGAACGTTTTGAAGTCGGTTATGAGCCGCAGCTTTTCGGAGTCGCTGCTGGTGGCCGAGACGACCGCCTCGAAGAGCGCTTCGGCCGAGACTACCTGTTCCAGCATGTTGGGGCGCTCTTTGGGGGTTTATGGGGGGAGAGATGTGTAAACAATCCAGACGCGAAAAAAGATAGTGGGTGCGACAAGGAAGTGCGACAAAACTGTGTCGCAACTGCGACAGGTTGCGACAAACGGATTGAGGAAGGGTCCAGCAGAGGAGCCAGGAAATGGATTGCCGGAGTCTTTTCGTGGGGTGCGGGCCGGCTCCATACCCCGCTGACGTCACCAGGGGGAGGGGGTCTATACCCGTTTGTGGCTCCCTGCTAGTTCTGTGCTACTGCGATGCCCACTCAATGCTGTTGGGGTTTTCTTTTGTATGGGCACTCTTCTTCTAAGTGGGTACCTTGTGACTTCTCATTGCAGCGTAAGTGCTCTTTCGCAGCCAACCGAGCCCAGCTTGCGACGTAGACTGCTCGTATTTTGCGACAATTGTGAAATGGGCTGCTGAGCTAGTTCCTGCGCTTCACGTTATTTGTCACTCATACGCTACAAACTCGTGCCTACTCATGCTGAGTTGTGCCCTCAACAGCCTGCCATAGTCTCCCTCAATGCCGTAAGTGACCCTCAATTCATACTCTCAGTCGAGCGGCGACCGCTATGTATTTTCAGATATCGTACCCTCGTTCTAGCATGTTTCGAGAATTTGCAACTTCGTGCTCTCACTCTAATACGCATTTCTGCCACTCATTACGTCCCCTCATTCGCGCTTCATCACTCTGCTCTTTTCACCTCTATTCTTCGACTTTCACCTTCACTTTGCCACAACCCACAACGCCGCAAGCACCACGAAGGCGCCCACGGCCACCAAACGGCTGCAGCTTGCGGCCAGCACATCGTCCAGTTGCTCGCCCAAACTGAGTTGGAGCGTGCGAACAGCCAGCGGCCTCTTGGTGGCGTTTTCCGCCTCGGTTCGGGCACCGCTCTCGTCGTGGTTGGCCACGTACAAGATGTCTTTCTCGCCCTCGTCCACCACCACCTTCTGCACGTTTCCGAAGAAGTCCGTCAATTTCACAGCGTTGATGTCGCGCTCAAAGAGGTCCGTTCTGATGCCCGCATTGGAGTGGATGTTCTCAAAGGTGTACTCCGCAAATAACTGGTCCATGGTGGCCGACGAGTTCTTCTGGATCTTCTCCAAGTACTCCAACGTGTAGTATGTGAAGCGGTCGATGACCGCCACGCCTACGTCCATGTCTGAGTGGTGCGAGTACGAGGACTCCTCGATCCGCGAAGAGCCCACCCCCAAGATGTTGGGTGAGTAGAACTTCTCGTACATGGTGTTGGCCTGGCACGTGTCGATCATAAAGAAGATCTCATTGTAGCGCTTCTTCTCGTGCATCTGACCGAATGCGTGCGCCAAGTCATACGCACCAATCTCCTCCGCGTCCTGGAACTTGAGAAACTCGTTGCCACCGTGACCCGTCAAGTAGATGAAGATATTGGAGTTCTCATCGGTGAGAAGCCGCTTACTGCGCGGGTGGTCCGCGTCCCACCGGTCTGTGAGGAGCCGGATGAAGTTTTCCACGTTGACCTCGTATCCACGGTAATCCACCTCGATTTGGTCGCCATAGAGGTCGATGGCCTGGTCCATGTTGTTGAAAACAGTGCCCGGGAACGCGTTCCTAGGATTGCACGCTATGTCGTCAGAAAGCATCAAGATGATCTGCGAGTCGGGGATTCCGAGCCGCTTCACCGTCCTATATAAGCTCAACGTGTTGGCCATGTGTCTGTAGTTGAACCAGAACCGAGAAGTGGACACCAAAACAGCCCAGTTGTTGGTGTGTTTGGAGTCACTGATAATCCGCTCGGCCTCCTCCGAGGACGTGAGGTCAGCGAGAGCAACTGTGGCTGCCATAAGCACCGCGGCTAGAGCCCCGAGAACCCGCATCAGAATATGTGCTGTGTTTTGGGGGTGCTATATTTGCTTAGTTAACATTACAGGTTCGCGGTGGGTGCGAAACACCTGCATATAGCGGTTTGTATCACGTGACGTATATCGATCTATTACTACGCCGCCTCCCCCGGCTCCAAAAACGCCCTTACTGCGTCATTCTTCGTCCTGCCGTCCGCACTTCGCCTGGATGCCATCCGAGCGCGTTTATCCGGCCCCAAGAGCCGCTGGAGCTCCCACCGCACCCACAAGGCCTTGGTAGAGTACTTCAATGCAAAGATTAAGTCGCCAGCGCGTTTTCTGTCGCATTGCAGTAGCTTCTCGGCCAAGAGCTCTTCCTTCTCGGTGGTCATCTCGTAGTAATGCTGAGCTTTTTTTACCAACTTCTTGTAGATGAAGTCGTGTTGTTTCTCAGTAATGGGCTTCTGTAGGTGCCTTCTGTTGAGCATGTACCGTTGCTGGTTGAGTGACTCGGCCTTTGCCAAAACCGTGCGCAAGTTGCGGTCGGAGATCACGTGCATCTGCTCGGTCAAGTTACCGCATTTGAAGCTGCTGGCGATTCTTTGTACCAAGGGCGTGAAAGACGCGATTTCTAGGCTGAAATAGGTACCCGAGTCGGTCTTTTTCTTTCGGAGAAGGTAAAACTCGCTCTTGTCTTCAAGGCGGTGGCCCCACACATCGTGCTCGAGCCGAATCCACAGAAGAGAGCTGTTCGAGACCTCAGAGTTGACAGCCTTGCTAGATTCATACGCCAATGCATCGCTGGCTTCCAAAGCCATAAAACCCTCGAAAGTGGTGAACTTCAAGTCGTAGTCTTCCTGGAGACGCTGGATCCGGACCAACAGCTCATGTACCAGCTGTTCTTCAGCTCTTCTTTTCTGCTCAGAGATACGCTTCTCCTCAGCCTGTCGACGTGCCTGCTCCAAATCAAACTCCACTTTATCATCAATGAGGTCGGAGTAGGACTTTCCGTGGATTTCGAAGCCGGCAGGCAACGAAAATAGCATGGGGACAGACTGCATGCCCGTTCCTCTTGTTCCCGCAATATCCACCACATGGCAGTGTGTTTTGTCTTCGTATAAACGAAGCCCCCGGCCGATCATTTGCACCAACAATGGCCGGGATTTGGTCGGTCTGGCCAAAAAAAGCGAGTCGATGTTGGGTATGTCTGTGCCCTCAGTGAACACCTGAACGTTGCAGAGAACATCAATGCGGCCGTTCTTGAAATCCTCGATAATGGCTCTTCTCTCGTGTTTTGCTGTTTCACCAGTCACATACTGTGCGTTTATGCCCTGTCTTTGTAGAACACCGCAGAGAGTCAAACAGTGCTCTATGTCGACGCAGAATATCAAGGTGGCCCTGAAACCGTGCTCCTTTTTAAGCTTCAAGTACGCCATTGCCACAATAAGGTTGGTCTCCGTGCTGTTCATGGCCTGTGATAAACTGGCGGGTGCATAATCCGGTCCACGAACCGCCACCAGGCCTAAATCCACATCGACAGCAATGGAGGAAAAGCGGATATCAACCAACTCCTTGTTTTGGACCATGGTAAGCAAGCTGCGCTCGAAAATGACCTCATCAAATATGTCCCCAAGAGGCTTTCCGTCGCTTCTTTCCATGGTAGCGGTGAAGCCCACCACGTAGGTCTGCAGACCCTTTTTATCGGCATCAAAGTGCCTCAAGATCTTGAGCCATGACAGGGCGGTCGCGTGGTGGCACTCGTCCAAAATGATAGTTTTGTACTCGCTGGGATCATACTTCTCTAGACGACTCAATCGAATCAAGGTAGGCACAGAGCCCACTACCACATCGGCACCGGGGGAAGGCGTTTGTTTGCGCATGTCGATGTCCACTTTTAAAGTCGGATTGATGCGCCTGATGGACTCGGCAGCCTGGCGAACAAGCTCCTCCTTATGGGCCAAAACTAGCGTTTTGTTGCCCTTGGAAGACGAGTAGGGCTGCAATTGCGGAATGAGATGGGAAAAAACGACAGTTTTGCCACCTCCAGTGGCAAGCACTACCACAGGACGTGTTATGCCCCGCGCGATGGCCTCGTGCACGTTTTTAATAGCCTGCTTCTGGTAACCGCGAAGCTCCAAAGGTGCATCCTGAGAAAGGCATCTTTTGACAGGAAAATGGGGAGCAAGAGGCGTCCTGATATAGGTCTGGTGTCGTATTGAGTGGCTTGTTCTTATAAAACGCGTTGTTGTTAGGGAAAGGCGTCCAGAGGGGCATATTAGTGTGGTTGTCATATGTGGCACATCTGATGGGTGGCAATATAGCAAAGTGATAAGCCCAGAAGAATTGTGAATGGAAGAGCGTCAGCTGATATCCTGATTATATTGTGAGGCGAATGTGCTGCCAAAATCAGCCTTATAGTAGGTCTTTACTGTAGATCGCTATGTGTTTAAATGGTGGATTGAGTAAATTTGTACAGTTTATTGTTCAAAAATCGACTGCGAAAACGAGCCCTTGATCACCATGGCCGGTTCTCAATACCAATTGTACCTAGCAAATGGACATAATAGGCTATTCCTCTATAGTATGGAATTAGATTGAAGAGCTCGTTCAAGAAATACAAATTTCACAATAATTGCCTCCTAACTCAGGTTTTTGCCTACGCAACTGCCCACTATTGATTCCTATCTTGCCAAATCTATAGACATATTTCAGGCCATGCTCTTCCCACTGAAATATATATTGTCTGCAGTTTATCTTGCATCCCTGTTGAATAACTCCTCCTTAGTCGCCCATACATCACTTTTCTTCTTCTTCCCCTTCTTCCACTTCTTCTTTATTGTCTCCATCTTACACCTTCAAGATATCTACCCGGGCCCTCTTATAAACATTGTGGAAATAGAGATCGGGGTTCGCCTCCGTTGGCTCCACATTCCCTTCTTCACCCACTTCTGGTGCCCTAATACTCACCACTGCGTAGGTACCATCCTCCTTATTAGGGTCCTTATTACCCTTAATAAAGTATCCCGGGTTGATAACCACCACGCCCTTGATAACCTTGGCAAAATACTTCAATTCCGAGGGCGCTACGAGAATGTCGGGGAGCGAGTCGCCCAATTCTGTCAAGCCCATATACGGCATCTCGAGCGCAGATCCGCCCACTGTTGTTTCCGCCAATTCCTCGCCCATCAAACCATCAAAAAGGGCATTTTTTGCCCCATTTCCTTCGCTGTTTCCACCCGTGCGCCTTATGGAACCGGGAAAAACAGGATAGTACCTTCTCTGTTCAAATATATGGTTCGAAATGCGCTCAAAACGGTTCGAAAGAACCTGGCTGTTGGGGTTCAGACTGTTGCCCTTATAGACGTCCTTCAAATCCTTGAAAATGTCCAAATTGGAGTTTCCGAATAACACCTCATTGACAGAGAAACTCGACGGGTTGGGGAAAACCTTGACGTTTTTTGGTAATCCAAAAGCTTTTCTATCAAACGCGTCTTGGGGATAGGAAGCGTGCATAGCCGCAGAATCCCTTAAAGAGGGCACCATAATCACCTGGATTCTAGGGTTGATCTTTTTGATTATCGGGGTGACGGTTTTCTTAAACACCTCGTCGAGGTTTCTGGGCTGATATTTCTCGTTGGGAAGCTCGATGTCGCCCTTCATGACCGCCTGGTTCGAGAGATCCACAAAAGGGCCGTATAGTAACACGACGTGAGGCTTCACTTGGTCGTTAATTCTGTCTACTAGCGAGCTGAGCTTAG
Source organism: Wilhelminamyces tanticharoeniae (assembly GCA_030558325.1). Lineage (NCBI taxonomy): Eukaryota > Fungi > Ascomycota > Pichiomycetes > Serinales > Metschnikowiaceae > Wilhelminamyces > Wilhelminamyces tanticharoeniae. The sequence continues at coordinate 80,813 of JAJMSI010000018.1, read as the reverse complement.
TGTAATTCAAATTGTGGCCGTTGGTAAAGGGGCCCGCAGCCACTAAAATCTTCAAGCCGCTGGTCTCTGTGAGCTCCTGATACTCCGTGAGCTCCTGCTTATTTGAAAGGGGCGCTCCCAAGCTCGGAAGCGGCAACAGCTCCTGAATGATGAACTTTCTTCCTGTGGGGTTTCTGCCCTTAAGGACCACTATTTGGCCCGCGAAAAACGAGTACTCGGTCAAATTGGACAAGTCGAGGGGAATTCTCTGGCCAATTCCTCCAAACCGCGAAGTCTCGAGGTATAAAGACGTGTCGTTAAGTGTGTGAGTGTGCTCCTTATCGTACAATGGAGAATCAGGGACTATGCGCCCGCACACGTATATGTCAAACTGCGAGCTCAAGCAGGGATTTCCGAACTCCACTGTTATCAGGTCTCTTTTGGCATTCTCCTGAAACAACTGGCTGACTGTGTCAATCTGGTCATCGAGAACGTCCGCACTTTCCAAGAGCTTCATAGACATGGTGCGGAACTTATACTTGGAGGCGTCGAAGTTCAAGCCCAATTTGAACAGCTTGATCGCTGTCGCAGGGTCCTCTTCTAGCTCAATATAACCTTGCAGCTCGTCAATCTGCGGATTCAACGTTTCAAGCACAGTATTAGAGCCCACTTCCTTCGAGCCCGGTGTTTTAGGCGTAGGCGACTGGAACGTGTTATTTGCAGTAGCGTAGTCGCCGGGTGACGAGTCGATATTGTCACCCACCTTGCGTCTCTTCAAACTGGGCGTGCTGGGGACCCCTGGACTGGAAGAAAAGCCAGCACTGGACCGTATAACAGGCTTCCTAGAACTGGTGATGTCACGTGCCTTTTTGACTGAGGGCGTGGCCTTGGAAGAGCTGGAAAGAATCTCTTGCACATACTGCTGTAACCGGTCGAGGTTCTCGGTGTTGAGGTCCAAATCCTCCTGAACTTTGGTCACGTTGAAGGTTTCCCAATGGACGAATAAATCGTCCGTGGAAAGATTGAAAATGGCCTTTAAAGAGTCCAATTTTTTGACCACATTATCGTCGTCCAATGCCTTGACGGGCCCAAAGTGCTTGATATAGTCCTTCTTGTCAGACATGACTGTTACGGAAAGTATGGGAGGGATAGTCGAAGTACGCGTCAAATGGTAAATACTTAGGACGCGTCGCGTGTGCAGGATGGAATTTCTGGGTGCAAACAACCAGAAGGGAAAAGAGGGTGAAGAGTTGAGGGTGACAAAAAAGGAGATAATGTAAAAAACTGTTTTTCGAACGATTTGAGAAGGCCGAGGAAGTACTTTGGGGGTTGGTATCAGACGGTTCAGAAAATATGGCTTTTGGTGACCTCTAATTGGAGCGAGGCCACTCTATAAGTCGTATACGGAGAAACGCCAGGGCACTACAACATGGGCAAAATGTGTATAGGAGAACTTTAGACTCGGTGTCAGCCGAATGTACTGGTAAGATGGAAAGCAAGCGCTTTCGAGCTTTGCAGTTTTCTATTCCGCGGCTCTTCTAACTGTGAATCCATAGCAAAAGAGAAGTGTGAGATTTACAAGCAGTAGAGCAGGCCTGGCTGTAGCTGCTTTTGACAAAATTCCTGAAAGCACTCTGAGGTGACGCCCAACCTCACGAGACCCATCAAAATGCTATTATTGACAACGTAAACTAAAATTCTTACAATGCAATTTTACAGCTCCGCCAGGGTCCTCGCAGGGTTTTGGCAGTTGACAATTCCAGTCTATCTGGCCCCGCTCCTTTCACAAGCTCTCTCAAATGGCTTGTTATTAGTTTATACAAGATCGCCCACGCCCTAGGCCTCCTTAGAGGCAGTCTCGGGCTTCTCGGCCTCGGCCTCCTTCTTCTCAGCTTCAGGCTCCGTCTTCTCAGTCTCTTTCTTTTCCGTCTCCTTGTCGTCCTTGTCCTCGGAAATGGCCAGCTCGGAGTCGTCCTTCTTGCTGCCCTTCTTGAACTTCTTTCCGTTGCGGTTGCTGTTGAACGAGCTGCGTCTCTTGGTGACATCGTTCACGCCAAATCTCTTTCCGCTCTCCTTCATCTCTCTGAAGGTCAAAAGCGACATCTTCTTCAAAATGTCTTTCTTGTCCATCGACTCGTCGGAGCCGTGCACAACTCCCTGCGGGTAAGAGACCGTCAAGTTGTTCAAAAAGTGCTCGCTGTCCTCAAAAGTCTTGAACTCCACGTCCACCACGCCGAAAAACTCCTTGGTGGCCCGCGTTCTTATTCTGCGGATGGACGAAACGGCCTGCTCCTTGGGCAAGTGGGCCAAGATCTTCTCGGAAAACCACTTCTCCAAAACCTCCTGTTCGAGGTCCTTGGGGAACCCCTCGATGTGCACTGAGTTCTTCTTTCTAATGTTCTTCAATTCGTTGAAGTCCTTCAAAGGGTCTTTTCTTCTCACCATATCGTCGTTGGCAGAAAGAACAAGCTTCTCGGACGTCTTCAACGCCGCAACAACCTTTTCCTCGGGGCGGTACTGTCTCATTCTGCCAAAGGTCAATAAGGTCTTCAACTCCACCCATCCATCGTTGGCTTCATAGATCTTCCACAAAAAACGGTCCGTCTGCAAGTTGGAGTCGGAGAAGTAGAACTCCACCTGCTGCTTGACCTTCTGGTCGAAGTCCTCGCCCTTGTAAACGGAGTCTGTCATTTTTGCTGGTGTAAACGGGTGCCTGTTGGACTTTTACTGTTGTCTCTTTTCTACTCATCGACATCGGGCACTTTCGGTGGGGCACGCCTTTAACGAAGAGAAGTCGAAGGGCTGTCCTTTGAGCGCCAGGGTGCTGGAAACAGAGTAAATGCAAACTATAGCAGTTCTCTAAGCCTTCAGTGATGTTGCTGTTGCTTTTGGTCCCCTTAGGAACCCTACCGATGGAACTGTGCCCAAACAGAGCTTTTTCTATGAATGGACCATACTTGGCCCATTTTTGTCAGAAACGCCTCAGCATTTCTCCAGACACTTCCTTCGCTCCCCATACGCAACCTTGACTCCTTATTTGTCCTATTAAGTCTACAGAGAGCCCCTTTTCGGCACCATGTTGTTTGCTACAAGACCGGTGAATACTAACTTCAACAAGAACCTCGTAAAATAGCGCGAATAGTTTAGTGGTAAAATCCAACGTTCCCACTGTTGAGTCCCTGGTTCGATTCCTGGTTCGCGCATTTTTTTGCATCTCCTATCAATGCCAACCCTAAACACCCACAATAGGCGTTATAGGTATCTCTCTTCACTATAACAGCCTGCTTCCCGCGTTCTCCATCGTCTCCACCAATCTCTAAACCACATTCATCAGAAAACCTGGGGTCGCATCCTGCACATACCACGCTCTCTCCATCCATCACCTTGCCCACCAAGCAACTCTTTATGCTAGTACGGCGTTCGTGGCTGCCAAATAGCATTCAAACTAGCTTTATCCGTACCCTCATGTCGCAAATTCATCCCAGCGAAAACCTGGCCGAGTTGGTCGCTAACTACGACCGCATTTTCCACCAGGTGGAACTGAACAAGCAGACTGCCAACACCACCCTCGTGGCAGTGTCGAAATTGAAGCCCTCGAGCGATATTATGGCTTTGTACAACCACGGTGTAAGACACTTTGGCGAGAACTACGTCCAGGAGTTGGTCAAAAAGGCCAAGGAGTTGCCCTCTGACATCAAATGGCATTTCATTGGAGGTTTGCAAACCGGCAAGTGCAAGGACTTGGCCAGGGACGTGTCCAATTTGTATGCTGTGGAGACGGTTGATGCGTTGAAAAAGTGCCAGAAATTGGACTCCGTCAGAGCAGGCCTAGCCGGCGCTACCATCAACATCTACTTGCAGATCAACACCTCTGGAGAAGAGCAGAAGTCTGGCTACTCGTTGGAGAATTTGGACGAAATTTACGAGACAGTCGACTTTTTGCGTGGCCAGGAGTGCAAGACGTTGGACTTTGCAGGTTTGATGACTATAGGCTCTTTTGCCGAGTCCACCTCCGATACAGAAAACGCCGACTTCAAGAGATTGTACGATTTGAAGACGAAACTTGACGAGAAGTACGGCACCGATTTGAAGTTAAGCATGGGCATGAGCAATGATTTCGTGGAGGCCTTGAGACAGGGGAGCTCGAGTGTGAGAGTCGGCAGCTCCATCTTTGGGGCCAGGCCTCCTAGAAACGGTCATTGAGAAAACGGGTTCAAGGAGATAGTGCCTCCTTCGACGGATTTGGGTATTTACGCTATTGGCGTTTCCGTTATGTAGAAGTGCTTCCAGCTCTAAAATATAAAGTCATCTGATATCACCAAGAGATGGCAACTTCACACGCTGGAATCTTCAGGTTCCCCCAAATTCGCAACATTCAATATAATTCCAATTCTTCCAAGTTTGCACCGGATTCAGGTAACGTCGAGATCAGGCTATCAACTCTCAGAATGATCCCACCCTACAGGCCCAACTAGCTGTACACGTATCATACTTCATATAGAACTGAATGGACGTCAATCCCAAGTAGACTAACACTAGGGGAAGTATGAGGAAAATTCAAACAACATTTTAGTACAACAGCACAGAGCAGGATGAAGTTCAGCACACTAAAATGGCCAATTACTTCGACTTCTTGCCCAACAACTTCTTTAACGAGCTCTTTTTTCTGCTGACCTTTCCGTTGGAGGACTCATCGCTGTCTTTCGACTTCTTGGCGGTGCTGGACTCGTCTCCAGTGACCAACGACGAGGACGTGACTTCTGCATCCTTCAGAGGACTCTCGCTGGCGTTGGTCGTCTGGAAAGACCCGTCCGCGCCGTCGCCGTTGGACTTCAAGGCCTCTTGAGGGTCGAAATGGGTGTTGTCATCGATAGTGGAGAACGTACGCTGGCCAGTAGCGTCCACAGTGCTGATCACAGTGTCGCTCTTGTCCTTGACGGCAGCCAAGTTGGACTCCGCTCTTCTGGCTAGCTCCTCCTGTTTCTGCTTCAACTCTTTCTGTCTCTGATCGTACTTGCGACGCAACTCCTCATCAGACGGGCTACCAGAGGCCAGAGAAACAGCAGTAGCCTTAGAGCGGTTGGTCAACTGGGAGTTCTCGGTACCTCTCTGGTACGAGCCCAGCGACGTGGCGGAGGTCTCCTTTTCAGAAAGATCCTTTTTGCGAGCGGCCTTGGAAATGTTCCTTCCAGGAATGCCCTCGGCGTGCTTAAGAGTCTGCTCAGCAGTGAAACCTTCCCAGGCACCATCGTCGTCGACCTTGATGGTGGACTTGACCTTGGACGAGTAGAAGTCCCTTCTCAACTTGATGTCGTTGTCCACGAAGTCGTTGTCCAACTCCGCCTTGCTCTTAAACAGACCGGACAACTTGGTGCCCAAGAAGAAAAGCACGAAAAAGACATGCTCGGACGCAAGTAACGCCAAAACGAGCGCTGCACTGGACGACACGTTGATCGACGCCTTGTCCAAAGCAAACTGACCCAAGGTTTTGGGTGGCTTGGTTCCGTGGCGGTAGAAACACGTAACAATGGGGGAGATCACAGATCCAAACCACGTCAAGATGAAGAGAGCGTAATCCCAAGGGCGGATGGAGTCCACTCTCTCGGGAACAGGCGGCCGAAAGTACTTTCCGTTGGTCAACTTCAAGGTGTCCAATTTGAAGGTGATCAAGTTGAAAACGGTAGATATCAAAGGAGCCAAGGGCCAAACGGGCCCGAAGAGGATCAAGTAGCCGTACTGCACCACTAAGCCTCTAAAGTCGTCATGAACGTTGTACTCGGGGAGCAGGATGCTCTTGCGCACATTTTGCAACCATTGTTCCTCCTCCTCATCGTCATCGACCTCGAAGGCCACCTTGGGGCCACCGCTGAGCTTGGAGGAGACAAATTTGATGACAGGGCCCAAGACCAACGGCAACACATACTTCAAAACCACCTGGACCACCTGATTGGTGACCATAAAATAGAAAAACTGAGCATTCAAACGGCCCTGGTTGATCTGGAAGTCCTTCAGGCTCTTCACCTTGGAGAGGTACTTACCCAAGTAGGGGTTGGACCCCACTCTAGAGGAGGTGATAGACAGTTGGACGTAGCCCAAGTTGGGCTCGATCAAGTGCGCAAAAGGCAAGTAGATGAAGGAGGTGATGATTAAGGGAACGTACGAGGTCAAGAAGTTCAACACGAAGGTCTTCGTGAGCATCGAGTTGCTCTTGGTGTAGTCGTTATCGTGGTTCTCCCACGACAAGGCCATGCCTGCCACCGCACTGTAAACAGCGCTCAAGATGGGCACGAAGACCGAAAGGAGCACCACGGGAAGCAACGTCAAAAACGCCTTTCCGGGGCCGTCGTAGATCTCAGACAAGAAGATCTCGAGCACGAAGCAGCCAAGCTGGTACGAGACCAAGACTGCCGTGAACGCCAAAGCCACGGGCGCAAAGGCCAACTGCTTGACGAAACGGACCCCGTCGTTGTTGTGCTTGTGGCTGTAGGAGGACTTCTTCTCGAAGTTCTTGTTCAAGGAGGCCAACTCCGCCACGTGCTCGTCCACCTTGCTGGAGTTCTGAACACCCCAGAAGTTGACCAAGTACAGCTGCTTGCGGTCCCAGAAGACGAGGAAAAGAACGCCCCAGATGAGCGACACAAACGAGTAGGTGAGCGAGAACAGGTGTCTGGTTTTGAGGAAGGAGACGGCGCCAAGGACCGCCAACGGCACGAGCCACGTGGTGTAGAACTTCAAGAACTCGAAGTACAAGGCGATCTGGACGCCGTACGTTTCTTTGACGTGGCCGGTGGTCAACTCGGGGGACGTAAAATGGGTCTTGAGGTCGGCCACCAAAGAGGTTTCCGACAACGCGTCTGTGATGGGCACCACAGCGCGAACGTGTGTCCACAGGCCGCTTCCGGGGGTGATTCCGAGGCCGCCGACGGACTCAGGCGACGTCAAAAGACGGTGGACGAGGCGCAATCGGTCGGCCTTGGAGGTGTTCTTCGCAGAAACACCAAACTCGTAGGCCTTGACGAGGTCCTTTTCCGCCAACTCCTCAAAAGCGTACGACTTGAGACGGAGGAAAACCAACAAGTTGGACGGCAGATCGCCGGCGGCACGCACCTGGGTTGCGAATCCGCAGTCGTAGAGTAAGCGGAGGAGGCCCCTAAGCGTCAGGTTGCTTTCGGAGGAAGGGATGTCCAGCTGGGGAGCCCTGGTGGCGTAGGCCACCGAGAGCACAAAATCGGGGTCCAAGTGCTGAAGCGCGGGCATGGGGCCGTTTTGGGAGGTCAATGGGGCGTGTAGCGAGGTGGGGGGGAAGGTTGGAGTTTAAGTACGAGGTGGTGGGGGTGAAATTTCACCTTCGCGGGCCCGTACCACGGCAACTGAGAACGTGACAATAGCTAGGTACAGGAGAGAAGATGACCAGCAGCAAGCGAGCTAAGGAAAAATAGCAGCACGCAATGAGATGACGAGGGGGGGTTGGAGAGACAGAGAAAGTTGGGGATGGGAGAGGTTGGAGAAGTTGGAGGGCTGTTACTGAAGGGTCAGCTAAAGGGTCTCGTTGCCGGGGTCGAGAAGAGAGGTGCCGAATAGAGATTGGAGTAGACGATAATGCACGGGTCTTTGTGGGGACGTGGGATGGTCGCCTGTGACGGTCGACTGGCTGTGTTTTCTATGAATGTAGACGCGGTAGACGTGTCAATTGCGCCCAGGGGTGCGATTTCGATGGCTTAGGGGCGTGTTTTCAATGGTGTAGGGGCGCTTAGTATGGGAGACGTGCACCACGACAGAACGACATCTGAAGCCACCAGTGAGCTTGTGTTGCAGAGATGCTCGCTGCAGAAGCATTTGCATAGCAGTGGCCGATCAAGCTGTCAGATTGGCTGTGTCTGGGGCACCATTTCACTGTTCCATTTCGCTGCACATTACGTAGTCTGGTACATGCCAAGTATGACAGATAGGCAGCTGGATTGGGCAGATACCCGGGAACGTTTAGGCACAATTCTGTTGTTGGTAGCCAGAGGGAGCTTTCTGAAGCGTCCTTCCATCGGTGTTTCTGGGGTAAGTCGGCAATCTGGGGTAGTGCCCCAAGCCCTGCTTCACCTCTTGAGGCTACGTTGAAGAGGTGAATGTCGAGCTGAAGCCTCAGTCCTCTCTGTGCTTCTAGAAAACGCTCTATCCCCTATCACATCATACTCGAGATGCATTTAGTAGAAACCCTGCTGTAATTATATGCTCTATAGCTGGGATCTGTGCGTTTAGCCTTTTCTGGAACACTTCGAACAAACACAAAAAACCTCTTCCTCCACAACACCCTCTCTGGACCCAACATGCATTCTACATCCTGATACCTTCCCGTCTCGGCGTATTTACGCTTCTGATTTCGTGCTACTTAGCTTTAAGCCAACTTGGCCCATTGCTGGGCCAGCTGCTAGATCCAAGCCTGCCTTTTTATCAATAGTCTAGCTATCAGCCCGAATACCTAATATTCCTCTTACCAATGTCATGTCCAGAAACCTCACTTCCGTCTAGACCTCTACTACGCTAATAAACTTAGTCTTTGGTCAATAGCGACCTCCAAATTGCTGCAAAAAACCAATCCGCCCCACAGACCTTAAAACCCCACCCTGTTTTCAGTACTCCAATCCAAATCTACTATTTCTGCGTATTTACGACTCAGCTCAAACCTCCTTCTCTACAAACCTCCTTCTCCACAAACCTCCTTCTCTACAAGCCTCCTTCTCTACAAACCTCCTTCTCTACAAACCTCCTTCTCTACAAGCCTCCTTCCTCTCTGTCTCATCATGTATTCATCAGCTACCAGCCAACGTAGTCTCTGCTCACTACACGGTAAACCCGCACGCGGCCGCTCTTCATATCGCCCAACTTGTAGCTCTCCTTCTTCACCATTCCTGAGCCGTCTGACTCCAAAACCCTGAACTTCTCTTTCTTGTTGTCATACTCCACAATGACCGCTGAGAAGATTTCAGTGCCGTCTCCCACCACCAACGACTTGTTGGGGCCCAAAGCAGCCAACCCGCTCTTGTGGCCCGCAAACTTGCCGCTTTTGATGCACAAGATGTCGCCTGCACGAATGTCGTCCACCTTCGAAACATTCGTGTTGTTCACGTTCTTGTAGATGTTGATTCCATACAGTTTGTCGCCAATACGGCCCAAAATAGGTACCTCAGTCTGTGTCTGCAACTTTTTCAACACGGTGGCCACCAAGTCAAGATTAAGCTTGGTGCCCAAAAGCGACAGCGCGATTGTCACCACCGCCAGTCCAAACTCGTGGTGGAACCGGTCCAAGAGATCCTTCCTGATAATGGGTGCTGGCTTCACAAAGTGATTGGCCACCTTGACTGTTGATCTCGGGTCCTGTCCCTCGTACTCCACCTCAAGGACTAACTGCGACAAGTCGTGGAACAAAATGTAATAGTCCTTGTAGTAGATGGTACGGCCTCCTCTTTTGGAGATCTGGTGCTGGTCCACCTCATATACGAGATCGCTGCCAATTTTGGCCACAAGCGATTCTGGTAACTCGCCCTTCAACCACCAGCTGGAAGTCAAAATGTCTGCCAAGTCCTGGTCCAAAAGGGGCAAACTAGAGTCTGCCTGTTGGACCTCGGCCCGTCCCCCGCGCGACCGAGTAGACTCGGAAGACCGTCTCTTGAGGGAAGAGCCAGTAGAAGTCTTCTGTAAAGTGGGCGATTTGGAAACTCCACTGATATCCGTAGACGTTCTTCTGAGGCCACTAGTGTCAATAGACGGAGCCTCTCTATCTTCCTCGGCACCAGGAGGTGGCACTGGAGGAGCTAGAGGGACTGGCGGAAAAGACGTGGGCACAGTAAATGCCCGCGAAGGCGCCTGTGGAGAGAACTGTTCGTCCTCAGAAGTCAGAAACTCCTCGGCAATAGGGGCTTCTGGAGCAGGTGGAAATCCCGTTGGAATGGGGGGCGGCTGTCCGTGAGGATGTCCCAGAGGTACCGGAGCATGATGAGGAACAGGAGGTGCCATTCCTGAGTGTGGGACTGGAATTGGAGGAGCCTTTTGAGTCTGTGGGACAGGAACAGGTGGCATGGGAGGAAGCAAGGTGGGAGCATTTTGAGTGTTCTCGCGAGTGAGGACACCAGGTGTTTGAGGCTCCGAAGTCTTTTCCGAAGAGGGAGGGGGAGGAGGGATTTGGAAGTCGTTCGATATAGTCTTCTCCGACGTTGTAAAGTTGTCCACATTGAGAGCAGGCGCCCGCACCCGATCAGATAAGTCCTCATCAGCCTCGTAACCCGTCGCCTCGGTATCCAACTGCAGGCCCTTATCTAATTTGAGGTCGTTATCAGCGTGATGGTGGCCATGAATAGTGTCAAGAGTCTCTCCCCGGCTCACTGTGCGACGAACAGCAGTAACAGACTCCAATGGCACAGAGGGAAGGTTCCTGTAAACGTGAGAATCTTCATTTTCATCACCTACTTCGTCCCTGTCAGGCTCAATAAAGTCGTCTGACTCGGCCATGGACGAAGACTCCTTCAGGGGTCGAGAAACCTCGGGGATCGGAGGAGGGGTCGCCCTGGTGGTGGGAGAAGGAGGAATTCTATGCCCTGCAGGAGATACAGGCGAGGCATCAGCGAAATCGTCATTTTCGTCGTCATCACTAGAATCCTCTGCATCTTTGAGAACAGAATCCAAGTTTTTCGAGTCATTGTCCTCCCCCTTGGAAGGCAGAATTGGTGAGATGGTAGGAGAATGTGCGGACGGAACAACAGGACTAACTGGAGCCTTTTCGGTTTTCTCAACCTCCGTTTCGATATTTTTGGTCTTCAGTTTGGAGGCTGCAGGCGCAGGAGCCCCAAAAGGAGCCTGCATTCCCATCATTCCAAACATGTTCCTTCCGCCAGAGATTTTGGCCATTCTCTCCACAAGCTTTCTTCTTTTTAATTCTTCGTCATCGGACTCCTCCGGTGCGTCCTCAGAGGGCGCTTCCTGCTCCTCTTCTGGTTCTTCCTCCTCATCAAGAATGGGCTCTTCGTGGGCCACAGGCTCGTCAGTTTCCTCCTGAAGGGCGTCTGTTTCCATGCTTCTCAATGTGTCGCCGGTCAGATGGCGCGCCAAACCGGTCTCCGGTATGCTGTGGGCGTCTGCCTCGCGCTTCTGCTTCTGTCTTTCCTTCTCTTCAGCAGCTTTTTGCTTCCGCTCCTCGCGTTTCTTCACTGCAGCAGCCTCGCGCTCGGCCTCCTCCTGCTGGCGTTTCTGCAACAACGCAATGCGCTCCTTCAAACTCAATTTGGGCTCGTTGGCGGCGCTTTCGTCCTCGTTGGGCCGGTCGTTTTCGCGTGCAATCTCCCTGTCCGCAGGAACATCGTCAGAAACGCGTTTGGGAATTGAGGAAGTGTCTCTAGGCTGTATCTGGGGCACATACGAGGACTTTGCGGTGGCCAAAAACTGCTTCTGGACGCCGTAGGGATCGGCGATCTTCTGTCCTGGTAATGGCACCTTCAGGCCCTCGGCAGCGAAAATACTGGCCTTGGAAGCCGTGGATGAGATCAGAGGCTTGCTAGGCTCAGTGGAAGTCGTCTTCGGCTCAATTGACTCTTCGGGTACTGTTTGGGGCTCAGGAACCTCCGGCTTTGCAACTGGAACCGCGGTCTTGGGCTCCTCCACAGCCAGAGCAGCCTCGTCCGCCGTTTTTGCAGGAGAGCGGTGGGGGCGCGACGATGGAGCGTGTGGCGCAGGCACAATTTCGACAAAGTTCTTAGGAAACATTCCGGATTTGCCGTCGTAGGTGCCAGAGTACCATTCATCATCCTCCACGTCGGTAACGGTGATAATCTGGCCGGGCGAGAACAGCAAGTCGTCGTCGTAGCCCGACAGGTACTCGAAGAGTGCCTTTACCGTAAAAGGGGTGTTGGGCGCTGTCATTTTGGCCAGCAATTGGTAGAGTAAGAAGTTGGAGGACTGGGCCCCTTTTGAGAATGAATGATGTTCCGCACACCCGTGCACCATAGGGGAGTGCAGGAGGACGGGCGAAAAGACCCGTGCACCAGCTGTATAGCGTCAGATAGGCCCCCACAACACCGTGTGCAACAGACGTTTTTGGCATGTCGCGGGCCTCGTCGAGCCTCGCCCTCAGCGAGCAGGTGGTGGGCTCTTTCTCGCCCCAGAAATTGCTCTCGCACCACCAGGACACTAGCATAACGTCTCTCGACTACAGTGCGCTGGGCCAGTTTCTCATATCGGCGGGAATCGACCGGTCCATCCAGCTCTACGACGTCCATAAGGGCGTACATCAGAGGGACATCCAGCTGCAGAAGTACGGTGCGCACGTGGCGAAGTTTGCGGGTGCGGATCTCAACTGTCTCTATGCCTCCACCCCCTCCAATAGCGAGGTGGACCACCAGATCCGCTATCTTCTGCTCGCTAACAAAACGTACTTGCGCTATTTCAAGGGGCACAAGGAGCAGGTGACTGCGCTAGAGGTGAATCCGCTCTCGGAGTCCTTTCTTTCTGCGAGCTTGGACAGAACTGTCAAACTATGGGACTTTCGAAGTGCCTCAGCAGAGGGCAACTTGGACGTCGGCCAGCGCTGCGTGGTGGCCTACGATGCGCAGGGCATCGTCTTCGTTGTGGGAAAGTACCCGGACCCCAAGAGCGGCTCTTCTCGCGGAAAGGTGGCGTTCTACGACTTGGCACTGTTTGACAAGGGCCCTTTTCTCGAGGTGGAAGTGAAGACCCTCCCGGGGGCCCTATGGAACAAAATCGAGATTGCCAACAACGGCAAGCTCGTCCTCATTCTGACAGACTCGCCCGAGCACTACGTTTTGGACGCGTTTCTGGGCCAGTTGCTCACCACCTTGGTGGCTGGGCCAGTGCGCACCCCTTATGCTGGCGACTGGATGTCCTTCAAGTACCCGTCTTCCGGGACCAGCTGTTTCACGCCGTGCGGGCGTTTCGTGGTGGCGGGCACGCCACTGGCCGAAGTGGCGATGTTTGATTTGACGGCCCTCAAGTCCTCGGAGGGCGGCTCTCACCACATCAGTCTGGCAGATAACCCCCGGCAGCTCCGACCCTGGAAGTCCGCTTCTACGGGCGGCGGCGTGGCCAGGGTGGTGGCGTTCAATCCCAAGCTTCTCTCGCTCGCCACAGCCGATAACAGCGTTAGGTTGTGGCTTCCCCACGCCGAGGAGATGTAATATATGTGTATAGTAAAGAGCAGATGAGAACAGAGAAGAGAACGAGAGCACAGAGAATGGCTAGTTGAAGACTCAATTTAGGATAACGGCAGGGGTGCCTTCCAGACTTTAAAACAGAAAATTCCGATATGTTCTTCACACCCAAGGAACTGGTTAGACATCTGGGCAAAATTCGTTTTTCCGCAGCCATTAGTACTCTTCCCACCAATGCACCTACAAACCAGGACCTCATCCATGGCAGCAATTTCCCTGTTCCTCGCCCGAAAACCGCCCACAGTGATCTCCACACTGCCCTCAGCCTTCCCGGCCCCTATTATTGCCCCAAATCCCGCTCTTCCGAGCCCCAGTTGGGCCCAATACACCCCCCAGTACAACTCCCATGCCCACTTCTTCCGCACTAGATACGCCTCCCGGCCGCCCCATATGCTCAGAAGACTCCCCCTACGGGCCACAGACATCCTCGGCTTGGATTCGGAGGCCTACGCGCACGTGAGGAGCAAAAATCTTCCTAAGGCCATCCCCTCGCCTATGAAGTCCCGGTTCTTCAGCCTCCGCTTCTTTCCAGAGCTGCACTACATCTCTCTCTTCAGGAAGTCCACTGTGTCATATACGTTTACTAACCGGGGCACCCCCGACCTCAACGACACTAAATTGGCGCAGAAAATGAGAAGCTACTCTGGAAAATGGAGAAAACACCAGTTCTTCAATCTGAGCCTGTTGTCGCCCATGGACACGGCTGTAGGCCGCAGCCGGTACCGAAAAGCGGTTAAAAGGGCCCTTTTTCGGTGCTTACGAAAAGTGCCGGAAAAAGACGTCGCCAGAATGGCTGGCGTGTTCTACTTTCGTTTCATTATCATGCCAGCCTGCGAAAAAGACCTCGTGGAAATGGAGGCCGATATCGAGGCTGCTGTCAAAACGGTGCTCTCAAATAAGGGCTTTTTGGAAAAGCTCCGTACAGTCACAATCACGCAAAACAGAACGGCCAATAAGGGCCGTCTCCTAATGAAGACCGTGCAAACCTCTAATACCCTCTGGGCAGAGAAGGTGCCAGGCTACTACCCCAAACTCCCGTTTCTTGGTGACACGAAAAAGCTCCTATAGATGACTACTCCCTGTAAATATCACGATTAATGACATTGCGTTCCGGTAAAGGGTTTAGGGCTACAGCAACATATCTACGATGCACTGTTACATTCCGCTGAATTTTCGGCTATAGAGTGAAAATAATGCAGTCTGGGCCACTACACCATAATAAGCGTCTTCATCTGTGTTCACAGGCTCTGTCTATAAGTTTTCACCCAACGCTTCCCAAAAACTCGCCCCTCTTCAACTAGGACCCTTAAATTCCACACCAGGCAGGCCACTCCGTCTCAAATGCAAACGACTCGCCCGTTTCTGCGTTCTCGTACTGGTAGCTGAACGCATGGAGCCAGATGGCGTCGTCAGAAACATCTCTATAGCCATCAAAGAGGGCTTGTCCACAATCTGCACATTTCTGGTTGTACTGTGCCCTCATTGCTGCAGTTTGGCTCTCCTTTAAAACGCCTATTTGGGAGAGCTTCTGTTGTAGGTCAGGGGCGTTATCAAAGCTACTCTCCTGAAGAACATCCATGCACTCTTCAGTCGGCTCTGGAAGCAATTTATAGCGAAACGAGAGCTGTGGGCGGCTTTCAAAGAGCCTTCTGTAGATCTCCTTTTCGACTTCGTTTCGCAATTGGATAGCTGCGTCCGAAGGAGAGGGATTGTACATTCCGTCATTGACTATGGGGTGCCCCAAGTTCCTAAGATGGATACGAATCTGGTGCATTCGGCCAGACCTCGGCCTGCAGAGAACAACGCTCTCGTTGGCCTCTTCGTCATAAGCGATTCTCTCAAACAGCGTGCCCGAATCTAGGGGAATACTTCGAATGTTCGAGGGGAAGTACGCCCCAGACGCATTCACGCAGAAAACCGGGCATTGCACAGAAAAGGGTTCCGCTGGGAACTCGCCCACGACTCTTGCTACATACAGCTTGGAGGTGAGGTTTTTCTGCTTATTGATAATGGACAGGTACTTCGAGTTAGCAGCGCTATTGAGGGCTAGGATCAACACCCCAGAAGTGCCCTTGTCCAAGCGGTGGCAAGGCCAGACCTCGGCTAGGCCCAAGTCCTCTTTCACGATTTCCGTTATGCTGTTATAGCGGAAGTTGCCAGTGGGATGGGTGGGAATCCCAGGTGGCTTGTTCACCACTAGAAGATCCTCTGATTCGTGCACTATCTGCAAAGACAGCTTCTCCTGAGAGGGGAACCTCGAAGGGCTCTTTTGCAGCCAAATGGGGGCCGGTACGCTGGGCTCGTGCACGTGAGAGGTTGTGTAGAGCACGTTGTGTTTTTGGAGGGCCCTACTCTGAAGACGGGCCAATCCCAAAATCGTCTTTTCTCCGCCCTTTCGGCCAACATTTTCACCGATGTAGGTTCTGTGGGCGGCAATTTCAGACCTTACGGTGTCGGCAGACTGGCCGAGCTCGGCCGTAAGCACATCAAAAACGGTTCGGCCGAGCCAGCGTTCCTTTACATGGGTCCTGTATTTGTGGTAGTATGGGGGGACTTTTCGGAGGCCATTTTCGATAAAGGCCATTAAAGGAGATGATTGGGGGTCTGTTGGTTGCGTCTTGCGATCATGTGATTTCCGATTTGAGGTCCTTCGGAGGTTTTTGGTGTTTTGTGGGGTACTGGAGCACGATTTGAAAAATTACAGATTTACCTAATTCTCTGGTAAAGTAAAAAAAATGAAAAAAAGTTGTGAATGCGAAAGAGGAAGAACCCAAAACCAGCGATTGCAAAATGTGAATTTTGTCATAGACCTTGCAAGTTCCAGAACGTGCGCATTGGTGCTAAAATGTGTTTTCAAAGGAACAGAGGCGAAATCGGACTTTTTGGGGTGTCCGTGCATGAGCTCTTGCGTATGACTACGGAGGCACCCAGTTGAAAAGTTCCATAAGGTGCCAACAGCATGATTCAAGCACGGATACAGGAGGCTGAACCCTGAACTCGTCTTCTCAGGTAGGTTTGAAAATCACCTGCTTTTCGTCCTCTCTCTTCTTTGTCACAGTTTTTCCCTTCTCAACGATGTTTGCACTTTTGCACCCGAAAGCCTTGGGAATTTTCGCCCATTGGCACCTGCCCTTCCTACCGCTTCTCATTATAAATACTTCTTTTACTATACAACAGGTATCTTTTCTGGCACCACTAATGCTCAGTTGTCGGCGGGCAAGACGTTGGCCAGGTTCTGGCCAATAACGTTACCTGGTGGGTCGTACTCGCACACAACGTACTTCTGCCACCCCTCGGCAGTGCAGTCCTTGTAAGCGCATCCCACCGAGGTCAGGCCCTTCCACACCACCTGTGTGAAGTGGTCGTATGTGTTGGCGGACAGGTAGCTGTAAGACAGACCTTCGTCGTACCAGGCGGTCACCGCCAGCGGGCCGTCGGGGAAGCCGGCTGCGAGGTTCTCTCCGAACTGGCCGTGAGTGTGGGTCAACACCCCCAGGCAGTCGTAGTTGTCGGCGTTGTTTTTGGCGTAGTTGTAGGCGTCGTTGCTCCACGACAACGCAGCCACGCCGTGGTCCGCACGGTACTGGTTGTGAATGTCCAACGTGTCCTTGGCGAACTGGGTGTCGATGTCATTGCCCTCGGCTATCTCTGCGTAAATGTCACCGGAGGGCACCAGGCCCAGCTGGCTGCTGGCAGACGTGGGGGCGGCCGGGAGCGCAGTCAGCGACGTGTGGAAGGTGAAGGCCGGTGCTGGGGCTGACGACAGCGTGGGGACCGGTGCAACGCCAGTGGGTGAAGAAGCCGCGCTACCGCCCTCCAACTTCTCAAGGAACGACTTCAATGAGCTTCCCAACAGGCCTAGACTGAATCCGCTCGAAGAAGAAGCGGCAGAGGGAGCAGCAGCAGCAGTTGCAGCGGCAGACGTGCTAGCGGGAGCAGCAGCCGAGTTGGAGCTGCCACCCCCCAACCTCAGGAAGAAGGAGGCCAAGCTATTGGCGAGGCTGAAGCCCAGCGAGGGGGCCGAGGGTGCAGCAGCAGCAGCAGCGGCGGTGGTGGCCGCAGCAGGGGCACCAGCAGCAGCGGGAATAGTGGTGTATAGGGAGCCGTCGGTGTTCGTGACTTGGGTCATGGTCTGGTAGACGGTCACCACCTGGGGCGCAGGGGCAGCCTCAGCGGCTGCCAAAAGAACTAGCACAGAAAGGAGCGTGTGGGCCTTCATGGTCCGGATGAGCTAGAGAGAAACTGGGGAACAAAGGATCTGCTAGTTATATATGGCTTGAGGCCTGGAGAATGTACTAATTGGGTATAGATACGGTTGCTGCAAAACTGGAGGCTGTGTGCAGGCGCGCGCACCAGAATTTCCTATTCGGGCAAATGTGTCTTCGACAGTGTCCGCATCGGGAAGTGAAATGGGCACAAACCGCTGCGTCACCACGGCCCTGCCGCGCCCCGTGGTTGGAATCCGCACTCTTCACGACGCCTTCTCGGTGGTGTGCTGCTTTTGGGCGCTGGTTTTGGCTTTTCAGGGCCGTTTTTCCCGCCCCAACAGCGCCTCTGTGGCGGCTGCAAACGGGCCGCGGGAAACACCCGGATTTCAGCTGAAAAATGGCCTTGCCTCTTTCGGCACATCGAGAGCGGAGTAGCCAGTATATACCCCACCCTGGCGCCCCGCCGTCAGCAACGGCCCGGAGAAACTCAGCCTTTCCATACAAACCGAATTTCCTAATTAGGCCGTCGCGAAATTTCCATGCCTAATCGGGAAAGAGCCTTGAGCCTGTGCACCCGTTTCGTTTCTTAAGTAGGAGAAGCCCACCGCCCGTAGTCACTTGGTGGCCAGCGACCCTGAAACATGTGCCTTCGGTAGCCCCACAGGATCGGTTGTGTCCGATTGTGGTGTTTTGCAGCCTCCAACGAAGGCTTTTGCAGTAATATGTTACTGGATCTGGATTTCCTGCAAGGTTAGGGGCCGATCTTTGTATCCACCGAGGGAAGAGACAGCGCATGTGGCTGGGCTTCTGGATTTGCTGTGATATCATCGGCCCCAGCTGTTAACTTTCATGTGGAAGAGGAGCGCTTTTGGAGAGCGGGGTTTTAGGCAATGCTTCAATATAGTAACTGGGGGGAACTGCATCTTGATATACCTATGCCATATCGTTGTGTCTTGTGGATTTACCACGGGAGGCGCTATTGTGCCATGTTGCGGCCTTTCTGATCCCCAAGCCCAGCTCCCTGAACGCGAATCCACCTTGGAATAACCCTTTCTATTTTTTCATATCCCGTCTGTACCCTCTAACCCTGCAAAATCTCCTTCAATGACAACGCGATGACTTCGGGAACACCGCCACCTGTGCATCTCACCACCACCTCAAACCTCTTGCCCACACCATCTGTGCTTCTAACGGTACTAAGCACTCCGTATTTGGCTTTACTGGTGTGTAAAATGCCTGCTCCCATGACGAGAATACCGCCATTTTGCAACACAGACTCGTCGTCCGAAGTGCTGTGAACCACAGAAAAGCCTATGCGCGACAAGAGACGCACGATGTTGGACGACATATGCCTGTGGTTGACGTCCGCCGTGGCCCTGAACTCGCCCTGCTCTGCACCCAAAAGCTCGCCGATCTGAAGCCATCTTTTCTTGAACTCCTCCAAAGCGGGGGTTGTGGGCGTGAGCGTCTTCAAGAGCAAGACGGGGAACTTCAAGTTCAACGTGTTGAAGGACCCGCTGCACTTGAAGCTCATGGAAAGAATGGGACTCTCGTTGTTCTCCACCACGTTGCGAATCTTGATCTCCAACTCCATAGACGTCTTGTCAGAAACTGTCAGCTCGGGAAGTTGCACGACCGAGATCACATAGTTGGGGTCTTCCGAACTGGTCAAGCTCTCCACGTCCAAAAGCGTCAAGCCGGTGATGTCCGTGCTGGCGGTCTTCGCTGCGTTGTTGATGATGGTGAACTTTATGCTGATGGAGGGCCCGTTTTTGACGGTACGGTACGTGATCTTGATCAACTGGTCCTCGAAGAAGATGCCCGCATCATAGTGCAACATCCGGTGATACCCACTGTACCAATGCGGGGTCAAGCGGGCGTGTGGCTTGGTGGTGTTGTCGCCAAAAGGATCCTCGTCGCCTGGCTCGGCCTCCTCCTGTAGGAGGAGACTGGCAGTGGACCGAAGGTTGCCGGTGGAGGCCACATTCAACGAGTTGGGTGTCTTGTTAATTTTCAGTGCATTCACAAAGGAGGAAGACCGGTTTCTGGTCTTGTACACGCTGTGAACGCTACCGAGCCTGTTCATCAAGGAGTTCTCCTTGCTTTGGAAGGCTGGCAAGGGCTTCATGAGCGTCTTCTCCAAGTTAGACCCGGCAACGCTGTTGCTGAGAATGACAGTGGCTATCTTGAGGTACTCAAAAGACCTGGTCTGGATCTCGAGGTCGATGGACTGCGTTTCTGCCTCCAACAAGTCGAGAATATCGGGCACATAGTCGCCATCTGGGGCCCGCATAATGAGCTTCACAAACGTCGATAGGAGCATGGCTCGCGTGGGCAACGAGACCTTGAAATACGCCTCGTAGAGAAACTGGAACTGCACTGGGGTGGCAGAATCAGCAGTGTCGTCCAAAACATTGCCAAATTCGCCCAAAACGAAGGCAGCGACCTTTATCAAATTCTCGGGGGTTCCTGCTGCTGGGGCTGCCTTTCCCTTATTGGGCGCCGGAGCAGGCTTCTTCAAGAGGTTGATTATCAGCTTGCACGAGCGCTTCTGCAAGCTTTCGTTGTTGACTATGATCTGGACGATTCGCTCCCACACTTCACTACCTATGTAGTTGGAGCTGGCTGTTCCTGAAGAGCCAGCCGGAGAGCCAGCACTGCTGCCGCTGGTGCCCGATCCACCAATCGACAAAAGACGTAGCATTATGGTGACGTACCAAGTCGAGTCCGTGGCGAAACGCTCAGACAAAACAGCCACCTTGACTGCTACTTCGGAGCGGAGACTGAAGTCGGCTCCTGGAAAGTAGTCGAGCAACTTGTTGATGATGGCAGTGTAGTTTCCAGAGTTGCAGACGGTGTAGAGGAGGTCCAAGGCCTTTCTGCGCACCGAGATGTCCTTATCGTTAAGCGAGCGGTAGATGAGAGGCAAGTTTTCGTCAAACTTGGTGACGGTCGCGGTGGAGCGGGCTGTCAACTTGACCAACGCGTCCAAGGACAAGTACCTTGTGTTCGTCTCGTCCGAGCCCAAGAGCAAAACGAGGGCCTGGATGGCGCCACTGATGGCCTCCAGCGAGGCGTCGAGGAAAACAGCGAGGGACACCGCCTGAAAAAGAACAGCGGACTGCGAGTTTCGGTTGGGGAGGCCCTTCATGGGCTGCGACGCCGTCTGGATGGACCGCGCCACCACCTGGCGCAAGTTGTTGGTGGTGTTGGAGTCCAACTGCGAAACCACAAGCACCGGCTCGTTGTTCTCCTGGAGAAGGAAGAAGTGCTCCACCAACTTGAGGAGCTTGACCACCAACCACGGCGCCGGCAGGTCGTAGTAGTAGTAGTCCTGCGGCACGTCCGCGCTGACGACGATGGCGAAAAGACGGCCTGCGATGGCCGGGATCACCAGCTTCACGTACTGCGTCTTGAGGTCCACCACAAACTCCACAAGCGGAACGGCGCTCAAAACAACCCCCAGGTCCTTGTCGTCCACCAACGTCAACAAGCGCGGGATCCAGTTGTCGTTGGTGAGCACCACGCCGGGGTACAATCGGAGCAACGTGAGCAACGCGAGCGCGCCCTTCTTCTTGACGAGCGAGTTGGCGACGGGCAGGCAGCAGAAGCTGTACACCACGTCGATCAACTCGAGCCAGAGATGCAGGTCCGCGTCCTTCTCCCGCACCATGCACTCGCTGAGCGCCTCCTGGACGTTGAAGTTGGACGCGATAAACTGGATCGCGAGACAGTTGAAGTCCTCGTTGTTGGACTGGAGGTCCTTCACTAGGAGCGCCTGTGTCATCTCCAACTTGGCACGGAGATAGCTCCGGGCGCTCTGCGCGCCGCAGCTGACGAACACGGACACCGCGAGGTAGCCCAAGTGCTTCTCCGAGTAGCTGGACGAGCCTATGAGCTGCAAGCTCTCCTTGAGGCCAAAGTCCACCTCGTCATTGTAGCCGAGAAGATGGATGTAGATGAGCTTGGAAACGTACTTTTTCTTCTGGTACCCGCTGAGCGATGACGCGAACTTGGCGTGGATGTTGCTGATCTCCGCGTTGATGCGCTTGTTCTCCTCCTCGAGGTCCTTGGAGTTGCGCAAGTCCATGATGAACTGCGTGAGGCCCTTCATCTGGGGCGCCATGGTGGGCTGGAAAGTGCGTTGAAAAGTGAAAAATGCCCTCGTACACGCTCAATTGGCCCGGATCCGCACGCTCGCCGCCCGTCTGCCGCTTTCCAGAGATATATCTGTCCTCCGTAGGGGCCCCACAGCCTGAGTTAAGAATCTGCATATAAGCGACCGGGTCGTCCTGCATACAGCCCAGCGGCTGCGCGCGCTCATTGGCCAGGGGCGAAAGGCCGACTTTTCCAGCGAAAAACAGCCTACTGGCCCACTCCTCCAACCACCATGTCTTCCGTTGCCAAAACCGCCGCTACCAAGTTGAACTGGGCGCAGGTGATCCAGTCGTTGGGCTTGTCGGGCCTGACGTCTGCGTCGTTGACTGCGTTCAAGAAGAGAAACGATGAGGCCAAGAAGGACATCTTGCTGTTGAGAAGCCAGTCCTCCGAGGTGGACTTTGGCCACTACAAGGCCGTGTTGAAGAACACGCAGGTTGTGGACGAGGTCAAGGCCAAGGTGGCCGCCTTCAAGCCCGCTGCCTACGACGTGTCCAAGACCTTGAAGACCATCGACATTTTCGAGAAGAAGGCCGTTGAGAACGCCAAGTTGACGGAGAAGGCTGTGGCCGACGAGATCGCGCAGTTGCAGCACACCTTGAAGGACATTGAGGGCGCGCGTCCCTTCGACCAGTTGACGGTCGACGACGTGGCCCAGGCTAGACCCGACTTGGACGAGAAGGTGACCTACATGGTCAAGAACGGTAAGTGGGAGGTGCCCGGCTACAAGGAGAAGTTTGGCGACTTGACTGTTATGTAAGTACCGCGCCTGTGCTAGAATGCAATCATCATGAAAGGGTGTAGGGGGAGCTGGGTGTAGGAGAGGGCGTGAGGGACGGTTAATTACTTTTGGAAATTGTGACGAGTGTGTGGGCCTTCTGATGCGTTGAGCGATCGACCCATTTGACATTGAGTCCGTGCTTCCTGCTAAAGCAACTTAGTTGGTTTTGGATAGAAGGGGCCTTATAAGTGCACTACTGAGGTTCCTCGGTGCCAAAAAGACCTTCGAACTCCTCTTTTTAGCCTCCATAAAGACATCCTTTACTGATGATCTATCATTGCACACCATTGAGGCCTGTATCCTCTTGCACGGTCATAAAGCAGCTTCAATTCCAATTGCCCTATAATCGCCTGTTGTAGCTTCCAATCACTCACTCTTGTCAGCACGTTTTACAATTTTCCAATAAGCTCCTCATTCCAACTCATTTTCCCTTCCATCACATATACGCCCACCCCTCTGCTCCCAACCTCTTCACTCCTTCGTCAAAAACATAGTAAACCTGGTCAAATGCCAGGAGGAATTCCTTGGGAAGATACGTCACATCGTTGAACAGATTCCCGTTTAATAGAGCAGCCCCATTATAGTTGAATCCCGACTCAAACAGCTTGTCCCACCCCGTGACCACCACATTACAGCCAAACTTGCGTCTCACTTGATCCAAACACCCGAATAGACGAATATAGGCCCCCACAAAGGCGCCTCTGTTCTTGCTAGAGGCCTTCAACTCCCAGTAAAACTGTGATATATCATCAACCACGAGCCGCCGTAGACAGGTTTTGAGACAGGAAACCGTTGACAAATCCGCAAGAAACGCGATCAAGTCCTCGAAACAGTCTATGGAGTTCTCAATGTGGGCCCCGGTGGAGGGCAACGCGTGCAACCCGCAATTGACTAAAATGGTGGTCTCATCGAGGACAGACGGTAAAAACCTCCTCTTGGAGGCCGGCCCGCGCATGAGAACAGCGCACATTTCCCGTTTTAGGGCTGCTGGGGGCCAGGGAAGCGAAAATGTGGGGCTGTTGATCTCCACAAGCTGGGGGGGTTAGTTGTCTGCTCTGTGGACCAAAAAAGCCCCGAAAAAAGCCCAAAGCGGAACCACATGGAATCCAATACGTACCTCGGCAAGCACCCGTGTTCTCATGCCGTCAGCGCCCGCAGCGAGAGCCTGGTGAGAGCCTTGCAGTAAGCGTGTAGGGGCTTTCTGCAGGAGGAGGGTCTCCTGCACGTGATGCGTTATCTGCAGGCGTGATGCGGTTTTTGCACAAGAGTAATGGTTTGTCACTGGGAACTACATGCAGAAAAATTAAACGTTCCTGCATGGTAACGCGGTTTCGTGTCCCACATAGGCGATTTTAGCAATAAAATATTTGCCGTCATGACGTCATGAGCCCAATCCACTGGCACCACCAGGCGCAGCGCCTCCAGAAGCACTGCCCCTACACAGTTTGCGTTCGCTGCATCGCTAGCCGTGTCCGCAGACGATACACCCGTACACCATGTTTGGTGGTGTGTAAGACGGTACACGATTTTTGCAAACACCCTTGCTCCCACACATTTTAATGGCCAGCGGCTGCTGACGCCTCTATCGCAGCATCGCATCCCGCTTGCTCCCTGTGTCCTGTACGGACCACCATTTTCGTTACTCAACTTCGCTTGAGACACACATCTGCAGAGGGTCTCTAGCTCCGTCTGTCCCGCCGTCCTCAGCATTTCGCCAGTGTCTGAACAGGACCCATACACCCTCCACCCCCCTCCCCCCTCGCAGGCATGCCCCTGCTTGCAGGAGTGCGTTTGGCACGCTCGCGGGTGCTGAAGCAGGCGTATTTGTTAGCGTTTTCGGTGGTGCCCATGACGGTGTCATTTTTACTACTACCGGCCCGGTATCTCTACAGAAACATCACCAATGGCCGCAGGCTCCTGTCGTATGCCACAGACACGTTCTTGACGGCCGCAGCGCCTGCAGGCTGGCTTTTTCTCGTTCACATGTGCCGTTTGATGCCCTCCAGCCTCCGACAACCGCACATTTTCCACAACCTCACCCGCCATCTCGACGACTACATGTTCGACTGGCACTGCAGCAAGACCGGGTCTATTCTCACTGTGGTGTGTCTTCTACTCGGCGCGTGGAGCCTCCATTTGGCCCACTACCGCCCCCCCGAGGCCGCTTTCTGCCGCGACTTCGAGTCGCTCTACCCGCTGGAGCCCGTGGGCACGCCCACCTCGTCTGTGGCGCTGCTGGCGGACTACAGCTGGTTTGCTGACGAGTCGGAGAAGGCCGACACCGACGCCACGTCCGTGTACAGCAGCCCCCGGAAGTCGGCAGCCGCGTACGCAGCCCCGGTGGCCTACCACCCCTCTGCCACCACCAACGGCATCCAGGAGGTCACAGGCCGGTTGCGGCGCAACGGCAGCGGTGGCTGGCCAGCAGCGGCGCCCGCGAGCGTGGCGGTGCTGTGGCTAGTGCTCAATGTGGTGCATGCGCTCCGGTACACCGAGAGCGTGAGCCGGCCCTTGTTCATGGGGGCATGGACCATTTACGTGGTGGTTTACGTCGTGCTACCGCCCCTCACGGCTGCATACCTCTACCTTTTCCAGGCGCCGGGGACGCTTAAAACGTTCATGTTGGCGCTCACGGTGCAGAACCTCGCCATTCTCGCGTTGGGCTTCGTGGTGCCCACGGCCCCGCCCATCTACTTCAAGATCTTTGGGCCCAACCAGAGCCCCACATACGACATGATCTACACAGACGGCATGACCACGCAAGACCTCAACTTCAACGCGTTCGTGCACAGCTCCCTCTACGCAGTCAACCCGTTGCGGTTTGCGCTGATGCCGCTGCTCCACTCGGCGGTGCCCAGCCTCTGCTTCTTCTTTGTGAGTGCAAACTGCCGGTCCAACGCGGCCAACTGCGTTTTTGCGGCCGTGGTGGTGCTGCAGTGGTGGGCGGCCATGTTCTTGAACCACAACTGGCGCGTGGACCTTCTCGGCGGGCTCTTGTGCGCGGTGCTCACCTTCACTTTGGCCCGGACCGCGGCCTACGGCTTGCACGGAAATAGAGAGAGCTTTCTACGGGCCCGGATGAGCTTCGACTGGCACCGGGGCTCCACTATGGGGATGCGGCTTTTCCGCAGCACGCCGTTGCAGGAGTTCTTCGACCCGCTCTAGAATATATTTATTAGATACCAGGTGTACCGTAGACGGTGGGCAGGGAGGAGAAGCGCGCGGTGTGTGAGAGTGGGCTGTGAGGCCTTTGCTAAAACTCACATATGAGGACCTTGACATGCATCTCTCGTTATTCAGGCTGGAATGGGCTTCTATTGGGAAGCCTTGTTGGCGCATTTTGCAGCTTTGGGGGTTCTGCAACATCTCTGTTTTCGAGACCTGCTCAGTGCTCTGCGGCCGCTAGGCACTCCTGCGGACGCCCGTGTCTATCACGTGTCTTGTGAATGGAAATGAAACTCGCTATGTAACTTCTGCCTGCTTTTCGTCCTTTTGCTTCCTTATGTCTACTTCCACTAGCTCACCAGTGGATGGGCGGTAAGTCTTCTTACCCCGAGCACGCAAGACCTCCAAACATGGCTATCAGAAGACTGCATCTGTAAGAATCCCGGCACAGCCCTACTGCAATGCGGCTTCCTCTCGTCATTTGCACCATTTTCACCTTCCTTCACTGAAACCAGCCCTTCAATTCCTGCATGCTGTACTTCTCTTCACCAATAGCTTTTGCACCCACCAAAAGGGCCCCGATAGGCCCTTTTCTGGCCCTCTTTCTGTCCCCTTTCTGGCTCTCTTTCCCTTTGCCGCAAAAGCCCAGCCCCTGGCTTGGCCAAGCTCGCTTGTGCTGGCTTAGACGAGTGGCTGGCGATCACAATAGGAAACAATAGCGCGACGCTGTATGCCCCAGGCGCGTTCCACAACAGCAGAACAGCTCCACCAATACTGCTCTAATACAGCTGAAAATTGACCAGAACGTAGCCAGTACTCTCATGACCAGTACTTTCAACTTTCCGCCCTCCGTCTCTTCCCGGGCCCGTTTTAATGCCACCCTCTTCCCGCTCTCTTTGCGCACAGTATCGCAACCACATTGTCTCATGCAGCCAACAAAGGCCACAAATGCCACACAATAGTACCGGCGAACGGCACCGAGGCCGAGGCCTTTCGCATATATACATCAAGACCCGCCAAAACAAACATCATCACGAAATGAGGGCTCTTTTCTTGGTGCTCTGTTTGGCAGCCCAGTTGGCTGCGGTTTCTGCCAAAAAGACCATCCTCTTGTCCAACGACGACTCGTGGGCGTCCACGTACATAAGGGCCGTCTACCGGCTGCTAAAGGAGGCCAACTACAACGTCATTTTGGTGGCGCCTGTTTCGCAGAGGCTGGGCTGGGCTGGCAAATTCGACCTTCCTGAGACCAAAACCTTGCTCACGGACGGGGAGTTCGGCTACGTCAAAAAGGGCGCTCCTTCGTGGGGAAAGGAAGAGAACGACAAAAACATCTGGTACTTCAACGGCACGCCCAGCTCGTGTGTGGCTTTTGCTCTTGACTATGTGATTCCCCAGCACTTTGGAAACGTCAATGTGGACTTGACCATTGGCGGTGTCAACGAGGGCCCCAATTTGTCCGCTGGCTTCTACACCGCCTCGGGCACCATGAGTGCCATCTACACGTCCATATACAGAGGGATTCCCGGCATCTCGTTTTCTGGGCTGGATTTCAACAACTCCTTTTTCAAGGACCAGTTGAACAACGACGCAGACAACCCGGCCAATATCTACGCTAAAAAGGTGGTTGATTTGACCAACAGGGTACTCGGAAACAAGACCACGCTTCCCAAAAACACCGGCTTGAACGTGAACTTTCCCAAGGTGGGTCTGCTCTCGTCCAAAAAGTGCACCAATCCCAAATGGCTCAACACCAGGGTCACCGGAAGTGGCATTTTCATGCAAGACATGACCTACGACGACAAGTCCGACATGGTCTCCTGGCAGGTCAAATACTTCGACGACATCCAGACGGAGCTCACAGTGGGTGACATTAACTTGCCCAGCGAGTACAGTGTCTATCTAGCCGATAACTGCACCACTGCCGTTAGTGCCTTTACCATCGACAACGATGTGTCTGTGACGCAGAATAGACAGGTGCAGCTGCTTATTGGCGACCTTTTTTGAGGAATCAAGCACAGGGGACCTCTTTTTGGAGAGTTGTGGAGATAGGAATTGGCATTCGGCAAAGATTGGTTTAAATCCTGGTGCTGAGTGCAACTAGCTCGAAACGACCACTCGTTTGCACACACTTGGAACGCAGTGGCAACACTTCCGAATGGCCTTCTGCGACAAGGCCAGCTCTCCGAAGCACTCTGAGACCATACTGGAAATCTGGAGGTGTGGTTTCCTCCATATACTGTAGAATAGAGATAGAGTACAAGCACTAGCATAGACGCAAGTGGGTGGCATGTAGCTGAAAGCTCGCACCAGGCCAGCTCCTTGTCTGTCAGGGAAGCTGAGTTCCGTCCTGAATGGCGCTTCAGTGCAAAATTCTTAGGCCTCTTTCTCTAGAGAAGGTGGCATTGGGTGCAATGGACAGAATTTCCGGTCTATAAATACACATAAATACACCCGATTCCGTAGAAACGCCATAGAAGATTGCCAAAACGCTGTGTTTCTGCCTTCCTCCAGGAGCGTAAAGCTAGACCAGTGTATCAACGTGCTAGCAGCCTCGATTCGGCTGACAGCGTGCTCTATTTCGGACTAGTGGGAAACAGAGCACACTCTGGGGCACTCTCCAAGCGAAGCTCGTATATCCGTGCATCCAAAACGCATCCCCATGCTCCGCTATGCGCAGATTAGTGAGCAAGCTCCTAGTGCCGCTCGCAGCATGTGGATGCAGTTGTAGTGTCTGTTCGCTGGGAAACCTACTACTAAACCTTTCTATTCCCACTGATGGCCCAGAAAAGGTGCGAAAAAGACCCCACGTGAATTTCACATTGCACGTCTGGGCCCTTTGTAGGGGCGTGGCGTATTCCAGTTGCGTGTGAAGCTACTGCTGCCCCACCCTGCAAAGCAAAGCATCCCCGTGTTTGTCTGAGTAAGTTCCATAGGGAGCGGTTGCTAAAAAAAGACCCTGCATAACAGTGCCTAGTACTTATACCTGGGAACCCGGAATTTGTCCAATAACGACATCTTCTCGCCCATGGACGACAGCGACACCGAAGTACTTCGCCTCAGTTCGGACGAACGCACCCGCATTCTGGTGAGCCGCTTGTCGGTGCATGTGGGCCAGAAAACCGACCTAGAGAGAGGTGTGCACAAGATTCTTGATGGCGTTTCCCTAGATATCCAGCCGGGCCAGGTTTTGGCCATTATGGGCGGCTCGGGGTGCGGTAAGACCACCCTCTTGAACACGCTCGCCCAGAGACT
Source organism: Wilhelminamyces tanticharoeniae (assembly GCA_030558325.1). Classification (NCBI taxonomy): domain Eukaryota; kingdom Fungi; phylum Ascomycota; class Pichiomycetes; order Serinales; family Metschnikowiaceae; genus Wilhelminamyces; species Wilhelminamyces tanticharoeniae. The sequence goes on along the minus strand of JAJMSI010000018.1, from coordinate 52,062 downwards.
CAACGTCACCAATAGACGGTTGCGGTTCTCAGGGAAGATCGACTATTTGGTAGGGCTGCAAAATTCTGCAAAAACCGTCAGAAGCGCCTATCTCCAGCAGACGGACATTTTCCTCCCCGGGCTCACCGTGCGAGAAACACTCTCTTTCCAGGCAGACTTGAGGCTTCCCAGAGGAACTAAGAGGCTGCAAAAAGACAAGCTTATGTCGCTGCTATTGCGTGTTCTTGAGCTAGAACACCGGGCTTCTGAGGTCATAGTGCTGTTCTCGGGAGACAGCTTCCTTTCTGGAGGCGAGCAGAGACGTGTCTCGCTAGCTATTCAGCTTTTGAGCAGGCCGCTGGTGCTTTTCCTCGATGAGCCCACCACCGGCTTGGATACCAGCAGCTCCCTCAAAATGGTGGCTGTTTTGAAGAAGCTCGCCAGTCCCGAGTACGGCGTTACTATTGTTCTTTCCATCCACCAGCCAAGAAGGGAGATCATAGACATGTTCGATGCGGTTTGTCTTCTCACGAGAGGAGGCAGAACAGTGTATTATGGCAGCGTTTCTGAGGCTGAGACGTACTTCAAAGAGGTGTTTGAGAGAAGTAAAGAAACCGGTCTTTTCGATGACATTTCCTTGCCTCATGGCCCATACTTGGCTTCCAACACACTTCTTAAAAGTGAAGAGACCATTGCACCCTTCTCGCAACGCCCCATTCTCGACCTCGTAATGGCCCTTCTGGTCAAAGACTGCCCCACTCGCGAACAAGAGCTCCTCACCACCCAAAAAGTTGACCTTTTGGTAGCATTCTGGCTGCAAAAGACTCATCATCATGGCACAGACCTACCTGCGGACCAAATGGAGGTCCAGTTTCGCAAAAATTTGGCCTCTTTTCAGCGACCACGGGAGGAGAAGATTCTGCTCTGGTGGGAGATTGTAGTCCTCACAAAACGGACCTTTATCCTCTCATACAGAGACAAACAGTCTCTCTTGTCTACTATCGGAGGGTGCTTATTCCTAGCCATAGCCTGTGGATGGATCTTCTACAAGCCGTATCCCAATGTGGCAGGCATTCGCTCCCTCACTTCGTGTCTTTATGTGATGCTCGAGGTTATGGGCTTTATTCCACTTTTTCTCGAGCTTGAAAGGCTCTGGAGGGCTGACGGTGTCTCCTTCTTCAGGGAATACAAGGAGGACTGTGTCAGCATTCCTGGGTTTGTCATTTCGCGAAGATTGGGAAAGCTGCTCCTCGAGGAGATGCCCATCTCAGTCATTTTTGCATCCATCACTTACTACATGTGGGGACTAAGAACCACCGATATATACGGTACTGGGCCCTCGGATCCCCGCTTCTTTGCAGCCTACTTAGGCGTCACTATCCTCACTACATACATGGGGATGGCCACTGCTTTTGCAGCCTTTTCGCTCACGCCCAATCTCTCGCTATCAATGTTGGTGGTGAACTGCTTCTACCAGCTCCAGAACAGCGCCAGTGGGTTTTTGATCAACGCATCCACTATGCCCGTCTACGTGCGGTGGGTCCGCTACATCTGCTACTTTTGGTACGCTTTCGGGGCTATGTGTTCGAACCAGTTCACCATGTGGATGGGCGCATGTCCCAATTCCGACATCTACAGTGATGAATGCGTGGAGTACTCGGGCGAGTACCAGCTTCTCAAATTGGGCTTTCCGCAGTATTGGGTGGGCGTTCCCGTGGGTGCCCTCGTAGCCTACTTGGCAGTTTTGTACGCCATCACCTTTGCGGGTCTCTATTTTCGCAACTACGACTTGAAGGTTGCGAAAACGAGGGAAAACACCATTGGGAGCGAGGAGCCTGGACAGGAAGCCTTCCAGAGCCGTGGCATCTTTCAGGGGTCCTTGTCCTCAGAGAAGATTGCTAATTTCGACATCAGTCTCCAGCACATCGCTCTCAGTGTGGCAGTCAGGGACCCAGAAAGATACAACGTTCTAGGAATAAAGAAAAGACAACGCACCCTTCTCTGTGACATACAAGCAGACTTCTTGGGCGGCCATGTTAACGCCATTATGGGGCCCTCGGGAAGCGGAAAGACGTCTCTTTTGTCCTTCTTAGGAGGAAGACTAGCGAAGACTAACCGGTATACATTTTCTGGAGAACTCACAGTCAATTCGGGGAAGATTTGCAGCCAAAAGTTGGCCCAGATTGCAGCCTTTGTTGCCCAGCACGACCAGTCCTTGATTCCCACCCTAACAGTCAGGGAGACTCTTTTTTACCAGGCCAAATTGCGTCTCGCTGAGGAAGAGCATAGCCACATCCCATCTATCATTGATAGACTTATCAGGCAGACGGGCTTGGTGGACTGTGCTGACACTACCATCGGCTCGGAAACCGTGAAGGGGATTTCAGGCGGAGAGAAGAGACGGGTTTCTATAGCCACCCAACTTTTGAGCAAGCCAAAGATCATCTTTCTAGATGAGCCGACCTCTGGGCTCGATTCTGCGACTGCTCTTTCAATAATGATCCTATTGCAAGAATTGGCCAGGAATAATGGAACGACGGTTATTTTGACCATCCACCAGCCCAGCGAGGCGATTTTTGCCACCTTCAACACGATTCTTCTTCTCGCTAAAGGCGGAAAGCCGGTTTTCAGTGGAAACCCAGCCAAAATAGGGCCCTTCCTTTCGCTGGCAGGGTTGGAACCGCCCCCTGGCGCAAATATGGCCGATTTCTTGCTAGATGTGGTATCCAAAGGTGACGAAACGGAAGAACAGCTCTTGTCCAGGGTGGAAGCTCTCCAGAGTGAATGGAGCAAGGTGAGAAAAACCAAACCTTCACCTCAGGGCCATTTTGACGCCTCCCAGTGGAGAAAGAAGAAGGCTCCATTCTGGACGATTTTTCTGACCATCACCAGACGCCAATTTGTCAATTCGCTCCGTTCGCTAGACATCCTCTTTTCGCGGGGCTTCCAGGTGGTTTTGCTCGCCATAACCCACACCCTTTTTTTTGCACCCTTGCGAAACACCGCAGCGGGCATAGATAACAGGTTGGGTTTAGTCCAGGAGGTGCTCAATCTCTATTTTGTGGGCTTGATCAACAACATCGCTCTTTTCCCCACAGAAAGAGAGATCTTCTACCAGGAGTACAGGGATGGCGTTTGCGGGCCTTTTGAGTTCAACCTCGCCTATTTGGTCAATGAGGTGCCGCTAGAGCTCATCTCGTGCGCTTTCTTTTCCATTCTAGTTGTTTTTGGCGTGGGGCTTCCCCGAAATGCCTCCATGCTTTTCGGTATGCTTGCAACGTGCTTCATTTCCGTCAATGTGGGCGACTCCTTGGGAATCATAATGAACAGTATTTTCAGGCACACTGGAATGGCCACCAATTTCCTCGCTAACTTGGTGACGGTGGGCTTTTTCATGGGTGGCACGATGTCCATTCAGTTGCCCCCTTTCTTTCAAGCGTGGAACTACTTGAGTCCAATGCGGTATGCGGTGCTTATATGCACCAAATTGGGGTTTCAGAACCAGAACTTTGCGTGCGGTTCAGAAGCAGAAAGCTGTACTTTGAGGACTGGAAGGGAGGTTCTCAAGCACTATAACTTAGAGAACAACTTGGGGGTCTCTTTGGGGGGGCTAGTGGCATGTTTGGTGATGTACCGAGTGATAGCCATAGGCGCTGTGTACATGCGGGTACGCTGGTTTGTGTGATGGAAAAGAAGTGGTGAAAGAGAAAACATTCAGAAAGGAGGAATTCGAATGGAATACCCTCTACGCCCGGAATGGTATGGAAACGAGGGGTGAAGAGGAAGGAAAGAGGACATGGAGAGGGCCCAAGTAACCTCGCTAAAGATTTGATATAAAGTGGAGGCATCCCCTTATGTTTTCGGGGATAGTGCCTTTTAAAAGAGCTTTCGATGGTTCTGGTAATTAGACTGTTTCAAGATCGGGGTACATTATGATTATATGTGGAATACAGGTTGGTTTTGGTAGTAAGTACAATGGACAGAAAGCCTAGTTCGCAGAGGATACGCTGAGCGAGGAAAAGTAGCGCTATGAGAGCCCCGAAGGCTGTATAGTTAAGGGAAATGTCTTCAGAGCAATGGCTGCAAGTGGACCGTGTGTGAGAATAGCGTTTTCTCAGATGGTTGCGAAAACCAAAAATGAAAAGGCCTGTGGAAAATGGGAAAAGGGTAGACTAACTATAAAAGGTGCAAATTTGAAATGGGCGATAAAGCGAGAAATTACAGCACGTGGCCTCTGTACTCAGGCTCCGTAGAAAAGTCCGTCTGCCATGAAACACCAGACCCTCAGCATGCGATAGGAGACATCCAACCTTATCAAAACGAGAAAAGGGCACAGAAAACGCCCTCTTCTCTGCACCTTCTCTTTCACCAAACCTATATCAAGCGCACCAAAAAAGGGCATTGATGCAGCTGCCACACTAAACACTGCCAAACTCCCACGCAGGGTCTTTTCCCGTCTTCTTCCCTCCTCTACACTCTGTCGAACACAATTTACTGCTACTCTGAAGATGTAATCAGCACAACTACACCCCAGCACGCTCAGCCCAGACCAAACCAGCAGTCGAAACAAACACAATCCAAACGCCCAAAACGCCGCACCACGCTGCTCCTAGCAGTCGATCAACTCCACCACCTCGAGCGTCACGGGCGTGCACTGGTGGCCAATCGAGCGGTCATAGAGGTTGTGGAAGTCGCCGGAAGCGCACTGGTAGAAGCGCGGAGAGCCACCCAACTCCAAGTATCCCTTGCTGGAGATGGCCCAACCGGCCGCGTACAAGGCGCCGTGCTGTGGCACCGGGCCGTCGAACTGGAACTGTCTGCTGCCCACGATGCTGCCAATGCGGTCCCTGTTGTCGCGAAGAATGGAATCCTCCAACGTGAGCTGCAAGATGGGGTCCAGCTTGCACGCTACAGCGTACACAGGCGACACGAAGTCGTCGTCGTTGCAGTCGTGGTACTGCTCCAGCCGCTTTCTGTTCCACCTCAAAGCGTCCTCGTATGCACCGTTATGCGACACGAAACCCGCTGCTGGCTTCTTCTGAACCTGGCCGTCGCTGATCTGGTGCACCGGTCCCGCGCGCGTGGGCTTGGGGGCTGCCGTCACGTGCGTGGTGTAGTGCGTGGTGGTGTACTCGCGCACCACGCTGGTGTAGGCGGGCGCCTCGTAGTTGCCGTTGCTGTCCAAAACGTAGGGGTTGACCACAATGCCGAACACAAATGGCACCGAGTCGAAGCTGCCCTCTGAGGGTTCCCCGGACGGCTTCAAGAGCGTCCAGTCGGCTCCAGACGCAGGCAGGTAGGCGGAGGCGCTGGTGGCCACGCGGAGAAGCGCAGCAGAACTCACAAGAAAAAGAGTGGTGATCATTGTTGGCGGAAAACTGGGCATCTGCCTCCTTTTATAGTCCCCGTGCATCCAATTTCGCCTGTCCACAAACCGAAAGGGCGCGCCCGAGAAGTTGCAAAATGGCCAGTGGGAGGTTTGTGTCAAACGCTCGCTCCTGCACCTAACCCAGGGCTGAATAAGCAACAGCGTTTAATTGGAGAAAGAATTTGACCCCCAGAGGTGTTCAGGAAGCTTATAGACTTAGACAGTGGAATCGAACACGCTTCGGGATCGCCACTTAAAAGCAGACGATTGGACTTTTCAGACGGAGCTCTACACCACTTTTGATCGCCTACGTAAAGGAGACCCTCAGACAAGCAGCAGATTTAGTGACTACTTGAGGAAACACCTTGAGGACGACACCCACGAACATACGCCTTTCGACAGTTTCTCTTTGAGACACTAATCCACCGCCTGCGAAAGGACATACACCCAAAACACCTTCACCGCATCATGTTTTCTACGTTTTTGCGTGCTTCCAGAGTATGTATTCCCACCTCCTTTTTGCCCTGTCCACACTAACAGCAGCCCTTAACGAAGCTTCCCGCCTTTCAGCGCCGCTTCATTTCCACGGAAATCAAGGACGCCATCGACCGTGCTGTGCTGAGCTCTAAGGTGGTCTTGTTCATGAAAGGCACCCCCGAGTTCCCCCAGTGCGGCTTCTCGCGGGCCACCATCCAGACCCTCGGCCAGCAGGGCGTGGATCCCGAGAAGTTTGCAGCTTATAACGTGTTGGAGGACCCTGAGTTGCGCGAGGGCATCAAGGAGTACTCGCAGTGGCCCACCATTCCCCAGTTGTACGTGAGCAAGGAGTTTGTTGGTGGCTGCGACATCATTATGTCGATGGCGCAGTCGGGCGAGTTGGCGGAGTTGTTGGAGTCTAATGACTGCTTGGTACCTGAGGAGGACGAGCCGGAGGCGGCCCATGTCAAGCCGATTGAGCGTGTTTAACTTGTATATAATGTATGGACAGAGGAGGATTAGCGCATGTTGGGGAATTGAGAAAATGTCAAGTTTGTGAAGTCCATGAAAGCGAAGAAAGGGGCTTCGAAGAAATGTGTGAACTTCACGAGGCAAGCAAATTGACAGACATATCATTGTCGGGAAATCGATGAAAGTTAGGAAAAATGCATAACAAAACCAAGCTAGGTGACTGATTGCCTATGAGAATGATCTAAATCCTCTTTTCTCCTTACCCTTTCAAGCTTCTCATCTCTTCCTCTCGCCATGTTCTTCGTACTTTTTGTTTGTTCCCTTCTGCCTCGTCTTCTCACCAACCCTTTCCTCTCTTTCTTACGCCCTCCAGTACTGTGCCAAACTGTGCAACCGGTCTATCACCACCGGCAACAACGCATTCACACTGTCGTTGATCAAGTTCTGAAAGTGCAAGATCGCCTCCTCCTCCGTGAACTCCAGGTAAAACTTCTCCTGCACCTTCTCCACAGCCCGCTTGGGATCTATGCGAATGTCGGGGATGTTGGCGTCCAACATCAACTGAAACAAGTTCAAAATCAAGTTGCTGTTTTTTCGTAACGCCGTGTAAGTGATGAAACAGTAGCTTTTGAACACGCTGAAGTTCTCGTGGCTCAAGCCACCCATGCCGTCGATTACCTGGATAGGCAATTTCATCAACGGCGGGAAGGGCTTGGGGTCTCGCCCCAAAATGTATCCGAAATCAGCGTGCCAGAACTTACCGTTGGGGGACAAAAGCAAGTTATCAAGATGTCTGTCTCCTACTCCCAAAAGATAGGTTATCACGCAGTAGCCCGCACAGGACTTCACGTAGTTGTCCATCAATACTGCTGAAACCCCAAGGTCCGACGTTATGGTGTGTTTCTGCTGGTTGTTGTACAGAGAGGAGCTGTTTCCGAGCACGCTCGTTGCCTCTGGTTCTGCGGTTTGCAGGTCTCTACTGTGGAGCTTCAAGTAGCTCAATATGCCGTTGTTTGAAGGGCCAAGCTCAGTGTTTGCACTATTCTCTCCTGTTACCGAAACTGGGTACGCTTGGGCTAAGACCACGTCAAGGGTCTCGTTGGGCACAAACTGAATGAGGCCCGCCACCGGGCTGGTGGCCAAGATTTTGTAGGGAGTCAAACGTAAGTCCAAATTCTCGTTCTTGAGCAACTGGTCCATCAAGGTGATGATCTGTATCACGAGCTGGTCTTGACGCAAGTCGTCACCGATTTTGAACATGAGTGCGTACTTGCCATACTTGTAGTTCTTCTTACCAAAGATCTGGGAGGAATGGGCCGATTCGGGGTTCAAAATAGTCTTGAAAGTGATCTTTAGGGGCGCCAACGAGCTCTTAAAAACAGAAGATTCGTTGGGATAACACCCACAAATGATCACCGACGGATCGAGCGGAAGCGGGAACGGCTCTGGAAACTTGAGAAGCTCGTTAGAGGAGTCAGAAAGGTAGTCACGAAGAAACTGCACTTTTCTAGCCGTGGCCTCACCCTTTTTGAAGGTATTTCGAGAGAGACTCACGAGCGCAGTCAACTTCTTGATGAGCCAGATTTGTCGTTTGAGATGATTATAGTTGGGCAACTTATTGACTGCTGAGTGCTGCTTGAGCTTCTCAATATAAGCGTTCAACACCAAGGAATAGATTTTGATGGGTTTGGCAGTTCCCTGATTGATCTGGTCCTCGTTCTCCACCTTGACGTACCAGTAGAAGAAGTTGCCGAGGTGGTTGTTTTCGATGGACTTTTCGATCAAGAACTTGGCCAACGGAGAGCTGAGCAGCAGTTCATCTTGGAGCTCATTTTTGGGCGACTTTGGAGAATTTTGCGGCTTCTTGGAGGGGTACTTATCGAAAATGGCACTTTCGTATTTCAAGGCCTGAACGAGCTGAAGCAAGTAGAGATGAAGCTCGTCTCCACTGGCAAGCCGCAAACGGTCCACAGCGAGCTTTCGGAGGAAAACAACGTGTTTGAAGATTCGTCTGAACCTGGCCTCGTCACTGCTCATTGGGTCCTTATTTCCGGGAGCGTTTTCCTCGGCCGTCGAAGGTCTGTGTCTCATTCCAGACGCTAGGGTATACGGGTTGAAGTAGTTGCTGAGAAGTTCGAGGGCGTCGCCTATTTCGATCTTGTCCACGGTCCAGTAGTGGGGAATTATCTCAGTGAAGGTGTGGTTGAGCTCGTAGTCGTTTTCCCAGTTTATGGACTTGAGAAGCTTGGTCAAAAACAGTTTTGTACTCTTGATGGCCGCAGAAGGATTGTTCGCATGATCTGTGATCACCGTAGTAGAGTTGTTTTTGGAGAAAAAGTACCGGAAACGCCAGATAAGCCGTTTTTCCACGTCTGAGAGCTCCACATTGGACGGTTTCTGCAAAATACGCAAAAGCTCGTCTCGGAGCTGCGGGGAGGGCTTCAACTCCTTGTCCAACATGGAGTTGTTGTTAATGTTGCGCTCAAGCTCGTGATACTTCATTTCGATGGGATCAAGATCGTTATTTATGGTTCGTTTTTCCTCCCCAGGAACACCCAAATTGAGGTTTTTGAGCAAGAGGTTCTGGAAATCAGGGTCATATACCTTGAAATGCCTATTGGGGGCCTTTTTTGACATGGGGATGTCCAACGAGTTGATGATAACGTTGCTATTTGTAGCGTCTCCCATAACAGTTGGCTGAGAAAGAGCCGAAAACGACGTCTGTGGCAAGCCGTAGGAGATGTCCGAGTATACTATGGGAAGTGCAAAGTTTGGGAGCTCGATATAGAGGTAGTAGACTATCTCAGCGCAGTCTGCGGGGTCATCCTCATCGTCGCTGTGGTCCGCAACGGATTCTCGTTTGTATGGCCTTTCGTCATTGAAACCACCGTATGCCAATCTGTGCTTAAGCTTGAGAGACCGCTCCAGCTCCAAATGTGCGAGAAAGAGCTTGTCGAGCCACGAGGAGCGCGGAAAGTCGCCGTTTTCGTACTCCACGAGGCGCTCCTCGAGATGTGTGGAGCCGCGGATGTGGCCGTATTGCACGTTTTCTGTGCACAGATCCTTTTTTGCTGTTATTTTGATCTTATAGGACCCCTTTCTTAGAGTAGAAGTGGCCGTGTTGAAAAAAGAGAGGGTCCCTTCTCCAAACACCACAGGCTGGGTATCCACTATCTCGAAAATGGTGATCTTGAGATAAGAGTCTTCCGCCAATTGATTCAACTGCACAGGAAGCCGGATACTCTTATTCCACGTTCTTCTATTGTTTGAGAACGGCACGTAGGGGGCCTGTACCCTTGTAGAAACTCGATTGTGGTTTCCGTCATAAATCTCAAGGGTCACAAAGAGATCCGAATTGAAGTAGATGTGTGAGAGCCGCTTGAATATGGTGGAGTCCTGGTACTTTTCCAGCGAGGATGCAAGACCAGCCATGACTTTGGCGATGCTGGAAGACAGAGGTTTGAGGTAGCAGAGCTTCACTATTGCGGGTACAGAGAGGTCTTTAGAAAGCCCGAAAGTGGCTGTGTTTGAGGATAGCACCTGGGGACTCGCCAGAGGGGGCTTTAGGGTCAGCATGGTGCGTTTATAGGCGATTAAGGGGCCTTTGGGGTGGTTGATAAGCGTCAGTTCGCGGGCCTAAGTAAGGTAATTGGGACGCTGTGTTAATAATGGGGAGTTTTTAGGCTTATATTCAACTAGTAGAAGTTTTTGGTAGCGTTTTCAGGGAATTCGAGGCACTTCTGGGGCGGTCTTGGTACTTCTGGGGAAGACTTAAATGTGTGGTGTATGGGTTTTTTGATGGTGTCCCCGGTGTACGGGTGTCTTTTGCGAGAGGAAAGAGGATACGAAATTAGTGGGTGAGAAGAGATTGTGGCGTGATGGCCGAAGGAGGAAGTTTAGTATGTTGGGGCTGGTCTAATAACGTTAGGCGATTTGGCTCATTTTTGGTGGCCTCTAGTGTTTTGAAAAGAAATTGCAAAACTGAATGGAAAATGCGCGAAATTGATATCAATAGATAGATAAAGTTGGAATATGTTGCAAATTATTGAGCCAGATGATGAAGATTTTGGGAATAGTGTTGGGCATACCAGCTATGAAAAGCCAAAAACCACTCCATATAATCAACTTTATGATTCCACGTCTACTGAAAATCAGCTCTTTGATATCTCTATGTTCGATTAGTCTATGATACTCACTCTATCAACTCCACTCCTTCCCATTTTCACAACCTACTCACTATCAACACTTTCAAGGCAAGGAATCTGAAGGTTCCAAAAACAACCTATCTCTGTTGGCCGTCTTTACTTTCCCATGTTCCCATCTCCTCTCTACGCCTTTCTCCACTTCACATCTATCCGTGCGTAGAAGCATGACTAGCTTCGCTAGAAAAGAACCCTATCGCGCCCGATTCTGCCCAAACCAGATGTACTGATTAGGCCCCGCTGGCGGCTTCTTTTCGTCCGACAGCGATTCCAGCCCTTCAGAGTCCGAATCAGACTCATCTGAATCGAAGAAAATCAGCTTTTTGGCTGCGACCTGCGCCCCCTCAGCACCCAAAACTGGATGGGTCCCGCCCGGTAGCGCTGCTGACGTGGACATACCATTTCTGGGGGGAATCGACGCCGGTTTGTCATAGCTGGGGTAGAATTTGAACGAGTTTCTGCGGGGCAGAGGGGCGGGGACCGGCAGCCCGCTTGGCGACCGCAAACGGCCGGAACTGGTACGTTTTTGAGTGCTGTTTCGGGCCGTTTGAAACGACAACGAAAAGAGCCGATCTGTGGTAGAACTTTCGTCCGTTTCGGACTCAGAATCAGACGGACTGCCCTCTTTTTTCGTGCTCTTCTGTCTCTGCTGGAGCTGCAGCTGGTACTTGCCCAAAAGCGACTTTCCCGAGTCCGCAGCGGCGCCTGTACGCTTATGGTTGAGCGATTTGGAGCGGCTTAAGAGCGGGTTGGGCGGCTGAAGTGTCAGCGGAACGGGTCTTCTTACAGGGCCGGTGACAGGGTTAGGATCACGGTGCTCCTCGATGATATCGAGGTCGCTGACGAGATCGGTGTCATCGTCCATGACCTCCAGAAGCAGCTCGCTGCTCTTCTCCTTGTCTGGCTGACTGCGCACCTTGCTGAGCGTGGTCTGTGGAAAGTACGAGTCCTTGACATTCACAGGGTTCAGCAACGACCGTTTCCGCGTGGTGTTGGACCCAGGAAGGTTGTTTAAGTACTTGGGAAGGTCCACGGACAGACTGTCGTTGGACAGGCCATAGCCCGCATTGCGCTGAAACAGCGCCAAATTGACCTGCGAGTTGACCTTCAGGTTCAACCGATGGATGGGAATATCACTAGCTGTCAGATACCGCAACTTCATGGGCTTGTACAGGTCGTTGTCGTCTGTCAAAACGCTGAGGTCGATAACCAGATTGTTTCGCGTGGGCTTGGAGCTGGGCGAAACGTCCGGGCTGATGGGGTGTGGAGGGGGCCTGTTTAAGATGTAATTTTTCTTGAAGGCGGAGTCATTGATCACACGGAGTGCAAAATCCGACTTTACGCGGAACTGGTTGGCCAGCTGGGGTGACCAGTCCTTGGCAGCGGGACAGATCGGGTTGATGTAGCTTTTAACGGACGTGTGGTCGTTTTTGGGGCTTTCGGAGGTCAGTTTGATCTTGAAAGAGGGCCTAGGCTTGTCACGCTCGACAACAAGAGCCCCGGTGGCACCTATGGGCTTTGTAGCGGTGACGGGGGCAGGTGAGGACGGCTTCTGATCCTCAACCTCGTCTTTTTTGATGAAGTTGGTCTTGTAGTACACGATATCCGTCTCCAAATTGAGCCTGCAATCGACGTTATCCAGAGTGACCATGTCGAGCGCGTCCTTTCGCAAGGTCCACGTGTAGTTGGCGGGGTCGTAGGGATCGCCTGATGCCGGCTCGTCGTTGGGCGCTCTTTCGGCGAAGTTCACTTTGGCCTCGGGGATCTCCTCAAAAATGGGGTGGTTGATGAAGTACAGCAAGAAGTTGTTGATGCAGTAGCCGTGCGACACCACTATGACAATGTCACGGCTCTTCAAGTGTACGGGCTTCTCATAGGTGGCCAAAAGCTTCTTGAAGTAGTTCTTGCACCGGTTCAGGTAGTCCTTGTAGCTGAGGTCCAAGCCGTTGTACTGGCCCAAGGTGTTGGTGGGCCGGAAGTTCAGACACAGCCCCTTGTTGGCGAGAAGCTTGATGTTGGGCGTGTACATCTGGTACGCGTCGTTGGAGTCGAGAAAGGGCGGTTTTTCCTTCATCTTGTCGTGCACCCATTCCGAGAGGGCGAAGTCGCCCAAGAGCAGAAAACGCACCTTGTGGTCGGGAAACTTCTCCGTAAAGCGCTTTTTGAGCGCGGTGACCAAGAGGTCCGCTGTCTGGCACGTGCGGAGGTACGGCAGGAAGTGCACAAAGACGTTCTTGCGCTTGTTGGCACCGTCTGCAGGGTCAAAGGCCTTGGTGTGGTGGAGGATGTCGTCCGCCACGTTTTCGATCTGAGAAACGGCCGAGACCGCCAACGACGGGTCGTACGCCTTGTAGTCCTCCACTATGGGCTTGGCTGCGGCATCCGAGGCCTGTGCGTGGTCTATACGGGTGCCGTGTCGGAGAAAGTAGAGCTCCGACATGTGAATTTAAAGGGCAGGTTGTGGGCCGAAATGGCTGCAGAAAGGGCGATGCCTGGACCTGGCACGGTGCAGAGCACGGCAGGAGCGAAGTTAGCGGATTTTGAAGTGCCTGGGGCCAGGAGACGCGGCCTTGGGTGGTGGCGTTCCTTTCTGGATCAGATTGCTAGCTTGAAAACAGGGCTTTGGCGAGGGGCGCCGGAGGGGCGTCAGGAAGCGGGTGCAAAAAGGGAATGCTGCGGGGCGCCCGGACGATGCAAAGGGCGTTTTGGGGACGTGTAAACGCACTTCTCGCCGAATAGGTGGAACTGGAACGGTGGTAGCAGCACCGGCAGCGGGTGATGTCATATTAGGTAAGCGCGGCGGCCGCGCTTACATAAGCACCATGGTGAGGCCTGGGACTTGGGGTGGGAAGACGGCGTGCTAGGGGAAGATGGCGGGACACGGCGAGTTCCGGGGCGCGGGACTTGTGGGTGCTTTGGCATTTTGGGATTCTGTGCATTTTGGGATTCTTGGGCCTTTCGGGAATTTTGGGCTTTTGGTGCTCGTCATCAACGGCACCAAATGGGCCATCTGGGGGCTCTACACGTGCCTATAAACGCAAGCTAATGGGTGCGAAAAAACCTCAGTATCCTTTCCAGTCTGGGGTCAACAGGTGCTTTTGCACCTTAAGGCTTGTATTTTACTGCATTACCCCTGCCAGCACCGATATTAGCGTTTCCTTTTGAGCACTTTCGGCCCCTAGAGCCTCTCAAACTCCCTCCGTGCCACGCATAGGACTTCCCCACTTTTGAGCAAGTGCGTGAAAGATCAGAACTTCTGCTGAAACCCGGCCTCCGGTGCGTTTAAAGAATAAGGGTGACGACTTTTGCATTCAAAATGCCAAACTCTCCGGCCCACCGGAATTCCTTCTCTTCGCCCCAAACCAATATAGCCACTTTATGACCAGATCTCTCGTAAATCAGTTTCTTCCCTTCTTTCTATGCCTGGGTGGTATTCCGATATCAGGTACTAGCCCTTCCCCGTATCTCATAAATTCAGTCTCTGCTTATCCTCTTTTGGGAACCTTTCCACCCTCAAAGGATCAATCGCCTCTTGGAACTTCCCTAACATCCTTTTTTTACCCGAACCTCAGGAGGTTAACGCTAGGGCATACTTGAATCGTATAAATACACACCCTTCCTCTCTGCCTTCATCATCCCTTCTTTCCTTCGTTCCCTTTTTCTCCTCCGGACTTTCAAAATTGCAGCCGTTGCTGAGTCGTGCCCCCACCCCACACTGAAAAATCCAAATCTTCATGGCAAAAAGACACTCCTACGGAATGGTCAAAATCTACCAGGACCACAGCGAATTGACTGCTGATGAGTTCGGACTTCTCAGGGATTCTTGTTTGAAAGGTATGTTTTTTTGCGCTTTTTTAGTCGACCTACTAACCGCTAGCTCGCGATTTATCCTATTCTCCATACTCGAAGTTCAGGTATGTGAAAATTCAACTAAAACTGGGCCCGGATTTCGATTTCTAACAACTAGGGTGGGCTGCACGCTTATTTCTGTATCAGGAAGGTACTTTTCCGGCGCGAATGTCGAAAATGCCGCTTATGGTGGGTGCATTTGTGCAGAGAGAACTGCCATCACGAGAGCCATGGTACGTATTTGAAGATGAGAGAGATTCAAGAACAGGAAAATTTATGGAAAAGACACTGTTCATCTTAGAAGGGATTTGGACTTCAGAGGCGTTGGTCTTTCTTGAATTTGTCCTTAATGATTTCCGTTTAACGTCTAAGAAGACCATTTTTGTTAAAGGTGACATTCTCATGACCATATATTGAGGCATTGATAAATGCCCTGCATGGCAGAAAAGAGCTTCATTTCAAGTGTTCTATGCTCTAAGATGACCTGAAACGGTTGCCTTCGTGGGACGAGTTTTCGGAACGCTAGTGATATCGCCAAAGGTGACACCTGAAAATGAGCAGCCTTGAGATACTGGAGTGAATTTTCAGCGACTTGTATCCACTTTCATTCACAGCAAAACGCTCGCTCCTAAAGAGGAGTATCTCCCAAGTTGTCTGGGATAACAGAAATCCCACATTTTCACAACAACTTTAGCTTCTCGATCTCCCTTTCCGTATTACATTCGCAATTACTAACAGCAGATGGAGGGGCACCGTGGAATCAAGGCCATTGCCATTTCGTCCGATTCCGAGGAGCCCATTTCGCCCTGCGGAATATGCCGCCAGTTTATCTCTGAATTCGGTCCCCAGGCCCCCGTGTACATGTTCCTGAACACGGGAACAATGTTTCAAAAGGCCTACATGAACGATTTGTTGCCAAAGGCCTTCGGACCGGCCAATTTAGGAATCGACCCGATGACGTATGGGCTCTAGAAAAAGTGAGGAAGAGGCTGCAAAATTGCCAAACGAGAGGGTGCTGTTTTGGGATTTCTATTTTGAAGTGGCCCGCATCTGCACTTTGGACCACTTGAGACTGCGAGCTGCTGCCGCACTGGGACCTGGATTGGGAATCTGGGCCCTTGGGGTAGTCAAAGTCCTGCATATAGATACTTACTTCGGGGAGAGGGTGAAGGAACGAAGCACCAATCACAGCTTAATTGGACCTGTAAGAGACGCTTTGCCCCGCGAGAGTGGCCCGCCACCTTCAGCGGCCCCGTCTGCGTCTTCTGGGGCTTTTCACGGAAATCGTGTCACGTGACGGAGCACGTGACTTTTCACACTTCAAATTTCTCATCCCATCTTCTCTGCACCACAATGAGCTCCGTCTGTGCTGCGCCCAACTGTGGCAAAACCACCGAC
Source organism: Wilhelminamyces tanticharoeniae (assembly GCA_030558325.1). Classification (NCBI taxonomy): domain Eukaryota; kingdom Fungi; phylum Ascomycota; class Pichiomycetes; order Serinales; family Metschnikowiaceae; genus Wilhelminamyces; species Wilhelminamyces tanticharoeniae. Next base: position 36,318 of record JAJMSI010000018.1, on the reverse strand, counting down.
TCCGTGTTGAAATGCCCCGTGTGTCTCAAGGCCGGTAACACCAACATTTTCTGCGACCAGAACTGCTTCCGCTCGCTGTGGACCAAGCACAAGGCCATCCACCCCAATGCTGAGGGCAAAGTCTACGACCCTTTCCCCAGTTTTGCGTACACCGGAAAGTTGCGGGCAGCATACCCGTTATCTCCGAGAAGAGCAGTTCCGGAGCACATCGAGAGACCGGATTACGCCGCAAATGGGCGTCCCGAGGGCGAGATCAAAAACGACAGAATCGGCAAAATCCGTCTTTTGGACGAGGATGGAATCGCCAAGATCCGCCGCGCCGGTGTGATCGGTCGCGAGGTGTTGGACGCGGTGGCGGCGCACGTGCGGCCGGGCGTGACCACGGACGAATTGGACGCAATTGTGCACGAGGAGACTATAAAACGGGACTCGTATCCCTCGCCCTTGAACTACTGGAACTACGCCAAGTCCGTGTGCACGTCTGTCAACGAGGTGATCTGCCACGGAGTGCCGGACCAGACGGTGTTGAAGGACGGCGACATCGTCAACTTGGACATCAGCATCTTCCACGATGGCTACCACTCGGACTTGAACGAGACCTACTATGTGGGCGACAAGGCCCGGGCCAACCCCGAGCTCGTGCGGTTGGTGGAGACCACGCGCGAGGCCTTGGACATCGCCATCAAGATGGTCAAGCCGGGCTTGGTGTTCCGCACCTTGGGCAATGCCATCGAGGAGCACGCCACCAAAAACGGGTGCCTGGTGGTGCGCTCGTTCTGCGGCCACGGTACCGAGCGCTTCTTCCACTGTGCGCCCAGCATCCCGCACTACGCCAGAAACAAGGCCGTGGGCGTTGCCAAGCCTGGCATGGTGTTCACTATCGAGCCCATGTTGAATTTGGGCACACACAAGGACCTCATTTGGCCGGACGGATGGACCGCGGTCACGGAGGACGGAAGGCCCCTGGCGCAGTTTGAGCACATGATGTTGGTCACTGAGGACGGCGTGGAGTTGTTGACAGGCAGAAAGGCGGACTCGCCAGGCGGCCCCATCAAGAGAATCAAGTAGGAAGGGAAACACGAGACAAGGAAGGGTGGAACGAAAAAGAGGCAAGGAGGAATGAGGCATATAAGGGTGGTGACAACATGAAGTGGGTCGAAAACGCACCGAAGAAGGCACGCTGGCTTTGTAACAGCAGGAATGGTGTCGTGATGGGGTATTTAGGATCCTCGACGTGTTTCGTTTTTAAGGTGTTATGGGCGGTGAAGGATGTTTAAATGGAGTGGCGTAGTTTGGCATCTTGCCTAGAAAGGCGTGAATCGGGTATGTCTCGTGCTAGCATCTAAGATTTTGGTTAGCTAACACTTTGAAGGGCGAGTCCTCGAAAGACCTTTTGAGTTCGAATCGCAACCCTTGACTGGCTTCATGTGATATGTGGTAGCTCGTGCCAAATACGCTTATAGTGTTATGTTGTGCGCTCAGAATAGCATGTGCTAACTGGGACAGAGGGTGGCGAATTTTGGTAATCTCATGCTGTGTTATGCTGTTTACTATGGCCTGATAGCCAGTCCTCCGTTAACACAGGAATTGTGTATTGACCGTGTTAAAACACACCATTATACTGTTGAAGGCTTTTCCATTGGTAAGTATGGCCTTCGCTACTTACTAAAAACTTTGCGCCCTTTTCCCGTGACCTTCAAAGGCGCTGCTTGCTACACTATATAACCCCTTCATAAGCTTAACCTACTTGTCCAACCGTACCTCCAGCATCTATGGCCCACCAAATAGAAAATTGTTTCCGGCGGGGATGACGTAATTGAGCGTCGGGTGCGCCTGCCTTTTTTGCATGTGCTTGGCGCAAACCGGCCGGTGCAAATGTGCGGTTCTCACGATTTCAAAATTCCTTAATCTGGCCACACATATGCAAGGTGGTGTTAGGGGCTGCACAGGCTCTGCAAGACGCGCCTGCACCGGGTGCATGCCAAGACTGGCGGCAGACGCAGTATTTTCATGCGCAGTATCGTACGGGCGCCTGGCTGCGAAACAGACATAACACCGCTGCAATTAGGCCCCTTCCACCGACGGACAATTCAGACAAAAAATACAGACCTTGACGCAGACATTTTCCCGAACAGGATTGCCCTCAGCCTTGGGGGCTTTCGCTGGATACCCTGCTCAGCACTTCCTTCTTGGCCTAGCCGCCGCCATAGCAACTGCGTCGCCGATGAGATAATAAAGCCTCAGGTGCAAAAGCGGCTAAACGGGGTTTACCAACCGCGATGGTTCGCAGACACAAAAATTGACGTCATCATACCACAGTTCGTGCGAACAGCACGCCAACCCAGAGACCCTGTGTTTTATCTTTATAAACACCTTTTAGACGCGCAGCATGTACCAGGTCCAAAGCAAGCATATACTGTAGCGATCTGCGCTGCAGGAGACTGTGCAGCATGAATATGGGCTGTTCGCAGCCCATTGCTTCCATATACCCGACGGTCTGTGGCCCACATTTCACGAGCTGCACATTTGTAGCATATTAGTAAACGCGGAGGAGGTCCTCAATCGGTGGCCAAAAACAGGCACGGGCACTGTGCCTCTAGGGACCAAAGCCACCTTGTTGAGGGAGTGTTGACAAGAAAGAATGCGGAGCCGAGCAGACTCCCCCGGTTTCGAGAACAGACCTCTTAGGGGTGGTTTGGTGACGAGTTGGTCGCGAGCACGCTTGATAGAGCCCCTTTCAGGCTGTATATCTTCTGTGAAAAATGGCCAGCTTTGAAGGATCCTCTATGATACAGATTCCATGAAGCTCCGGTTATTTGAGCACGTACCACTGGAGTCTCGTCACTAAATCACATTTGACGGGTTCTGGTGGTGTTTCTAGATGAGAAAAAGGCTTGTCGACTGACCATAGCCTCTCATTAGTCCATTTTGTCTTTTGGGTTAACCACCCTATCTCCCCACTTTCACCACACTGGCAATGCTCTTCTCACACCAAAAGGCCTCCCAAACACAGCTGTCCCTTACCCCCTTGCCCCATCCTCGAAATCAAGATCCACTGTCTCCTGGCCCTTTATCACCATCTGACAAATGGCACTCTCCACCTTCTCCACCGATTGCCTCAAAACCGTGAGTTTTTTGTCCATATTCGAGTTCCGGGCCCTTTCCACGCTCATCACGCCTCTGCTGACGCTGAAGCCCGGATGGGTGGCCAAAAGAGCGTCGAAGAAGCGGTGTAGCCGCTTCATAAATACCAAATTGCCGTTGATCAAGTGTAGCGACTCCTGATTCAGCAAATTGGTAATGGAATAGCGCATTATCTCGCCGGTGAGATCAAAGAGGCCCATAAGATAGTCACCGGGGAGAACAAAGTCCACCTCGAAGTCGCTGTAATCCAATGGCCGCATGACGACTTCCGAATCCACTATAGTGGGAATCTTCTCAAACACGAGCTTTTGAAGAACATAGTGTATGTTGCCCTCGTTAAACGAGCCCAAATGGAAGTTATACGCCAATATCAAGCATCGCACAGCATTCATGAACTCCTGGAAGGAAAGGACGTCGCCGGTACTTAGGTAGTAGAGAAAGGTGAACGCCTCCACCATCTCCTCGAGGGCATTGGAAATAGACGGCTTTAGCTGGCTGAATGCCTCTTTTCTGCCGTAATCATAGTATATGGTGGAGAGCTTCTCGCTGAGGACCTGGAGGCTCTTGAAAAGCTCGTTATAGGTGTTCTTGGAGACCGTCAATTGGGAGGTGCTCTTCTCGTACTGGATGCGATGAGTTGCAAAGATCATCTTTTTGGAGTGGGAATTAACATCCCTGCATAGGCGTATGACGGTCTCTCGGGCATCATGGAAGGCACTGAGTTCCTGCTTGGCTGGGACGAACACTTGGTCGAGAATGGTTGTCATAGGCTAGTGAAAAAAAAAAAGTAAGAGTCAGGAATCGAACACGAGACCTTTCCTTGGAAGCAGACGCACTAAGAACTACACCACACGTTCAACAGAAAATGGTCCCTACCAGGATCGAACTGGTGATCTTGGCGTTATTAGCACCACGCCTTAACCAACTGGGCCAAGGGACCGATTTATAAGCGGCCGGAAAAGTTGTTGACTCTTGTACGTTTGCATATAGGAAATGAAACGGCACCAGCGGATCCAATTGCAGTGCATTTATGGTAGTGACCCGCTCGGTGTGGGGCATTGCCTACTCTCCCCTCTAGTCTTCTATCGCAGCCAATTTGACGCGTTTTTGCGGCTTTCACGCGGTAGAGCATTTTGCTGCGATTCTCGACACTGTGAAAAATGAGGGGATATAAGAACAGCCGTAAGGCCACCAAAACAGCTTTAAAAAGGTCCAGAATCGACAGGCGTCATCGAGAGTATACTTTCGGCTCACATACCCACTTTCAGCCGTCCTGAAAGTCTGCAACACCCTCGAGCCTCCCCGTCAAATTTTCCGGGTAACCCCTATAGATCAAGCAAAAAATTCGCCCTCCAAAACTCACCTTCCCAGACATGTCTTCTTCAGTGCAGCTTCTCAATCCCAAGGCCGAATCGGTGAGACGTGCTCAGGCGTTGCAGGTCAACATATCTGCGGCCCAGGGTCTCCAGGACGTCCTTGCGTCGAATTTGGGGCCCAAAGGCACGCTCAAATTGCTTGTTGATGGAGCCGGTCTGTTGAAGTTAACCAAGGATGGTAAGGTGCTTTTGACCGAAATGCAGATCCAGCATCCTACTGCGGTTATGGTGGCACGTGCTGCTACTGCCCAGGACGAGATCACTGGCGACGGAACTACCACTGTTGTTCTTCTCGTGGGCGAGCTTCTCAAGCAGGCGGAACGGTTTATTAGCGAGGGTGTCCATCCTCGGGTGATTGTTGACGGCTTCGAGGTGGCCCGTGAGGAGCTGCTCAAGTTCCTAGACGAGTTCAAAAAGACGCCCGAGAGCCTCGATCGCGAGTTTTTGTTGCAGGTGGCTCGCACCTCCTTGGCCACCAAGGTCAATGCGGAGTTGACGGACGTGTTGACGCCCATCGTCACAGACGCCGTTCTCACGGTCCGGGCGGACGAGGACCCGCGCCAGCTCGATCTTCACATGATCGAGATCATGACGATGCAGCAGGGCAACGCCCGTGACACCGAGCTCATCCGCGGCTTGGTATTGGACCACGGAGCTCGCCACCCAGACATGCCCAGAAGGTTGCAGAACGCCTACGTGTTGACGTTGAACGTGTCGTTGGAGTACGAGAAGACCGAGGTCAACTCCGGCTTCTTCTACTCTTCTGCGGAGCAGCGTGAAAAGTTGGTGGCGTCCGAGCGCAAGTTTGTGGATGAGAAGTTGCGCAAAATCATAGAGTTGAAGAACGAGGTGTGTCCCCTCAACTCCGACAAGTCGTTTGTGATTATCAACCAGAAGGGAATCGACCCCATGTCGTTGGACGTGTTGGCCAAAAACAACATTCTTGCGTTGAGAAGAGCCAAGCGCAGAAACATGGAGCGTTTGCAGCTCATCGTCGGCGGCGAGGCCCAGAACTCCGTGGATGACCTCTCTCCTGAGGTCCTAGGCTTCTCCGGCTTGGTATACGAGAACTCGATCGGCGAGGACAAGTACACTTACATCACCGAAAACAGACATCCCAAGAGTGTCAGCATACTCATTAAGGGCTCCAACAACCACGTTTTGCAGCAGACCAAGGACGCTATCCGCGACGGATTGCGCGCGGTGGCCAACGTCTTGAAGGACCAGTCTATTGTTCCCGGCGGCGGTGCTTACTTCATGAGCTGCAATCACCAGTTGTTGAAGCCCACCAACACCTTCCTCAAGGGCAAGAACAAGAGCGGCATTCGCGCATTCGCGGAGGCGTTGCTCGTGGTTCCCAAGACGTTGTCGAAGAACGCGGGCTTGGACTCTTTGGAGACGCTTTCCACGTGCCAGGACGAGATCATCGACGACAGAGTTGTGGGAATCGACTTGAAGCTGGGAGATCCCATGGACCCCACTGTGGAGGGCATTTGGGACTCTTACAGGGTGTTGAGAAACGCCATTTCGGCTGCTACGGGCATTGCCTCGAACTTATTGTTGTGTGACGAGTTGTTGAAGGCCGGAAGGTCGTCGTTGAAGGAGGGTGCTGGCGGGCCTGCGGGTCCTGCAGGTGCAATGCCGCCGATGGGAGCACCTCCCATGATGTAGATAGAATAGAGTCCAGGGAATACAGGAAAAAGAAGTCAATGGGGGCAGAGACGTTGAAAAGATTTAGGAGTCTTGAAGGGAGCGACAGGCTCTAGAGTGGTGGAGAAGTGAGGGGCTCCTTTCGAGCAGTGTTGGCCTTTTGGAATTAAGAGTGGGTTTGGGAGAGATTGCCCCAAATGCTAGATGGGTTGTATTGGGGCAGTGAAAAGTCAAAAATGGGTTTCATTGGTCTTCAAGGGGGTTTATCGCAGCAGTGGAAAAGTCCCCAAGTGCCAATTTGCACCATAGACGGTGGTGAGGGCCTCAAAAACGGGTGTTCGTAAGCCGTGCTTCAAAGTTTTTGTTCTGGTTTGAAGAATCCAATCTGGAAACTTACCTTATCTTCGTATATCGCTATTGAGCCAATAGCGGATGCCATTGCTCGTGGTACGACCCAAAGAGCACCGCGGCTGTTTAAACGGCCCGAATGTGCTGTCACTTCGCAAACACGATCTCTTGATTATAACCGCAGTAATTTCTCTCGCCAAGTAAGTCCTGTGCATACGCCCGGCTGCAGACGTTTTATGTTCGACACGATCTAAGCAACGTCCCAACGACGATATTATCTCTTCCTGTCTTTCCAATTACGGCGAATTATGTATTCAGGGTACTTTGACACAAACGGAACAATGCATGTCAAACTGTAATGGACCGCCAATCCCAATCAAGTGGCGCGTCGATTTGCGCTTGCAGACAATTGCACTGCAAAAGGCGCAAATACCCCCGACACAGTGGACCGAAAATGGCGCGTCCTAAGTCCGGTGGCTGCTAGGAGCACCGTTGGTGCCGATAACCAACATAACCCCATGTTACTTGATGTTTCTGGACACTAGGGCAACTGGCAAGCATTTCAGACACAATGACACAAAAGTCTTCAGTATGCACATATCCAGGTGGGGAGGCGCGTTTGCAGATGAAATAGGCCGGGGGCATAAACGTTCCATGCAGACATAGCATCTTCCCGATTCGAATGTGTCAAAATGGCCCCACAACGGCTGTGGCACGAAGGGTGCCAACATTTTTAGTGCACAACTGCGCCAGGCGCATTTGGACAAACAACGTCTTACGTGCAACGCATGGGTGTGCCGAGCAAGGGCCCAGACCCTGGGGGCACAAGCTCTGGTTCCGCTCATGCCTGCACCCAAAACCACCCGAAGCGGCTAACAGGCTTGTTGAGGCCCAAAACGTGCGGGACATTCCACGGGCCAGACTTCTGACAAAAAATTCAACATGCCTAGAAAAATTTCGCCTTCTGTCTGGCTGGATCCGGGCTGCGCAAATAGCAATATCTGCCGGCCCTGCAGATACAAGTAGGGACGGCCAATGCAGACATTTTCGGGGTGCGCGTTTGTCATAATTTGTAATTTGTTTACGAGACGCGGCCAGACCCATGACGGGACACATGCTGCAGACACCAGGCTGATGGCGTATGGCCCACGCTTGTGGTGTCTGGAACGGGCACATATACACGTGCAGCTGACAGATGCGGTGGGGTCCTTTTCCAGCGTGGTTTAGGATCCAAGGTTGCCAGCTGCAGAACCGTGCTGTCGCTTCTGCATGAGTTGCCTGACTTCACAGGAAACTTGGTCAGGCTATGCGCGTAACAAACATCCCTCTTGCCCAGTTCGGCCAGGTGTCGTAAAATAGGCCGCTGGGTGCCTAGGACCAGCGTGTCTGCTGGCGCACCCTAAGCCGCCAGACAAAAATATTCTATTCATTCCTGTAGCAGGTGCAGCCGCCATGCAGAACCCACGTCAACACTAAACCGGCGCAGATCGGCATTTAAACCTTATTTCCGAAAAGTTGAGGGCCCACTAGAGGCACTAGCACCCGCGTCCATTTCGTGCGTGAGCTACTATGGCGCAAAAGTTCGTAAACGCACCCCCGGGGCCGGGCGTCACGCCCTTAGAGTTTCGCTTCGAGAGTATGTTGCGCATGCCTCTCAGATCGAGGGCCCCTGTTGACAGATAGCAGGGCCCCCAACCAAACGTCTGACATCTACAAACACGCATGGGCCCTATTTCATGTGCGCCTGCTAGTAGTGCAGACTGCATCATGCAGACTGCACATAAGGCGCGTCGCAGCCCCGGCCGCCGTATTATGCCTGACAGCTGTGCACGTCAACACGCGAGAAACATACGGTGCTAAAACCAGGCCTGGGGAATCCGGTCAGACAAGCGCCGGCCCTAGCGCATGAGCGAGCTGTGGACCTCCCCTGCGCACTTATGGCGTGTGATCGCCAACCGGGCAGCCCCGTCCCGAGCCAAGTGGCCACGGACCGACGCATAGCGGCTATGTAAGCAGCGATGGCAGCTGTAATTGGGCGGAATTAGCACGACTGTATGCAGGCGGTCTTGGAAATCTCGCTTATTGCTTCTAGTGCATTGTGCGTCTGCTGTCTGCGCAATCTTGGGCGTATTTTTGGCGCTGTGTAGTTCCTGGGCGTACTGGTTACGATTGGCAGGCAGCGTCGTAACTGCCGCACTGCGTCCCAATTATGATCGATGCTCCTTCGACACCAAATGCAGCATTCGGGGCCACACGGATCTTGATGTGCCCAACAAGTTCTAAGCAGGTTGGGGAATGGTGGCTTTGTGCTCTTGCGCGGTCCCTAGGGGTAGCGAGCGAAGCCCGCGTGCCGGGTGTGCAGATATATTTTCTGTCGGGGTCTGAGAGTGCAGCGACTTTTTTTTTTCCCGCAACCGAGCCCCAGCCTGTTTGCACCTCTCCAGCAGGCCTGCCAAACTGAGGTAAGCGATAGGCACGATAGCATGGCAACGGGCGGTGTAGCGGCGCGTGACCGCAAAAGGACCTGGCCTGGGGTTAGGGGTTAAGAGCCAATGTCGAACTAAGGCCCGCACCTGCAGCACTGTCGCCGTTTACGCAGAGGCAGCGTTGCAGGAACAGTGGGCCGGGCCCTGAGCGGCCCCCACACTCTGCACATGGCACAGCAGTGTTTCCGGAAGCGCAATCTCGGCTGCACCGGTGCCGGGCCGGACCTGTCAAAGAATTGCGCTCACAGCGGTACAAAATATACCGGTCCGGCGGCAAAAAAATACCGTGGGCCGCAGGTATTTTGCGGCGGCCGCTCCTCCACCCCCACAAAAAAAAAATATCCTGGCCACATCATGCGCCCAGCATGCATGCTTCCCTCATCTACGCAAAATAGAACCACCGGTGCGGTCCGCGCGCGCAGAATACCTGCCAAAGCCCAGCTGCACTCGCAAACTGCGGCCCCCATGCAGCCCCCGGCCCGCAGCTGCGCCTGCATTGTGTTATGGCCCGAGTGCGCGGGGCTTGCGTATTTTTTGCGCAAGCGGCTGGTGTCGGCAGCTGCCGCGTGCGGCCGTTTTGGCAGGTTTTTGTCGGTTCGCTGCATATTGTTCTCCTTGGTGTGCCTTCATGGCGCTCGTATCACAATTTCCGCTTTCATCGGTGGTTTGGGGCTAGTGGCCGAGCCTCTGGTGCGTCCCTCCCTCGGTATTTATACCCGGGGCTTCCCCATTTTTTACCCAACCCACCGCCGTGCTGGCTGCTGAGAGGCCGTTCGGAATCTGATCGGTACTACTGGATTTGCACTGGATGCTAATAACCCACCAGACCTATCCTCCCCATACTTCTTCCCCCACCACATCCTTCTCGGGTCCCCCACCCTCGTCCTTCTCACATGAACCACTGGCCCCCTTCCTCCTGGCCCGATGGCGAACGGGCTGATGCGCCCAAGCCCGACCTAGCCCCTGGCCCAGAACACGGAGCTTCGGTGGCAAATGGCCACTTCTCTGCCCCGCTCTACGCGCTCCCGCCAGACTCCGACCCGGCCCTACGACACCCGGTTCCCGCCGGCGTCCCGAGGGCGGTGCAGCTGGACTTCATAGCGCCTCGTCCGGGGCAGCCTGATTGGGAAAGACCGGGCTCGATGCCGTATCTGTCGTCGTCGGACGCCGATTCCGACCCGTTCCGAAGCCACCACCACCCCATCCGCCCCAGTTCTGACCGCGACTCCCGCAAACTGTCCGTCAGCCTGGGCGGGTCCCGCCAAAGCAGAGAGGCCGATCCCGTGCAGAAGACCCTGGGAAAACGCCTGCGAATGGGCTGCCTCACGTGCCGCCAGCGCAAAAAGCGCTGCTGTGAAATCCGGCCCCGCTGCACCGAATGCAGCCGTTTGGGCTTGAGCTGTGTGTGGCCCAAGCCCGGCACCGAGCACAAAAACAAGCCCAAGGACGCCAAGGGCGAGGAGGACATGATCGACCACGCGATCTACGGCAAAATCAAGGTCCTCCGCGGCATTGTCGAGTACAGAAGCAAGTAGGCTGTGGTAGGACGCCGTTTTGTCCTCGTCCGTGTGCGACCCCTTCCAGCGAACGGCGATGGGCGCCATCTGCTTGCGACACAGCTCTTGTTCACTTATAGCCTGTGCTCAAAAGCCCTGCTGGAAGGTTCTCCAGTGACTCATGGGTATCACCCCCTGAAACCCGCATCCGGCTGGTCTCCTGTCACGTCCTTGAAATGAAATAAGGACAGTTCACATCCCATCTTAGGAGCTCCCTTGGCCCGAAATGTAGCCATCCTGAACGACACAGCAGGGTATCTGCTATTGAACCAGATTCTCCTGCTAGGGACACTTCCTTTTCCCTAGCGTTGGTCCCTCAGACAGCTTCATTATTGCAAAAACACCTTTGACCAGTAAAGAGTCGAAAGAACAGCCCGATCCTGCCTTGTGGAGCTGTTCTGAGATAACATGGAAGGCTGCGTCCAGCTGAGCAGCCATTTATCCTTAGCAGCCCTTCGTGGATTTCGCGGAAGCATAACGGGATGGCCAAGCCGGCCCTCTCGGCAAGGGCAGGATAGCTACCTTCGCTCCGGCGTTGCCCCTCCGGGGGTTTGCAGCCATCTGGTCTGAAGTAGGTTTTGCAAGCCGTTCTTCTTCTCATGCTTTTGGTGGACTCCCTTAGGTTCCTTGATGCCTCTTCGATAGAGCACAGGAACACCGCCATTATGAAAGGCGCATCTTGGCTTAACTACAACGTTGGTAGCCCCACCTTTGTTGTGCGCCTTGTCCCCCCTAGATTGCTAGAGTTAAGCGCATTGTTGCCCAGTGTATTTGCTCACATGACGACCACATCACACTAAATCCGCCAACTGTCACATTAATCTGTACATATACGCTACTAGACGGTCCAAGGAAACACCGAGAACGCCTTTTGTTCCATTGCAGCCGAATGGGCTTTTTGAATGGGCAATGAAGGTGCTTCTACAGAAACAATATAGGTGCCATTGGCGCTTACACCAGTACCACCATAGCCCTTGGCTGCAAAACGCTGTTTCCTGTCATTATGGAAGTCAAGACAACTTAAAACTGGCTCTATCATGGAGGTCGTCTGCAAATGCCCGGCATCGTAATACTATGAGAACGCATATCAAGACTGTAGATTCGAAAGGAATGACCCGTCTTCAAAACACTTCAGTATAACGCCCCACTGAGGAGCCCTTTATCGTACGAAAACATCCCAAAAGATCTTCTCTACAATTGTGAAAAAAAAAAAATCACGAAAAGCAGCACCACTAAAAGCGCAATCAAGCACAAAGCGTTCCATAGCCGAAGACGTCCATGGGCTAAATGCGTTGTTACTTGGCTGGGCTTCGTATGTTCCTCAACACAATCGAGCTATTTTCATTTTTCGCATCTTGCCCGATTAGGAAGTCAACGTCACGTGACCGGGACAACCGCCACCGCATATCAAAGCGCGTTCGACTTCTCCCCACCATCTCTTTCAGCCACAATGTCGCAAGATGACCAGAGCTTGAGACAGCGGCAGATTGGTATGTATGAGTGAAATCTGAGGTTTGCAGTCGAGAAAGAAGCGTTTTTTTGCGAGCCCTTTTTGTGGAGAAAACGAGGCCTGAAAAACACCCTCTTTGGAGCACACAATTGCGTGTTTGGGCTGTTTAGAATGCCCTAGAGAGCATTTTATGGTTTCAGGGGCATACACCACGGATACTGCCCTCTTATGTGTGAAAAGTTTGTCTTTTTTGGGCTCGTCTGGGTCCAATTTGGCCTAACTCTCACTTCATCGAAGGTCAACAACATTCGCTTATCATGTGGCCACCAATTACACCAAAAGTGCCTCGAAGGACGACAAAAGGCCCTTAAAATCTTTAAATCATACTGAAATGGTCACCATTGTTTTTGGGCTCGAAAAGGCGATTTCTGCCGACATTCTGATGCAGTTCATGTTTTCTCCAAAACCCCCGTTTCGGACCGAAACCTCCTCATTTTCGTACTAACCGCCAGATACGTTGGAGCGCATGCTCCATTTCAACAAAGACGGCGCTGCTGACCTTACACTCGCTTCAAAAACCGAAGAAATCGTGTGGAAAGTGCTTATTCTCGATGCTCGTTCGCAGGCCATTCTCTCGCTGGTTCTTCGAGTAAACGATCTTCTCCGCTGTGGAGTCACAGTCCATCTGACGATTCTGGCAAGACGGTCGCCGCTTCCAGATGTCGCCGCAGTCTATTTCGTGGAGCCCTCGGTGGAAAACGTGGCCCATATCATCGACGATTTGGCCTCCGACAAGTACGACAGCTTCTACATCAACTTCACATCATCCATCAACCGCGAGCTTCTTGAAGAGTTTGCCAAAAAAGTGTCTCTTGCAGGCAAAGCCAGCAAGATCAAGCAGGTCTACGACCAGTACCTTGATTTCGTGGTCACCGAGCCCAATCTTTTCCTGTTGAACGTGCCTCGGGTTTTTACGCGTTTTAACGATCCCTCCACCTCCGAGGATGCCATCCATGCATTGGCAGACTCTATTGCCGCTGGCCTTTTGGCGCTGGTGGTCACACAGGGCCATATTCCCATCATCAGATGCCCACGCAGCGGACCAGCAGAATTAGTGGCCACTGCTCTCGATCTTCGGCTCCGTGACTACGTTGCTAATGCAAAGGGAGTGGGCTCGGGCGCTTCTCTGCTCCACCAGAGGCCAGTTCTCGTGATCTTAGACAGAAACATCGATGTGGCGTCCATGTTCTCGCATCTGTGGATCTACCAGTGCATGGTGAGTGATGTTTTCGAGCTCAAGCGCAACACCATTCGTGTTTCGAAGTACGACGACGAGAAGGTCACTTCTAAGAGCTACGATGTGGACCCCAGGGACTTCTTCTGGAACAAAAACGCCCAGTTGCCCTTCCCAGATGTGGTGGAAAACGCCGACGTGGAGCTTAATCTCTACAAGCGCGACGCTCAGGAATTGACTGCCAAAACGGGTGTTCTGTCGTTGAAAGATCTCGATCCTGGTGCCTCCCTGACAGCACACATTCAGCAGGCTGTCGACGCCTTGCCGGAACTCACCGCCCGCAAGGCCACCTTGGACATGCACATGGACGTGCTAGCGTCGTTATTGAAGGAGTTGGAAGCTCGTCTGCTTGATAAATTCTTCGAAATTGAGCAGAACTACGCAGACCCAAAGGTGCAGGCGCAATTTTTGGAAATGTTGCAGACGCCGGCCGCCAAACGTGACAACTCCGAGGACAAGTTGCGCACGTTCCTCATTTTGACGTTGTTGGCGGACTTGCCGCCATCCTTCGTTACTCAATGTGAGGAGATCTTTGCTTCGCAGCCCTCGGTTGACATGCACGCTTTCAAGTACATTTTGAAGCTCAAGCAGATGGCCAACTTACTGAGAAACATTTCTTTGAACGAGCCTGTGGGCCATGCCAGCGGAGCCTTTGATCTGGCCAATAATCTGGCCTTGTTCAACGGTTTGCTGTCGAAATTGTACGGCTTGACAGAAGGCCGTATTTCCGAGGGTGTTACATCCTTCGTCAGCGGTTTGAAGAAGTTGTTACCTGAGAAGAAGAACCTCCCCATAACCAACGTGGTTGAGGCCATTATGGATCCCGCTAATGCGTCATCTAACTCTGTGCAATTGACGGATGACTACTTGTATTTGGACCCCAAATCGCGTGGCGGGCATCTGAAGCCTCCCAAGAGGCAGCTGTACCAGGAGGCGCTGGTTTTTGTTGTTGGCGGAGGAAATTACTTGGAGTACCAGAACTTGACTGAGTGGCTGACGGCCCCCAATAGGCCTTCAAAGCTGATTATCTACGGAAGCACGGACATCGTGACGGCAAAGGAGTTTTTGGCTGAGGCCGCGGATCTTGGGCGTCTTGAGGGCTAGCCTTAATGCGAAAAGGAGTCTTTTGAGGGAAATGGGTCCTTTGGGCCTGAAAGACGGAGCTGTCTCAAGCGTGGAGTTAGCTGGGGACCACAGAGTGGCTTTTTACGGCCGATTGGAATAGAGTGACCACTTACTGTTATCGCGACGAAAGCTAACATACGGAAACGTCTACTAGAATAAACAGAACAAAGGGAAGGTGTAGGGCAGTTCTAAGTGGTTGATATTTGTGACGTGTTCAACTGTGGGGACCGGCTTAAAGGCGCCGAGTTGCTCACGTTGCTTGAAAGGAAGTGTTGCCAGTGAATACAGACAATGCTCTGAGGAATTTAAGCACTAACAGATTGAAATTGCAAATTTGCTCTTTTCGCTATAAAAACAGTATTCCTATCTCAAAATGCTTCCTTAGGGAGGAATGACATTAGCCAATTGCGAAGCAGTGAATGCGAAAGAAGGGCGGGTCATTGGGGTGAGAATTGTGAAGGTTCACAGCCCAAATACAGAGTGGAGAACACCATTTTTCAGCGCAAATTGAGCCAACTTCCATAAAACACAGAAAACCCCACCTTTACAACAAAAGCACCTCAAGAGGCCTCCGAAACGAACCCCTCCTTCCCTTTTTCAGCTTTATTCAGTCTTACTATAATACGCGCACCAGGTGCTCTACGGCCACAGGGCTCTATTTTCGCCACATCCAATCCACTCCTCTAGAGATACCCCTTGGTCTGCTCCAAAACCTTGAGTGACCTTCTGGAGTCCAAGAACAACACCTCGCACTCGTCGATATCGTCGGTGTTGACCTCGTTTCTGCCGGCAGTCTTCGCCAAAACGCCCGCGGGCGCCAACAACTGCAACGCGTAGCGCAAGCTGGTGCTCACGCCGTGGCCCGCCAACTTGTCCAACGCCTCCTGCGACACCGTCAAGTCCTCCAAGGCCGCCCTTTTGGCGATGATGGTGCGAATCTCCTCGAGACCGTACGGCAACGTTCTCACAATCAACAAGCGGTCGATCAAGTCTGGCGGGCAGCCGTGGGGGTAGAGCGTATCGTCATCGGTGCCCCTCACAGTGGTCTTGCCCCTGTTGGAGGCCAACACCACCACGGGCGCAATGGCGCTCTCCAAGGCGCGGTTCAAGTACGTGAACACCTCCATGTCCAACATGTTGACCTCGTCGATGAACAACACGCCGGGAATCAACTCCGCAACGCCCTGGTCGATGTACTTGGCCACCACGCGGTTGACCTCGGCGCGGAGCTTGTCTGTGATCTCTGTTTTCCGGGGCTTCAACAACTGGCCCATCATCAGAAGCACGTCCTGGCCGCCCTGGGGACGCAGGTTGGCCACGTCGAGGTCGTGGAGCGTCACGTCCTGCACAATCTCCTTCTTCTTGTGCACATCGCCCTTGGGCAAGGGCACGTACTCGTCGGCCTCGAGGTCGAACTCCGTGGCGTATGCGTCCAGCCTGCCCACGCGCTTGACGGCGCCGGTGTTGGCCTCGATGTAGATGACGTCTCCGGCAGTCACGCGCTCCTTCTGGATGCTCTCGTAGATGCTGGGGTCCAAGCGCAAGCTCTTGGTGCCCTTGGCGGTTTTCAAGCCCACGATCACGTGCGACACCGTCTTTCCGTATCCGCCCAACGGGTTCTCGGCCTCCTCGGGCGTCAACTCCACGACCTCGCCCTCGTACACTTCCTTGGTCTCCTTGATGCGGAGGCCGATAGCGCGCCTGAAGTTCTCCATCAAGGCAGCAGTCTTCTTGACCTCTGCCAGGAACAACTCCAGGCCCACGATGGGGCAGAACGGCACCTTGGGGCCCAACTCCTGCGAAATGGCGAGCGCCAACGCCGTCTTGCCGGTTCCCGGTGCGCCTGCAAGCAAAATGGCCTTTCCTGACATCTTCTTCAGCTTGATGAGGTCCACAATAACACCGCACGCCTCCCTGGCGTCATTCTGGCCCACAAACCCGCCGTCCACGCGTTTGGCGAGCCCGTGTTCGTCCAAGCCGAGGCCCTTGATGTGTGTGTGTGCCGCGGTGCGCGCCTCGCGGCCGCTGGTGTCTTTTACCTCGTTGATTTGGACCATGGAGAAGAGTGTGGTGGGTAGTTGAAAAGTCGCACTGAAAATGAAGAGAAAGTTGGAGAGGGTGAGGAAAAAGGGAACAGGAAAAAAGGGCGGAGGAGGAAACGACAAAAACGCCAAACGACGAGAAGAGAGAGGGGTCCGCAAGCGGGGCAGCGCTGAAAGGGAGAAGGAAGAAAGAAGAAGGAAGAAGAGAATTGGCCTGGGTGTATCCGCTTCTCTGTACATTGTGCACCCCACAGAGCAGAGTGTGTAGCACACCTAGCATGCATCTGGGCCCCGGCGCCATTTCCGCAACGCTAGCCGGGGTGACAGCTCCAGAACTGGTCTCCCTGCTTCACGTTCCCTTTGGGAAGGCCAATTGGGGGCCTCTGGGGGTTGGTGCACTACACCACCACGCTTCCAAAGAACGCAAGAGGGGGTGATTGAAAGGCGAGGGAGCAAGGGGTTCCTGGCTAAGTGACCCAGAAGGTGCCTCCTCGCCGAAGGCCCTGAAAAGGGCTATCTAGGTGTTGACCTCCCCAGACACCAGTGGTAATTGCCCAGAAGAGGCCCCAGAGCCTGACCAAAAGCAGGATTGGAGGCTCTTTGAGAGGCTTGCGTGAGCGAATTGTGGTCTAACAGCCAGCATCTTCTCTCAAGCTAGGCGTTCTCTTCCTGCAATCTCCGCCTAACTGTACCCTTCGTATGGCCAATCTGCTTCCTCCGCTGAGGCCATTTTCGCTTTCTTCAGGAAACGACAGCCTGGCCATTAAGCCAAGTTCCGCACTTCCCCATCTGCTTCTCTGCCTTTCAGCTCTGAGAGTGGGTGCATTTTCTGAGGACTCGCAATAAGCTGCAAAATGGCTTAAGTAGCAGCTAAGGGCACCCAAGAAATCACCTCTCCTAATCATTCTCATGAAAACCATGCTTATGCAATACCCTTCTTGTTATCATATCGCTCTTGAGTCCTCTCTTCACCTTATGATATCTCTTCCTGATCACTCACGTCTTTCCTGCCTTCACCTTTCTCGCACTTCGTCTTCCCTTCCCCCTCGTATTTCCCCCTTCCCTCTACGCTTCTCTTACTTGATCACCTCCCTTCATTTCTAACTTGCTCTCCTATTATACATGTACTCTACTCGTCGTCAAAGTCGCCGTCGTCCAACTCCACCTCGTCGTTCGGCTCCTTGGGCTCCTGACTCTCCAGCCATTGCGTCACATCGTCGATGTAGCTCAAAATGGTAGCCACCAGATCGCTGTCCTTCGAGCAGTCGAGCGGCAAGAACTGCACCATGCCGAAATCGTCCACCAAGTGCGCAATCGCCCTGTTCAACTTGGCAAACTTAGGGTTGGTCTCGTTGTCCAAGCCGCTGCTCAAAACGAGCGGATCGGGGTTCAAAAACCGCTTCAACTCCTTCCTCGACACCTCATTCTTCACAAGATCCACCTTCGACAAGATGTTGATGTGCGGAAGCTCAAGCAAGATCATGGCAGACATCGCGCTCAACGCCCCCAGAAAGAACTTCAGTCTGTCCACCACAAAGGGCGCCTCGAGCAAATACGTGGCACACAAGTTGAAGTTCAACTGCCTCTGCAAATGGCGCACTATGGTGGGCAAAACCGGAACATGCGTATACAACTCAATCTGCCCTGGACAGTCGAAAATGAGGTACTCGTCGTTGTAGTCGCCGATCTCCTCGTCCAACCAGTCCAAATTGTTGAGCAAAAACTCGAAGCAGTAGATCAACCCACCGTTGGGACCGAGGTCCATCTCCTCCATCACGTCCTGGAGCGAAATGAGGTCTCTGATGTCCACCGTAAACTCGAACTCTGTGGCCTCTGCTGCAGGGTCCAAGTTGACGATGTGTGCCCTTCTTCCGATGGACTGCATGTGCGAGATGATGGAGTTGCAGAACGTGGACTTGCCGGCGCCGGCCGGGCCGAGCGCTAGAACCCCCACACGTGACATTGGCGGGCTGGACTTTGGCAGGTGTAACTGATGGAGTAAGCAGATGAGGCGTGCGAGAACCGAAAAGAAGGTGTGGAGGAGGGTGGGATACGACGGGCCCAAAAACATCGGTTTTGGCCGCATACGTGGCCAGGCTGCTCTTGGTGGGCGCCTCGCTTGCTCTTGCTGCCTTTACAAGAAGAGGGTGCCCATAAGGCCGTGGTTCCAACTCGCAACATTCAGCGACATCTGCGACATTCAGCGACACGCCTCCCGCATTAACGAGCCTTTCGCGACATTTACCCTGAAAACTTGCACCCTCTCTTCTTGGCCACGGTCCGTGTATTCTATATTCCATCCACAACTATCTCTCAAGATAAACCGCCGGACCTTAATAACGAAACCCACCTGCAAAGAGCGCAGGAATTTGTATTATCACTTACCCTCAATTTCTTCAGTTCTGTCCATTCTTCCACGTTCTCAGCTTCTCTCCTTACTTCTTCCGACACCAGCAATCGTCGTAGTCGTTTTCGATTTGAATCATGGCGCCGATATTTGCACCCTCAAACATCTTCTCGCATTGCCTTTTGATATGAGGCCCGTTTTCGCCCCTGTAGATCTGAACATGGATATATCCATTGAGCTCGCGACCATCAGTGGAAGGCCAGAAGCGCGGCGTGGTGAACGACTTGATGCCCTTGATAGTCGTGACATCGTTCAAAATGGTCCTCACCTTATTTTCCTTCGCTGTATTGAGCTTAAGAAGAAGCGTGGAAGCACTGGACTTGAGCAACGGTATAGCAGACGCAAAAATCAACACCGCAATAATTATGGACGCCACAGGGTCGAAGCCCTCCCACCCAAAGAGATTGGTGAGGATGGTGGACGCAACCACGCCCACAGAACCAAGCGTATCGGCCATGATGTGCAAAAAGATGCCCTTCATATTGTCGCTCATGTCTGGGTCAGGGGCGCTAGAATGAGAATGCGAGTGAGAATGTGAGTGCGAATGGCCGTGGGAATGACCATGTGAATGACCGTGAGAATGGCCGTGATCGTGGAACGCGAAGATTCCCACCAAGTTCACCAACAACCCCAAAATGCTCACCACGATTAACTCGTTGGTTTTCTGAAGAGAAACGGGGCTGAACAACCGGCCCACGGCCTCGAAAATGATGCTGCCGGATATGCCCACCAACAACGCTCCGTTGGTGAAGCCGGCCAAAATCTCGAAGTTTCTCAAGCCAAATGGGAACTTTCCATTCGCATCGATGGGATTTTTCAGGAGGATTCCTGCCACCAAACCAAGGGCTAGCGAGGCACAGTCAAGCGCCATATGGAGCGAATCCAGAAGCAAACCAAGCGATTTTGAGCGGAAAGAGTAAAGAAATTGTACGAACATGAACGCCGAATTGAGCAAGAGGAAGTTGAAAATGGCCCTAGTATCTGAATGGCTGAGAAGCTCGCGCAAAATGGCCGGCCCCTTGTGGCTGTCACCTCCCTCGGAAACAGCATATTCCTGCGATCTGTCAACGGAGATAACGGCCGGAAGGAAGACACCCACCGCCACCGAACCAAAACTAATGTTTGAGGGGAGCACCACGTATTGGAGCACTGAGGCTAATAAGCCCGCCAAAACAGGATACGTGTGCGGCACACGGACGTGGCTATCTTGCAAGGAAACAAGGAAAACGAGCGACGCCGCTGCGAGTACACCGATCATGGAGAAACTGAGGCCTTGCACGTCGAAAAGGGCGACTGCAAGGCCTGAAGCCCCGAGAAGACCCGCTAAAAGCGCGGGGTGGAGCGAAAACGGCTTCAAAAGACGGCCCTTGAGGGCCCAAAAGCCGCCAAAAAGAAGAGAGTAGCCCGCAATCACGAACCCAGCGCCTTCTTTGGCCAGAACCGCATCGTAAACGAACGCTAGCGCCGTGTAGGGATTCCATTGGTGGAGATACAAGCCGAACAAGAGCACAGAGACCCGGGCCACCGGGAGAAGCCTGGCACTGAAAAACACCGCGGCCACCGCCAAAAACACAATGCCGGTATTTTGGGGGTCGCTTTCGACCCGTGTTCTCATGCTGACGACGTTTGTTTGCACAAGTAGCTGTGTAAGCAAAAGAAACACAGCAGCGAGAAAGGCCAGCATCGCCAGCGCCGCAATTTGCGCGCCCGTCGCATCCTCAGTCTCCACAAATGCCATTTTGGTCGATAGAAGCACACTGGGAAGCGCCACTAGCACAGGAAGGGTCCCCAAAAGCAGAGAAAGGGAAAATGTGGGGGTAGAAACAGGGTCCAGCGGCATCATAAACGGGTTTCTGATGCCCAAACGCGGCTGGCCGCTTTCTGGCGCCTCGATATTGGTCCTGCCGGCGTCCAGCGGCTGCAGGAGCCCGAAATTGGCGTTTGAAGACGCGTTATAGGCATCTCCGTGGTCGTGAACATGGTGCGTGTGTGAATGGGCGTCCGGGTGGCCGTTTTGCACCGCTTTTGCGCCAAACGAAAACCCCAGGTTGAGGGTGTACGCAGAGCCGTCGGCTGCGCCATGCAGCCGCCCGCGCGCGTGTCCTGGCGCCAGCATGGGGAAGAGAGGTGAGCAGAAGGGTCCGACGAGCGTGGCACGTGATGAAAATAGCGCCGATTTCGCTAAGGTCACGTGATGTGACCGCGTGCGCCTACCGACATTTGCTCACGTGACCGCTGTTCGGGGGCACGGGTTTTTCGCGGTGGCAACCACCCACTGTTAGCGCCAAAGGCCTATATAAGCAGCGCATCCGCCCAGAAAACGCCCCGAACGACGCCATGTCCACCCTCGAAGAATTGGAGCTGCAGGACGCGCTCCTCGACCAGGAGATCCTCGCGCTGGCCACCTCCGACATCGTCAACAGAACCAAGCTCCTCGATAACGACATCAAGGTAATGCGGCTGGAATCACAGCGGTTACTGCACGAGAAGACAGTGATGGTGGAGAGAATCAAGGACAACCAGGAGAAAATCAACAACAACAAGCAGTTGCCCTACCTAGTGGGAAACGTGGTGGAGCTCTTGGACCTAAACGCTGAGAAGGAGGCCCTGGAGCAGGGCGCCAACGTGGACCTAGATGCTGCTCGGCTGGGCAAGCTGGCGGTGATCAAGACGTCCACGCGCCAGACCATTTTCCTTCCTTTGATCGGGCTTGTGGACGCAGCCGCGTTGAAGCCCAACGACCTCATTGGCGTCAACAAGGACCTGTACTTGATCCTCGACACGCTCCCGTCCGAGTACGACTCGCGCGTGAAGGCCATGGAGGTGGACGAGAAGCCCACGGAGGACTACCTGGACATTGGAGGCTTGGACAAGCAGATCGAGGAGTTGATTGAGGCGGTGGTGCTCCCCATGAAGCAGGCTGAGAAGTTCACCAACCTCGGCATCAAGCCGCCCAAGGGTGCGTTGATGTACGGGCCCCCCGGAACTGGAAAGACGTTGTTGGCGCGTGCGTGTGCGGCGCAGTCGGGCGCCACCTTCCTCAAGCTCGCGGCCCCACAGTTGGTGCAGATGTTCATCGGAGACGGAGCCAAGTTGGTCAGAGACGCTTTCGCGTTGGCCAAGGAGAAGGCACCCACCATCATTTTCATCGACGAGTTGGACGCCATCGGAACCAAGCGTTTTGACTCCGACAAGAGCGGTGACAGAGAGGTGCAGCGTACCATGTTGGAGTTGTTGAACCAGTTGGACGGCTTTGGATCCGATGACCGTGTGAAGGTGTTGGCAGCCACCAACAGAGTCGACACCTTGGACCCAGCGTTGTTGAGATCCGGCCGTTTGGACCGCAAGATCGAGTTCCCGTTGCCCACCGAGGAGGCACGTGAGCTGGTGCTCAAAATCCACGCACGCAAGTTGAACTGCGACAACGACTCCGTCAACTGGCGCGAGTTGGCCCGGTCTACTGACGAGTTTAATGGTGCCCAGTTGAAGGCCGTCACGGTGGAGGCCGGCATGATTGCGTTGAGAAACGGAAAGTCCATCATCAAGCACGAGGACTTTGTCGAGGCCATCGGCGAGGTGCAGGCCAGAAAGAGCAAGTCGGTGAACTTCTATGCATAGTGGTAGCGAATACATAATGAGGAATGAGAGAAGGCCTGGGAGTCTCTGTGTGTCAGAAGCAGAAAGGGCCCCTGAGCAGAGTGCTACGGTCATTCTGCTAGGGTCTAGGTTGATAGCTGCTACAAGGACAGCTATGTGTATTCAGATAGATACGGATACATAAACACACACCAATATTGGATGTTCGACAGTAGTTATTGGAATGAGCGATTAGCTCTTTCCAGGGCGATTGGTTGGTGGGGCCTCCGGCAGATAGGTGTTTCTCCCAAAGAGCTCGGTTTTTGGGGTATCGAATGGCCCTCAGAGGCCTGTTCCCACTGTCTATCAGGAATTCTCTTGTACTGTGAAATCCTACTTCGTATGTGTTCTCTCATTAAGAAATGCCTTCGCGTAGTTATGCCTTCAGCTCTTCTACGGGACGTCGTAAAACGTGCATTGAACACTTCTATATATCCAGCACCCACTCATCATTTCACTCTTGTTGTCTTCACTGCGCCGGCTTCTGGGCCTTCTTCAACTCCTCGCGCAACTTCTGAGCAAAGTCGTCCTGGTTATCGTCATCGTCCCAGTCCTCGTCCCAGAGATTGGCCACGTTGTGCTGGGGGTTGGCTTCGTTGGCCCATTTGGAGTCCTCTGGGAAGTCCTCGAACTCGTCGTCTTCCTCGAGGGTTTTGATGATCTTCTGTTCGACGTCCTTGGTTTCAGACATTGTGTGGATTATCGTTAATAGGCCTTTTGGGGTGGCAAAAAGATGGTTGTGGGCTATTTCAGTACGAATTAGTCGTCTTCTGGCGTTCAAATTGGCTATTTCACGCTCGTTGGGGGTCTTTGGTGGACTGAAAGTGGTAAGAGAGGTGTAGAGAGAAGTCGATTTTCGGTGGCGCGCGCATAGAATGGTGGAGTGAGAAGAGCTCAGAGAGAGCTGGAGAAAGAGCATGGAAAGGGAGGATTGGAATATGACAGTAGAAGGGATTAGCACGTTGAAGATTGTATGTGGAGTTTTCGGGCATCTTGTAATTTTGAAGGTTTTGGAGTTTCGGGGAATTTTGCATCAGAGTGTCCGTTTTAAAGAGAAAGTGGTGAAAGAAGTAGGAGATGCTAATCAAAAAATGCAGAAAAGAGTATCACAGAGAAATTGATGAATCCTCGCCCTAAAGATGGCATTTGAAAGTCACCAACATATGAATTGCTACATTGTGAATAGCACGTTCTTTACAAGTTCACGCCTTCAACCGAGCAAGTGGAAGTAGCTGACAGGGACATTAGCCGTCAATGGACATGGAGACAGTAAGACAGTAAGACATCTCAGTGTGCAATCCAGAAGATGTGAAGAGACAGTTTAAAGGCGCTGAACAAGACTGGGGAGTGGCATCAATGTGCATTGAGAGGAGAACAGTCCCAGGTATAAGACCATTTAGTACCCAACCAGGAATGCATCCAGCGACGCAGATCCCAATTTCTGCAAGTTACCTCCAAAAGTGTCAGAAACAGGCAATACAGCGTCTTAGACCCCAACACCCCAATTACAGCACCCACCCTCATCTGTGTAGGCCGCTCTCTCAGACCCTAAGACCTCTCCACCAATATGTCCCAGTCCCCCACCTCCTCCTGAGCTATCAGCCCCTTTCCCACATAATTGCCATTGGCATTGCAAGCCCCGTGCTCTTTCGCATATCTTTGGTCTCTTTCCTCGCACCCGCCACTCCTTATGCACACCTGTCACTCCTTATCCACACCGTCTCGTTTCCTCTATTCGCACCCGTTTATTCCACCTTTTTTCACCGCGAAAATCCATCAAATTCCTCCCATCTCATCTCCCTCCCATGAAAGAAGTCGTGGTGGACACCGCACCCAAGGCCATCCAGGGCCTCGATTTTGCGGCGCTCTCCGCCACCGACATCGTGGCCCAGTCCGAGGTCGAGGTGCAGACCCGCGATCTCTACGACCTCGAAAAAGGCCGGATCACCAAAACAGGAGGAGCCCTCGATGCCCGCATGGGAATCTCCTCCAACGCCAGCGAGTGTGCTACATGTAGCGGCAACTTGGCGTCGTGCCATGGACATTTCGGCCACATCCGCCTAGCCCTCCCTGTTTTCCACGTTGGCTACTTCAAGGCGATCATCCAGGTATTGCAGGCCATCTGCAAAAGCTGCCTGGCGCTTTTGCTCGACGAGCCCACCAAAAGGGCATTTTTGCAGGACCTCCGCCGTCCCCACATCGACAACCTCAGAAGAATGAAAATCCTCAAGAAGATCCTCGAGCAGTGCAAAAAACAGCGCCGTTGTCTCAAGTGCCACCACGTCAACGGAGTGGTGAAAAAGGCCGCCTCCGGCGCAGGACCCGCGGCCCTCAAGGTTGTCCACGACACCTTCAGGTGGGTGGGCAAGAAAAACACCCCCGAAAAGGAGCTCTGGGACAAGGAGTTCGACGCTGTTTTCGACAGAAACCCCGAGCTTGAAAAGTTCGCTAAAAGAGTCCACGACGACCTCAATCCGCTCAAGGTGCTCAATCTCTTCAAGCAGATGACGCCCGACGACTGCGAGCTCGTGGGCGTGGACGCTGCACGCGGTGGAAGGCCCGAAATGTACCTTTGGAGATACCTTCCTGCCCCGCCCGTGTGCATCAGGCCCTCGGTGATGATGGACGCGCAGTCTAACGAGGACGATTTGACTGTCAAGCTCACGGAGATCGTGTGGACGTCGTCGCTCATCAAGGCGGGCATCGAAAAGGGCATTTCCATCAACAACTTGATGGAACAGTGGGACTATCTCCAGTTGCTGGTGGCCATGTACATCAACCTGGACCTGGCCAACCCCGCGCTTGTACCGTCCGCGGGCGGTCTGGCCAAGCTGTCCAAGCCCATTCGCGGCTTCTGCCAGCGTTTGAAGGGCAAACAGGGCCGTTTCAGAGGAAATCTCTCTGGAAAGAGAGTGGACTTCTCCGGAAGAACCGTCATCTCGCCAGACCCCAACTTGAAGATCGACGAGGTGGCGGTACCTGACCGTGTGGCCAAGGTGCTTACCTACCCTGAGAAGTGCACGCGCTACAATCGCCAAAAGCTCCAGAAGTTGATCCTCAACGGCCCTTCCGTTCACCCCGGCGCCAACTACCTCCAGAAACAGAACGAGAGTGCGAAGAGAAACCTTCGTTTTGGTGACAGAGTCAAGCTTGCGAAACAGCTCCACGTTGGCGACGTTGTGGAGCGGCACATCGAGGACGGAGACGTTGTTCTCTTCAACCGTCAGCCCTCGTTGCACAGACTACTGATTCTCTCACATTACGCCAGAATCCGGCCCTGGAGGACTTTCAGACTTAACGAGTGCGTTTGCACGCCCTACAACGCCGATTTTGACGGTGACGAGATGAACTTGCACGTGCCCCAAACCGAGGAGGCGCGTGCCGAGGCCATCAACTTGATGGGTGTCAAAAACAACTTGCTCACGCCCAAATCTGGCGAGCCCATCATTGCCGCTACTCAGGATTTTATCACGGGCCTGTACCTCATCTCACACAAAGACCTGTTCTTCGACAGGGCCTCGTTAGTGCAGTTGTTGAGTCTGATGCTGGACGCAGATGTGCAGTTTGACATTCCCCCTCCAGCAGTCTTCAAGCCCGTGATGTTGTGGACGGGCAAACAGGTGTTCTCGCTCTTGATCAAGCCCAACAAGCAGTCCAACGTGGTGATCAACCTCGACGCCAAAAACAAGACCCACGCACCTGCCAAGAAGGGCTTTGCGCCTGAAATGTCGCCCAACGACGGCTACGTAGTGATAAGAGGCTCTCAGGTCCTCAGCGGAGTGATGGACAAGTCTACATTGGGTGACGGCAAGAAACACTCTGTCTTCTACACCATTCTCCGTGACTACGGGCCCGATGCGGCTGCCACCGCCATGAACAGAATGGCCAAAATGTGTGCGCGGTACTTGGGCAACCGTGGCTTCTCCATCGGCATCAATGACGTGACCCCCGGCGCCGACTTGAAGGCCAAAAAGGAGTTGATGGTCGAGCAGGCATACCTCAAGTGTGACGAGCTCATCGACCTCTACAACCGCGGCCGTTTGGAGACCCAGCCTGGCTGCAATGAGGAACAGACGCTCGAGGCCAAGATCGGAGGTCTTCTTTCCAAGGTCAGAGAGGAGGTGGGAGACGTCTGTATCAGCGAATTGGACCTGGCCAACGCGCCCTTGATCATGGCCACCTGTGGCTCCAAGGGCTCCACACTTAACGTCTCCCAGATGGTGGCGGTGGTGGGTCAGCAAATTATCTCGGGCCACAGAGTGCCGGACGGGTTCCAGGATAGATCTCTCCCGCATTTCACCAAGAACTCCAAAACACCGCAATCGAAAGGTTTCGTGAGAAATTCCTTTTACAGTGGCTTGACGCCGCCCGAATTCCTTTTCCACGCCATTTCTGGTCGTGAGGGCTTGGTGGATACCGCTGTCAAGACAGCCGAAACGGGCTACATGTCGCGGAGACTCATGAAGTCGCTCGAGGACTTGCTGGCGCAGTACGACAATACCGTGAGAAATTCCTCCAATGGTATTGTGCAATTCACCTACGGAGGTGACGGTTTGGACCCCTTCGATATGGAGGGCGACGCCCGGCCCGTGAACTTCGTCCGCCAATGGGACCACGCCTTCAACATCACCTTTGACGCTGAGGAAACGGGCTTGTTGCCCTATGAAATCGGCCAGTTGGTGGAATCTGTGATCGAGCCCTTGGAAAGACGTCTTGTTCGTCTCGACAACGTGGGAAAACCGCTTTCCGAGGCAGACTGCGACCGTGTGGAGTACATCGACCAGCAAGATGCAGAACGGGCCTTCTATCAGTCCATCCGCGACTTTGTCGGTCTGAAGGCCGCGAAATTGGCCTCCTACAGGGCCTCAAAGGGTCTCGAAAGCGGCCTTCTCGATCCGGAAGACATCAAGATGGACGACGACGACCTTTTCGCCCTCCATGCCGTGAACCAGCTCCTCAAAATCTCCGAAAAGGCCGTGAGAGCCTTCCTCGACCAGTGCATCTACAAATACCTGCGTGCCCGTGTTGAGCCTGGAACAGCTGTGGGTGCTATTGGAGCGCAGAGTATTGGAGAGCCAGGAACGCAGATGACACTTAAGACTTTCCATTTCGCAGGAGTTGCATCCATGAACGTCACTTTGGGTGTTCCTAGAATCAAGGAGATCATCAACGCCTCCAAGGTCATTTCCACGCCCATCATCAACTCTGTCTTGGTGAACGACGACGATGAGATTGCCGCCAGAGTGGTGAAAGGACGCATCGAAAAGACGCTTTTAGAGGACGTCGCCTACTACATTGAGGACGTCTACAAGAACGACATGGCGTATCTCTCCATCAAGGTGGACTTGGACACCATCGAGAAGCTTCAGTTGGAGTTGACCGTGGAGGGCATCGCCTACGCCTTGGTGAACGCTCCCAAGCTCAAGATCTTGGCCTCAGACGTTTCTGTAACGGGAAGAGACCGCATCAACGTGTTGGTGACATTGAGAGAGAGCAAGAGCGAGAGTCTCATGCGGTCGCTTTCCACCGACTACAAGGCCACCGACGTTTCACACCTGCTTTTCTTCAGAATGCAGCAGCTCAAGAGAGCGCTTCCCTCGGTGTGTATCAAGGGTCTTCCCAACATTCTGCGTGCGGTGATCAACATCCGTGACGACGGCAAAAAGGAGTTGTTGGTGGAAGGCTACGGTCTCAAGGATGTGATGG
The DNA here is from genome assembly GCA_030558325.1 of Wilhelminamyces tanticharoeniae. Lineage (NCBI taxonomy): Eukaryota > Fungi > Ascomycota > Pichiomycetes > Serinales > Metschnikowiaceae > Wilhelminamyces > Wilhelminamyces tanticharoeniae. Next base: position 8,098 of record JAJMSI010000018.1, on the reverse strand, counting down.
CCACCGACGGTGTTGTCGGCACACGCACCTCCACCAACCACGTTCTCGAGGTTTACGAAGTTTTGGGTATAGAGGCCGCCAGGGCTTCCATTATTGGCGAGATCGACTACACCATGAGCAAGCACGGCATGAGTGTTGATCCAAGACACATCCAGCTTCTTGGAGACGTGATGACTTACAAGGGCGAGGTTTTGGGAATCACGCGTTTTGGATTGAGCAAGATGAGAGATTCGGTCTTGCAGTTGGCGTCGTTCGAGAAGACCACGGACCACTTATTTGACGCAGCTTTCTTCATGAAGAGCGACAAGATTGAGGGCGTTTCTGAGTGCATCATTTTGGGTCAGACCATGAGCATCGGAACGGGCGCTTTCCAGTTGGTAAAGACGCTGGAACCAACGAAGAAGCTTGGGCCGCGGGAGACCTTGTTCGAGGGTCTTTGCGAGGCGTAGGAGAACGAGATAGGAGATGTGTAATAGATCATGATTTTTGTGAAGACGATAAGTGTAGATAATACGAAGATCATAAAGATACCCCTGGGAAAGCCGAGTTCCATTTTTTGAATATACCCGCCCCCCAGCAGAGAAGCAATGCAAAAAACGCAGGTTTTCAAGGAGCTTCAGCTAGATTTAATGCCTTCTCCGATAGCTGGGTCTATTCTCCCACAGGACAACAGCGTTGTAAAGACGACCCGCCAAAGCAGCTTCAAGCACCACAAAAACTCTGTGGAGGGAGCTTCCAACATCTAGAACTGGCCCTCCTCTTAGAGTAACTGTTTAGGGCCTTATACCCAAGGCACAATATAACTAAAATGCCATTTAATACACCATTAATCCCCCTAACTCCGGAAGCCAACAAGGCCGGTCTCCACCTTTCCTCTTTGCCTTATCATGGATATATTATCCCTCTCTCAAATACATTTGAAAGCGACCTTGTATCCCATTTGTACCCATCTTGTAGTAACGCCTTTCCTGTCTATAGGCTTTTGCAGCACTGAATCGCCAAAAACCACTATAAAAGGACTGCTCCTCACTGCACACCGAAATCGGCTCCTTTTCAGGCGAAGCTTTCGTACTGTTAAGTGGACCTGGCGAATTATTCTTTCAGGGAACAGGACACAAACACAGCCACTCTCACCAGCCAGAAGAGCCCTCTCTCAACATCATCTGTTTTCCCCATACAAGTGCAAAAACACAGTATTTGACTGGATCAGGACCCCCAAAACATACCGAGCGCTTAATAGAGGTTAAAACCGGCGTCAGGGAAAATAGCCAAAGCACATCAAAGGGCCCCACATTCTTTCCAAGAGTTTTAGACCAACCACATCCCCCAAGGCACAACCAATACACCTTCCATGTCCCGAGACGCAAGTTTTTCATACGTACACATTGACGACCCCAACCACGTGCTCTACATGGAGCGGTGGGCCGATGCGCCCATTCCGTTTGATGATGTGGATACACACGCCCTCGTGGAGGCCACATCCAACCTCTTCCCGCAATTTCTCATGGAGGAGGAGGATGACGGGGGCATCCCCATCAACTCGTCCACTTTCGGGGCTAAGGTTTACAAGAACAAAAGTCTTCTAAAGGACTGGGTGTGGAGTGATCTCGCAATCCACGACTTCTTGAAGGAAGGTCCGGGCATCCCCGATAAAACCATTCTCAACTCGTTTTACTCCACACAGTCGCCGGACGATGACCTTCAAATCAGCGCCTTTCTCGCCAACGGCTACGATAGAGATATACAACCTCTCCAGAGCCCGGACGTCAACAGCAGTATTGTTGCAGGCGACATTTCTGCCAACTCGTCCGACTTGATTGGCCCTAGCAACAACACTTTCAACTTGAATTTGCGGTCCAATTCAAATAGTGGGCCCGCCAACCAGCCGCTTCCGTTTCAGCAGCAGACGCCACAGGTGGCCAGAACGAGACAGGTGTCAACGGATAAGAGCTTCCAGACGCCCATAGCGCGAATTGTGCGATGAAAGGACACTTGTCGCATATTAACGTGGGCAGCAAGCCAAAGAGATTGTAATTAAAGGGGTTTCCATTGAAGAAAGACTCACGTCGGGGCTCTTTTGGACGAACGGATTTTTCTGTGGTCTCTGTGGTCTATCTTGAGGAGATTGATGTTTAAGCAGATTGGGTTTACGGCAATCATTATGAAGGTCATGAACCATGTTCCTAATTAAACAAGACTGAGTATCAACTTCTTCTCCACCACATTCGTTCACCATCGGTGCGCATACCCATCCCCTGTATTATGCGCTTTCTCCTTGACTTCCTGTATTGTTTGCTATACCTCTTTATCCTATGGCCATGAAACTACATCCACAAATACCCTATCACCTCATAGTCTTACACTTACTATACACTACTGTACACTATTATACATCGAACGTTCATCCCGCCAACAAGGTGATTTTATCCTTTTCGATCTCTCCACGGAGGGTGTCCATTCGATACTGCCTGTGCTCTGCTCTTTCAAAACGGCGCTTAATTCTTACCGCTGCCAACACGAAGGTGGCCACCGCCTTAAACGAGAGTTTTCCGCCCTTTCTTAACTTCTGCATCCGCATGGACTGATAGTCGGGGTATATTCCCAACTGGCTCAACTTTAGGATATCATTCATAAGCAGCTTGTTAGAGTTGCCGATGCAGTTCATCACAAAGTTGTTCATGAGCGAGAGGTCGTTTGCCCTCAAGTTGACGTCGTAGAGCTTGGCCTTGAAGTAGTTCAACTGGTTGTTCAAGAGCCTCATTTCGCGACTTGTCCTTCCTGATGGCCCCGAAAGGCGCGTGCTGGCCAACTGGCTGTTCAACATCTCCACTTCTCTTTTCAACTTTGCGTTATCTCCCTTAGTGCCCCAGCCAACATCCTTGTGGTCGTCCAAGTAGCGTTTGTAGCCATTGAGATCCATGTCGTTGATTTTCTGCGCCAATCTGGCGCAGTGTCTGGTGGTCCTGGCCAATTCCTGGCTCATATTTTTAATCTTGAGCTGGAGATCGGAATTCTCTGAGCTCAACACGTTTGCATCGCCTTCAATGCCTCCTGCTATTTGCTCGTACTTGGCTTTTTCGTCAACGAGCTTTTCGTTCTGGCTTTTGAGGCTCTCCACAAGCGAATTGGACTCAGACACGTTCCTAAGCAAGTGCTCGTTATTGGCAATCACGTCCGATAACTGCTTTGATAATTCGCTGCGCAGTTGCCTGGCCTCAGCCAACTGGGTTTCAAGTAGGGCCACAATGAGCGCATCCGACTCCGAATCCTGTGGAGAGATATTTGAGTTCGCATGAGCTTGAAGGCGATCGTGTTTTTCAAGAAGATCAGCGACCTTTCTCTTGAAATAGTCAACCTCATCACGATGTTCCTTAACCAACATCAGGTTCTCATTGGCCAACACTCTGAGCTGCTTCTCCAAAGATGCCCTGGTTCTCAAATAGTCAGTCTTCTCGACATCGTCGTCCAAATGACTGAACTTGTGCTTTTTGTTGGATTCACGGAGACGCATCTCCAACTCTTCTATGACGGTCTCTTTGTCATGGATGGAAGATTCGAGCTTTTTGCACTTGTTTCTGAGCTCTTTGGACTCCATGCTATACTCATCTGCCAAATGCTTCATATGCATCTTTTCCTTGAGAAGATCCTGAAACTCAGACTCAAATGAAGAAGAAACTGGTTGCCGGCGGTTCTTTTCAAGTTCCACTTCGTTGTTTGCTCTCGTTAACTTAAACTTCAACTCGTCGACTTCCTGGTCCAACTTGTGCTTCTCGGCCTCAATACGTTTTCTGTGCTCGACTTCGGCATCATAAAGTGCCATTGAATCGCCTCGCGAGGGTCTAGAACTGGCCCGAAGATGCTCATTTTCAGCCTCAAAGTCCGCTATTCTTGCAAGAATGTCGCGGTTTTTTGCTTCAGCAGAATTGAGGTCTCTCATTGCATCCTCAAGGCTGGCCTGGACGTTGTCGTGCTCTTTCTCGAAGAAAGAAGCCTTGTCGTGAAGTTCTTCGTATTCCTTTTTGAGAGAAGAGAGCTTACCAACAAGAGCCGTGTTTTCTTCCCTCAATTTCAGAGAGCGACTAGAGTCGGTGTTTATGTCGTACACCTGGTCCTGCAAAACCGTCAATTCCCGCCTCAAATCGGCGTTTTCAGCACCAAGTTTGGATTCTCTGGCCCTGAGGGTTTCGATTTGTGCCTGCAAGAGCTCAATGTCGTTGGTTTTGTTTGCCAGAGCCCGCTCGTTGATCAAACCGTTGATTTGGCTGCGCAAGTTGTACTCGTCGCGGTCTTTTTCCTTTAAGAGTGACTCCAAAGAAGTGATTTTGGCATCCTTTTTGGCCAAAATACGATGGTTTTCAGCATCCTGCATCTCAAGCTTGTTTATAACGAATTTTAGATCGTCAATATCGCGTTGAGCCTCGCTGAGAAGACGATCATGCTTGACGCTGTCGGTGTGAGCTTCCTGCTTAAGGGATTCGTACTTTTCGCGCAAGCGCGTGGCGTTGCTTTCCATCGCGGCCAACTCATCATCCTTGGAAGTTGACTTTTTGTAGACAGATTCAGAGGCGTTCCTCAACTCCTGGTTTTCGCTCTCTGCGAGCTTCAAGCGTCTGGAAAGACCATCGAGTTTGCTTTCAAGGTCCCCTTTTGACGTTCTGAGGTCGCGCACTTGGTGCTCAAAATCGCCCGTAACGTCCCTGAACCGGTCCTGAAGAGCCCTAAGTTCATTTTGGAGGCGTCTGGTATTCTCCTCGGAGTCATGGAGCATATCGGTCACTGGCAGGGCGTCGTGGTCGCGGGAAATCTCGTCTATGCGGCGCCGAAGAGACTGGTTTTCGTTCTGAAAGTGCTCTAAACGGTCGAGAACATCCTGTGACACCTTTGGCGAGCGTCCGACAGCTAACTGGGCCTCAAGAGACTGTACCAGATGCAGAAGATGGGCGATTTCGGAGCGCTTTTCGTCCAAAATGGCGTCCTTTTCGGCTATCTGCTCCTTATAATGCGCTGTGGCACTCGTGAACGCCTGGCCGGCATTTTCCTTGTTAGACAGCGATTCCAGATCGCGCAAGGCGGCGCGGAGGTCCTTGATCTGCAACGAGGCCTCCATGAGCTGCTGCTTCAAATCGATGTTTTCGTGCGCCATCTCGCGCTGCTGTTCCGGCAGCTGCTTGAGAAACTTGCTTAAGGTGGCAACCTCGATTTTAAGGTTGTAGTTCTCGGCCTGGAGCTGTTTTTTCTCGCGTTGTTGTTCCTTCACCAGAAAGGCACCATCGTCCACTAGATTGGTGTTTCTGGCCAAGATGGGCATTTTGGGGCGCGTTTCCGGCACCACAAACTCCACAGTATTCTCTATATGGCTCGTGGTGTCGTCAAAAGATGTGTCGGCAAAACTGTTGATGATTTTGGAGTCGTTAAGTTTTCTCGACATGGCGTGATTGGGCGCCTCTGGAGCCTGCTGGCGCTGCAGCTTGCCCACAGGCGTGAATTCGTGCTGTCCACGGGGCCGTTGCGGCGTGCCGAGGAGCGAGAACATGGGCTTTGGGGTGCTTTATATGTGGTTAGGAAAGAAGAGTGTTTGTTTACAAAAGCGTGGATCCAAATGTCGTTGTGTGCAGGTTTTTGAGAACGAAATTTGGTGCGCGTGTGCCATGTGCAGGCTATATGGAGTTATCTATTCTATCTATCAGCTGATGGCAGCAGCTGTGGGCGGCAAAGGCGGGTTGTGCATAATGGCCCGCCAAGGAAGCTGTTGGAGAGCATGTTGCTGTCTGGAGCCAAAAACCCGCAAAACGCCATCCTTGGGCCTCGTATGTTTGCACTATAGCAAGTAGTCACGTGACTTTCTTCACTCCTCCGTGGCGGCCTTAAAGGTCTCCAACGCACGGAGGGCGGCGCCGGACACGATGGCTTCCTTGGCTAGAGCGACTCCCGAGACGTAGGTATCGGCCACACCCGCGACCACGGCCATAGCGGCGCTGTTGAGCAAGATATAGTCGACCAAAGGGTGGTTTCTGGCGTTTCTGACCCTGTAGATGGGGTCATCCTGGCGCAAAATGCTCAAAAGAACGGCCGCGTTCTCCTCCGGGGTCCCGGAGCGCACGTGCGCGAGATCGTGCTCGGGGAGTCCGAAGTCGGCCGGCAGAATGGTCTGGGTGGCTATTGAGCCATCGTTCTCCACTATCCAGCACTTGGTGGTTCCGATGGGCAGGATCTCATCGAGGCCGATTTCGCCCCACACCACCATGGTTCTCTCGTGGGTTTTCGAGTGGAGGGCGAGCTTGGCAGCGGCCTGGGCGTAGCTGTCGCCGAGTTTCTCGCTATAGACGCCGAGAATACGGGCCCTGAGCGGAATGGGGTTGATGAGAGGCCCGATGATGTTGAAAATGGTGGGGATGCCGAGCTGCGCTCTTACTGCGCTCGTCATACCCATTCCCGGGTGGAAGGAGGGCGCGAAGAGGAAGCAAAACGCCAGTTTTTGGACGATTCGGGGCGTGGAAAGGGCGGTGACTACGCTCAAGTCCACGCCAAGACACTTAAGAAGATCGCCAGAGCCCGAGGCCAGCGTCAGCGCCTTCCCGCCGTGTTTGCAGACCGGTAGGCCCATTCCCGCGGCAACTATGGCCGCTGATGTCAGCACATTGAAGGTGTTCTGGCCGTCGCCTCCCGTTCCCACGATATCAATATAGCCCTCCTCGGACACTTTTGCGGGGTCCACCGTGTCGGAGAACTCAAGAATGGTCGTCACAGCAGCGGCTATGAAGCTGGGCTCGTGGTCTAGACCACGCAATCGAAGGCCCGTGAGAAAAGCGGCCACCTGGACCTCCGACGGGATCCCGCGGAAGATGCACCGGAGGACCGTGGCGAGGTCCTCCGGCGTGAGATTGGGCGGCTCAAGCAAGAGCAGCTTGATGTAGGGTGTTAGAATGTTCTTTTGCGACATGGTGTTGAGTCACTGTGAACAAGTGGAAATTTTCGCAATTTTGAGGAGCTGGCTAGGTGCAGGAGGGGACCTGGACCGGCCCAGAGCACAAATAAGACCATAAAACCAGGGCGAAAGAAAGAGGAAGGAAGGGTTTCGGGCTGCGAGCTATGGTAGTCAGGGGCTTCGATCTGGGCCATTTCGGTGCATTTGGGCATGTTGGCTGCAAAGGGAGGCTCTGCTACTTTTTTGCTTAGTGTGTTGAAGTGCCTGGGACGTGAGCGGCGGAGGACATAGTGGTGGGTGGAAAACGGCCCAGAAAAAGGTACCAGGTGGAGGTACGCATGCGGGCAGCGTATCCGAACTAGCAACCGTGGGCCAATCGGAGCATTGCCATATATGAGGGGCTTTTTCGGGCCTTCTCCCTTACTTCCCTGCAAATCGCACTCGCAAATTGGGCTCCCCAAGGCTGCAATTCCGAAAGCTGCAACCACCAAAACCATCAGCTCTATTTTTACTACATAGAAGCTTACAATGCTCTCGTATTTCACATGAATTGCACGCTCTCGGCACATCTTCGATCGGCGGTGTAATTTCAAACCCCTTGTGGCATCATCTGATTACCGCGTTGCGTTTACTGCGTGCATTGCAGATCGCTGCCATGCGCGGTCAACGCACTCTCATGCACAGCCATGCACGCAGCGCACATTCATGGAGTCCTTTTGTAAAGGCTCCCTTCGGCCCTTCCTGCAAGGCCCCATTGGGGAATCTACCCGGCCGTTTTCGCAATTGGTCTCGTATTTCTAGGCTGTCAGTTACCCACCGTAAGCAACACCGCTTGCGCCCAAATGGCCCTAGCATTGTAAACAGCACCATAGTGGCCTCGGCTATGGCAGGGCACAGTACCTAAGAGGCTGGGCCCTCAGCTCCGCAACGCACGCAGGCGCTCCGCCAACCTGTTCTCCTTCTCTTCCGTCACGGCCACCGGAGGCGTGGATAGCTCCATCTTGCTCTCGTTCAAGCCCTGCTTCATCTCGATGCCTGCCTCGTCCGCAATCTGGCTCATCAACTCGTCCACTTGCTCCTGCGGCGTGGTCAACGCACTGACGTTGGTGGTGGCGTCCTCGTAGTAGTTGGTCAGCGCATCGAGGTCCTCGAACTGGGTCTCGAACTTCTCCA